>CM022764.1:3613850-3638850 GCA_012411365.1 Ameiurus melas
TCATGAATATTTATAATAATGAGTAGTGCAGAGACAAAGTGTTTAGTATCTCATGACCAGTAGATGTCTCACCTCACAATATAATATTACCTCTCTCTCTCTCTCTCTCTCTCACACACACACACACACACACACACACACACACACTAGTTTGAAGATCAAAAAATGAATTCATTATTTTCTGAGATTAAGTCTTGTTAGGAATTGACACACTGAGAACAATGTTTATTATTATTATTATTATTATTAGAAATAATAATAATAATAATAATAATAATAATAATAACAATAACAATACTAATAACAATATGACTACTACTCCTACTAATAGTAATAATGATAACAACAATAATAATAAAATCAATAATAATACAAACATAACCAATAATCTCACTAATCAAACAATAACGAGCCCCGTGCTCCGTAACTCAGGCATTTAAATAGCCAACATAATCAAATTCAAACCACAAACACCTGTGTCACCATAACACTAATGCTCAATCCGGGAAGTGAGTGAACAAAACAATGTCAAGTGACGCGTCCGAGGACGAGCCACAGCGCCCTCTGCTGGACATGCCGTGACAAATAATAATAATAATAATAATAATAATAATAATAATAATAATAATATCAACAACAATAAAAATTTCAGTGTCTAAAATTCAGCATCCTACTCCCTATTCCCTACAAAGTGATCATGTTGTACCCTACCCTTAGACTACAGCATATTGACTCACCTACTGTAGTGCATTATGGGATTTTTAAGAATGTGCTGGATATTCTGGTTATACCTTCAAAGATGTCATAACTAGTGTTCTACATAGTGAATAAGGTGCGGTTTCAGATATAGAGAGAGTGGGGTGTTTTAAACAACTTTTAACCAAATTAAAATATAAAATAGAATTGTTATTTCATATTAATCAAGTAAACAGTTGTGAAGCAAAATCATTGAAAGTTTTAAAAACCGTTTTGACAAAACTCCTGTTTATATAACCTCCTAGGTTGCTTTAAAAACGATCTTAAGGATGTAAATCGGTCAACATTTTTTATTCAATCATAGCATAACTCAGATTGGGCTACACATTACAGAACATAACTTCATAACTGTTTGTAGAAAGATATACGTATACGTATGATCAGCCAACAGTAAAAAAAAAAAAACACTGACAGGTGAAGTGAATAACATTATCACGTTACAGTGGCACCTGTCGAGGGGTGGGATATATTATATAAGTCAGCAAGTGAACAGTCATTTCTCAAAGTTGATGTGTTGGAAGCAGGAAAAATGGGCAAGTGGAAGGTCTTGTGGGGTGTTCCCTGTATGCAGTTAGTACCTACCAAAAGTGGTCCAAGGAAGGACAACCGGTGAACCGGGAACAGGGTCATGGGCTCCCAACGCTCACTGATGTTCGTGCGGAGTGAAGGATAACCCGTCGGGTTCAATCCCACAGAAGAGCTACCATAGCACAAACTGCTGAAAAATTTAATGGAGGCACTGATAGAAAGGTATCATAGCTGGAGACCTGTCAGAGTACCCATGCTGTCCCCTGCCCACCACAGAAAGTGCCTCCAATGGGCACATGAGCATCAGAACTGCACCATGGAGCAATGGAAGAAAATGGCCTGGTGTAATGAATCACGTTTTCGGGTGCGTGTGCATCCAAGACAACAAACATGAATGGAAATAAATGGCCAAAATGGCCACCAAGTGGACAGATGTTACTAGAAGGATTTTTGAAAGCGGCAGAACTGAGAGGCTATGTCCTGATTGGGGATTAAACTAGTTAAAGCGCCAAAAAAAATCAAACAGAACACTCTCGGATATAAAGAGAGGGGTGTGTTTTAAACAGGATAAATGTGAACTACTTTTAAACCAAATGAAAAGATGAAACAGAATTGTTCATATTAAGTAAACAGTTATGAAGCGAAATTATTGAAGGCGACGAAACTCCAGTTAATAATAACCTCCTAGGTTGCTAGGAGACTGACTCCGAAACGGGTGTGGTCCTTCACACTGCAATATTGTGCATCAGTATTTAATGTATTCTTTAAAATGACTTCATTATTGTCACGTATCTGGGAAATCTGGACTCCATTTCCCATCAGCCACTGCACTACACCACGTGACCACATGCGCCACCACATGCACCTGATTCACGTTTTTGTTAATGAGCACTCATGTGTATTTATAGTCCTTGTCTGCAATTTCTCCTGGTCTTTTGTTCTGTAATGGTCCGGGAGGTTGAGGCAGATGTAATCGCAGATTTTAAACATTTATTTTAAACAAACAAACAACGAAACAAAGACCCTAAGACAACTTGGCATAATACTGTGGCAAGAGAAAAAACACTGAGACATAAATGACGTGAGTCTACAACAACGAAAGACCAGGAGAAAGTGGTCATGTGGTCATGTGGTGTAGTGCAGTGGCTGATGGGAAATGGAGTCCAGATTTCCCAGATACGTGACAATTATCAGCAATCTAGTAACACTTTCAAAAATACAAACTGCATCTTTAAAGTCAGAACTGTTGGCAAGCTTATACTTAAACACCCTAATAATAAACTACCTGTCTGTTGTTCTATTGGCAGGTAAATGTACTTCTAGTAGGCACCAAAATAAAGTCTTTAAGTTCTATAAATAAATACATAAATAAATAAATAAATAATATTAGACACATTGCCTATATTCACAATTCTTTCACTTGCCAAAATACGACTTTATTCACATTAAAAAAGGTGAAAAACAGGCAAGACCACATTTTTAAACATCATTTATTTGCTTTAATAATCTACAGATTACAACATCTCCATTAAATATCAATAATAATTGTAATAATACTAATAATATTGCATTTCTGTCTGGTTTATTGTGCTTCATCACTTTGCGCTGGTTTTGCTCTGTGATTTATTTCTCTGATTTTTGATCACAAAGCTGCAGAACAAACCAACATGCGTTGTTCTGAAAATGAAACAAACACCAGTACAGGGTAAAGCTTTGTAAAGTAGTGTTATCACTTGCGTGACAAATTTCTGTTTAAACGGATCTTAGGTTGAGGTTTTAAAATGATCCTGAGCGTTCTTTTAATGCTTTGAAAATCTGAGCTCAAATCCAGGCTGAAAACACAACGTTAATTATTCTGATGCAAAGCTTTACACATTATGCTTAGGAGTGATCATGAAAGCATTGAATGATAATAATTAGGATTAACATGGTGTGTTAGTGGTGTGATTTTAAAAAAAAAAAAAAAAAAAAAAAAAAAAAAAAAAAAAAAAAAAAAAAATTTTAATTTTTTTTAAAAAAAAAAAAAAAAAAAACAAAAAAAAAAAAAAAAAAAAATAATTTTTTTAAAAAAAAAACCTTTTTTAAAAAAAAAAAAAAAAAAATTAAAAATTTCCTAAAAAAAAAATAATATTCAGCATCCCCCCCCATTTAATTTTTTTTTGTCCGCGTTACAACACCCCCAAAAAAAAAAAAAAAAAAACCCAAAACACCCAACCCACCCCACTCTATTGCATGGCAATACTACAAATCACAGTTTTGCTAATGCTTCTATGAAATTATATACTTATTACAAGTCTAGAAACACTTTTAAAAAACACAAACTGCACCTTTAAAGTCTGCACCTCAACAAAAGTGCCTCAGCTACATTTAAAGATTAGAAGAGTTTAACAGTCTCTCATTACTACACCAGAAAGGACAAAAACCCCAAGACCTAGACATTAATACTATAGAGTGTGTACATTATTATATTCCCAAAAAAAGTAAAGAATAAAACACTTCAGAACATGCTGTTATAGGAAAAGAATCAATGTGTTAATCTATTGATGTGGTTAATAGTAACTCCCCTTAATGTCTAACTGCATCAATCAACTGCATTGCTGATTATTTTCTAATAACAGCACACCACAAGTGTTTTATTCCTTAGTTGTTACTTTATCATTGTTAATGATGATTTATGAATGAATATTTAGTTAATGAGTCGTTGATGTTAGATTAGATCATTTTCAGTCCCGAAAATCATTGTGCGATTGCAGAAATGAAAGCAAAGTCAAAGAAACTCTACAATATTCGGAGGAGCGTTACATTTTTCAAAATGGCCACGGATTTGAGCCGAGACGCGTCACGTGACGTCATCACAACGCGCAGTCAGCCAAATCCCGCTTCGATTCACGTGCATCGAACATGAGTACAGCTAAAAGGTCTCATTTAGCAACAGACATGAGTGCGAAAGATCCTTTCGTGCAGTCGCAATTTCGCAAATTCAAGTAGATTAGCGCAAAATTTTTGGCACAAAAATTCCACAAACTGCATCACAAATTTCGAGAGGAAAAAAAAAGCTGCGGCAAAATCGAGCATTTTTGGCCACAACAACAAACAAACAAACAAACAAACAAAAAGAATTCTGAAATCCTGCACGGACTGGATTTTGTAATATGACAAGTCGTACTGTACAAAAAGACCAATAGAACTGGATGCTTCAAAACAGGGTGTAACGTTCACTCAAACAAACACACAAGGTCATATTGAACAGTGAGCTCGCTGTGATTATCACTTACTCTGCTGTTTCAGTGGACTTTGACACACGTAATGGGGACACACTGAAATGTGAGCTTACGTAACACTGAAAAACATTTTCCATAGAAACCCTGCACGTGCAATGTTAATACATCAGATCTGATTGAAGACATTACAATCTTTACTTCCAGTAAAGCACAGCTCAGGTTCGGCGAGTTCCTCTGCAACAGACTCATTTGGCAGCGTTTCAAATCAATTGCACTGTTCTCAGACCAAAGAAGTCTTGTGATTCGTCATTAAAAGGTACACCAAGCAGGAGTCTCGCATTCGACTGGTAAATCGTTTATTATTATTATTATTATTATTATTATTAGAGATGCGCTGATGTGTCCGCCGATAATCGGTATCGGCCAATAAAGGCTATTTTACACGCTATGGGCCATCCGTCGACAGTTTTAAAACATCCGATGATCAGGGCCGATTATATCCTGTCAATCAAAAGAGGGCGGGAAAACACATGGATTTGGTGCTGAGTGTAAAGATGTCTCGTGTGGAACGACGATAAAACCGCAGTGTGTTATCTCTCTAATCTCTGCACGATCAAAATTTACACCGGACGCTGCAGCAGTGAAGCGGGAGTTTCAGCGTCGAGTCTATATATTTTTTTGCAGAGCTACTGAATTAAAGGGCCAGTACACCGCTGAATGATTTAAATGAAGATGAATTGACAAAAATAGTATATATTGTACAGAAATATATATTTGTAGAGTAGTATATTTCATATCCAGTTAATGTTTATATATAAAAGTTGATATTATATATGACCAGTTTGATGTTAATGATGAAGTAGAAATGTTTGTGTTTGTGGAGAGTGAATGTGAGACTAAAGGGAGTTTTTTTTACAATTCAGTCAATGTTAGTATGAATTAATAACATTCAATAAGTTAATAATCTTACTTTAATCTTCAGAATTGAGTTCATGTGTTCATGTTAATTAGAGTAATGTGTTTCTGTTTACGAGTCCAGATAGTGTGAAACTACTTGTTGAAATGGAGAGAATAAAGTTTTTATTTACATTTCCTTCAGAATTGTGGAATTAATTATTATTCATTTAAAAGAAGGCTTAACTATTGATATCAGCCGATATCACTCTGAATAATCGCTTATCGGCATCGGCTGAGAAACTATGTTCATTTTTGCTTTTATTTTTATTTTATGCCTTATTTTCTGACCTAAATAATAATATTTTAAGTAACCGACTACCGAGTGAAAGGACACGGTATATTTTTATTTCGGTAAAAATCTGCTGTGCACCACAAAATTAACCAAAAGAAAAAAAAAATAATGTCATTTACACCATGCCCTGTTAGGAGTTCCATAACTGACCGTGTCACAAAGTAAATATCTAATGTACATATTTATTTTTCTACATATTGTGAACATCGATGGAAAATTCTACTTAGTGTACCTTTAAAGTAAACTTTTAATTTGTTAATTTTTTTTGGCAATTTAAAATCAAAAGCAGCTTTCATTCAGATACCGATTAGTAATGACATCGATTACTAACTACAACAATGCAATAAAAACACAAACAGAAAATACACCAAGACATTTGTTCCTTATTACAGATGGCACATGGAGATGGTTTGGTTTGGCGTTAAACTTAATTCCAGCGCAGTCACCGAATGTATCGAAAGTACTAAACGTCACGTTTTTATTTTACGGATTATGTAAAAGTTGTTTTTGGTCCCAGAAATGGCGTATAAAAAATGCTGAAGCTTGTTTTTTTTTTTTTTTTTAAAGCTAGCCTGGATCATGATGGTTCATTTCCAATCCAATCTGCTGTAATGTAGAGACTAAGAGACTAAAAAACCTAAATATCCAAGTACGTATAGACTGCACTGTAATCAACAAATACTAAATAAAAATACATTTGAGAAAAAAAAAAACAACAACTAGCCAATCGGAAAGAGCACCATTTCAGACAAAGAGTCTTTTCTAACTTAAGTACACTAGCACAGACCTGCACCATCCAAAATATTCTCCTGATTAAAACGACATCTTACAGCTGAGTCGGGACGTCCTTGAGGAGAGACGGAGGAACGGAACTTTGGCACGTCGTAAAAACACGATGAGATGAGCGGGGCGTTTATGGCTGTGTCGCAAGGAGACGAGTTTTTTCCTTCTCATAATCCTTTGTTGAAGTAAACTCTCTCCACTCCCGGGTGACTCGAGCGGATCTTCTCCTGTATCTCGGGTTCCAGACGGCTCACGGCCATTGAGCTGCACACACACACACACAGATTATTCTTCTAGTTAAACTAGAGATATTGCCACCTCTGAGTACTTTTAAACGACTTTAAAGGAGCGCTTTTTTTGGATTTTACTCTCATTAACTGTTTTCTATGGGTATTGTTTTCTGGTATTATCTCCGTGTGAGACTCTATGTGCTGCCGTCTTGACCAGGTCTCCCTGGAAGAAGAGATCGCGATATCTCAATCTCTTCCTGGTTAAATAAAAGGATAAATAGAAAGAAACATTTCATTACATTTGGATTCAGAGTATCGTTTACGTTTTCTGACTGTCAACGAAGATTAACCGTGTACTTATCTACTATATAGTATAGTATACACGTATTTCAGCTACTATATAGACGGTAAGTACGCGGTTCGGGACGCAGCCCACGGCTTCAAACAGTCGTCTATTTGCATGTAGAGCTGACAAATAATTAACTGCACTTGATGCTTTCGTAAAATTAAAACTGTATACGGATCCATAACGAAGACGAACTATTTGTCGATATGTGAAATTCTGGAGGGAACGTCGGACGGCGTGGCGTGGGGATGTAATGACGTGTGCCGTTAATTGATCTATGTTCTATAACATGTAAAACAGGAACATGAAAGGAATATTCTAAAAGTGACTCATGTAAACACCTTAATCAGAATATTGTCTTATTCAGAATAAGGTCAATAATTAGATTATTGCTGTCCACATAAAAAGAGTCTATGACAGCAGCTCTGACTGTTATTCAATTTTCATATCCGTTTCATATTCATATTTTGCGCACTCGATGTTAGCATTTCTATAGTAACAAGTAGAGTACCTACGGGACTTGTATAGCGAACGAATCATATAACGTCTGCATGTATCTAAGGCTAACGATAAACAGGTTTTAAAAACATGTTATTATTTAACGTGTTTCAAACTTTTGGTTATATAATTGTATGTTGATGTTTTCTGTAAGGAGACGTATATATGGAAGTCAGATTATTAGTATAATAATAATTTAATAGTATATATCCAGTGTCAGAGCACTGTAACTCACTGTAACTGAGTGAGTGTTCAACCACAGGAAAGTCTTCAGGACAGAGGAGTTTTGCGCTTTCCGCTTCACGTCAGGCCGCACCACTCGATGTCGAGTTGAAATAATTTACTTTATACTCATAAATATTTAAAGTCCGTTTTAGTGTTGAAACGTTTTAACCTTCACTTATAATTAAGAATAATTTTGGCTCACTTCTTACAGTTTTATTTTATCATTTGTAATTATTATGCATAATGAGCCCCACCATGCACAACTCTAAAATGGAATGATTCATATGTAATATATAAATGTAATAGGCTGTATGGGTAATATATGAATTTAAAAGTATTTCTTTTTCTGATTCAGGATTAAACAATAAAATGAAAAACTGAGATTCAAAGTTTTCATTTTGAACTATTGAACTTCATTTTAAACCCTGTGTGTCTGGGTGTACACGATTCTATTATCTAGTCTATTATTATCTAATATATGAAGTCAATTAGATTTTTGTTTAATGAAAATTATGTATTTATTTAAAATATTAAATATAGAAATCAATTGTATTTATTTATTTATTTATGAAAATGGACATTCAATACATTCTGTTAATAAGAATTTTTTATCACGTTTATCAATTTCATATGTTAACTTACAACTAATTTTCTTTATTGATTTATAATTTACTATTGATTTTTTTTAGCCCATGTTGCTGAAAAACACTTACAAACTATCTTCTTTTTTTTTAAGACAAAACATGAAAACATTTGACATTTCCTGGCAAACCGAAACTGCTCAACATGGTCTTTGTCGAGGGCTTTTATTGTGAAACGAAACGTTAAACTGGAAGTCTGCAGAGTTTAAAAATAAAAGCAGCTCTTATTTTCTCACCTCTTCTGTGGGAACAGGGCACAGCACAGCGGAGTGGCAAACACCAAGCTGAGCAGAAAAAGAAAGAAAAAACCCCACAAAGGTCACAAAGGTCACAGATCTCAAACAAGCTGCTTAATACACCACCAATTCATCTCTGGCAACTTACCAGAATCCCACCAGGCCAACCTGAATGGGTGCACTCATCCACGGGAACCTCTGAAAAGCAAATCAAGCCTGTTGTTAGGGCACAGCTTCTATAGTGTCTATTGTATGGGACGTGAAGTCTGAGCATGCTCAGATCAAACATGTGAGACATGGCTATAGTCATGACTTGGATATAGTCAAACTTGGGGAGTGACGGAGTGCGCGTTACGTAATCAGGATACAAAAAACGGGTAACTGTAATCCGTTACAAAAAACAAAGTAATCAGATTACAGGTACATTTCGTAAAAAATAGGAATACTATCAGGATTACAATTTTTTCCCATTTAAAACCGAAGAAATGAATCTTTTGATTATGGTTCTGGTTCTCTCTCGCCAGCCGTGATTCACCTGAGCAACCTCCTGGTGCGTGCGCTAATACATTTGATGCAAAGTTAATTTGGTAGACATGAACACAAATTGTTCTCTGAAATCCTTTTGTCAGGGTGACCATGCGTCCTCTTTTTCCCCTGACACGTCCTCTATATCGTAACTTTAAAAAGCATCTAAGTTTGAGAAAATATCTGGGATTCGGCTTTAGCGTCATTATGACGTGTTTGTGATCCAATACTGCATCGTGTGCGTGCATATTTGCATTGCTTTAACCCCCTCTCTGTAATTCCCAACTTCTCGCACACCAATTGGTCGATTATATTTATGTTGGCCAAATGAATGTCTCTCAAACTAAAGCCCACTCCCAGCGAACATGCGATGGTGAAGCGCTGTTTTGTCCAACGTCAAGCAGTTTCTTGACAATAGCAGCAAATGACAGCTGTCCTGATTCGAAACAATGCTTATGGCCATATAATGTCATTTTTCATTTCATGTTATCACATTGCTTCGTATTACATGGCCATTCAAATGATGGTAGAAGGTACACTCATGGCAGCTGATATTTTATTTTATCGCCTGCACATTCAAAAGAATGTAGGAAAAAATGTCAAATGTGGGCAGAGTGAAAACAATTACGTGATGCTATTAGTGTGTCTTTTCCAGTGTACTAAAATCTGCATTCATAGTAACACTGTTTTGAACACTATTAAGACATTAAAACATTGAACGTGGTTTTTAAGCACTAAAATAATCTCTAAATAACAAGTATTGCTTTTCATTTGACTTTATTTACATATGTACCCTTGAAGAAATCCAAAACTAATCAGATAACTTTAGTTTTGTATTGTGATACTTGGATTACGTTACTGATGACATGTTTTATGAAGTCATTTATAACTGTAACGGATTGCATTTTTAACGTAACCCTCCCGACTCTGTGAACAGTGGGGTGCTAAACAAATAATCACTAAACAAAGAATAAAATCAGTCAAAGATGTACCTTCAGGAATGCTTTCTGTTCAAGGGAGTTCATTAAAAATGGTGGAATTGCTAAAAAAAAAAATGGAAGAAACACATGCTTGAGTTATCTTTGACTCAGACTCAGACTACAGCACACTCAGTTTATCACTGATTACGTTTACATGGACAGAAATAAACAAATTATTGACCTTAATAAGACTGAATTATACAATATTGTGATTAAGGTTTTTACGTGTGTTGTTTTTAGAATATTCCTTTCATATTCCTGTTTTACATGTTATAGAACATAGTTCGATTAACAGCACACGTCATTACGTCCCCACGCCACGCCTTCCGACGTTCCCTCCAGAATTTCACGTATCAACATACAGTTCATCTTCGTTATGGTCACGTGTACAGTATTGGTTGTTTCAATTTTAATTTTTACATAAGCTTCAAGTGCAGTTAATTATTTGTCATGCTGTATGTGCAAAGAGACGACTGCTTGAAGCCGTGGGTCGCGTCCCAAGTCGTAGGCTGTGTCCCAAACCGCGTACTTATCGTCTATATAGTATATAGAAATACATATATATATCTCCTACTATATACGTGTATTTCACCCACTATATACATATATTTCACTCACTATATACGTGTATTTCACTCACTATATACGTGTATTTCACTCACTATATACACGTGTATTTCACCTACTATATACGTGTATTTCACCCACTATATACGTTTATTTCACCCACTATATACACGTGTATTTCACCTAATATATACGTGTATTTCACCCACTATATACGTTTATTTCACCCACTATATACGTGTATTTCACCCACTATATACGTGTATTTCACCAACTATATATGTGTATTTCACCTACTATATACATGTATTTCACCTACTATATATGTGTATTTTAACTACTATATACGTGTATTTCACCCACTATATACACGTGTATTTCACCTACTATATATGTGTATTTCACCTACTATATACGTGTATTTCACTCACTATATACACTTGCATTTCACCTACTATATACGTGTATTTCACCAACTATATATGTGTATTTCACCTACTATATACATGTATTTCACCCACTATATACGTGTATTTTAACTACTATATACGTGTATTTCACCCACTATATACACGTGTATTTCACCTACTATATACGTGTATTTCACTCACTATATACACTTGCATTTCACCCACTATATACGTGCATTTCACCCACTATATACGTTTATTTCACCCACTATATACACGTGTATTTCACCTACTATATACGTGTATTTCACCCACTATATACGTGTATTTCACCCACTATATACGTGTATTTCACCAACTATATATGTGTATTTCACCTACTATATACATGTATTTCACCCACTATATACGTGTATTTTAACTACTATATACGTGTATTTCACCCACTATATACACGTGTATTTCACCTACTATATACGTATTTCACTCACTATATACACTTGCATTTCACCCACTATACATGCAGTTTCACCCACTATATAAGTTTATTTCACCCACTATATACACGTGTATTTCACCTACTATATACGCGTATTTCACCCACTATATGTGTATTTCACCCAATTATATAGCGGTGTATTTCACCAACTATATATGTGTATTTCACCTACTATATACATGTATTTCACCCACTATATACGTGTATTTTAACTACTATATACGTGTATTTCACCCACTATATACACGTGTATTTCACCTACTATATATGTGTATTTCACCTACTATATACATGTATTTCACCCACTATATACGTGTATTTTAACTACTATATACGTGTATTTCACCCACTATATACACGTGTATTTCACCTACTATATATGTGTATTTCACCTACTATATACATGTATTTCACCCACTATATACGTGTATTTTAACTACTATATACGTGTATTTCACCCACTATATACACGTGTATTTCACCTACTATATATGTGTATTTCACCTACTATATACGTGTATTTCACTCACTATATACACTTGCATTTCACCTACTATATACGTGCATTTCACCCACTATATACGTTTATTTCACCCACTATATACACGTGTATTTCACCTACTATATACGTGTATTTCACCCACTATATACGTGTATTTCACCCACTATATACGTGTATTTCACCAACTATATATGTGTATTTCACCTACTATATACATGTATTTCACCCACTATATACGTGTATTTTAACTACTATATACGTGTATTTCACCCACTATATACACGTGTATTTCACCTACTATATATGTGTATTTCACCTACTATATACATGTATTTCACCTACTATATACGTGCATTTCACCCACTATATACGTTTATTTCACCCACTATATACACGTGTATTTCACCTACTATATACGTGTATTTCACCCACTATATACGTGTATTTCACCCACTATATACGTGTATTTCACCCACTATATATGTGTATTTCACCTACTATATACATGTATTTCACCCACTATAAACGTGTATTTCACCTACTATATACGTGTATTTCTCCTACTATGTACGTGTATTTCCCCCACTATAAACGTGTATTTCAACTACTATATATGTGTATTTCACCTAATATATACGTGTATTTCACCTACTATATATGTGTATTTCACCTAATATATACGTGTATTTCCCCACTTATCGTTATTCGTTTAGCACATATTTGACAATTTTCCTGTCACAAAATGCGGTTAATAGTGTGATTAAGGTGTGTACATGTCTGTAATGCACTTCCATAATGCGTCTAAAACAGGAATACTCCACATGTCTTAATTCAATTTGTGTTTACTTTGAGTATGACTTTAATCGGATTAAGGTCATCAATAATCACTGTTTACGTTATTATTGTCCATGTAAACGTACTGAATCTCGGTCTACAAGGAAGAACACAGGACTTGTGTAAAACTATGGACTGAGACGAACCCATTCCAGGAGAGGCCATGAGGATTCTGGAGATCACGACTTGTGAGATTGCCTGCTGCGCCGCTTTCGAGGACTCCCCTAAACGATTCCCATTCTCATCCATGACTGGAATGCCGTGCTTCAGCTCTCTGGAAGTGAGATACAGCACAGACTTGTGACTCTCGATCACCCGGCTGTTTGCCGTTTGGAAAGTCTGCATATCGAACATGACATGTTTACCTCTGCCTCATCAGTGGAATGTTGATACAGTTAGCAGCAGCTACAGCAGCAAACGGCACAAAGCGCCCTACAAGTGGAGAAATGTGCTGGGGAAGAAAAAAAAAAACACCACTGACTTAACAGCTACACTGGAGATTCACAGAGGAACTTATATTAATAATGTTACGTTAGTATGGAAGTGTTATATTCATCATTCACGACAAACAACAAGTGAAACAGGATAGAAATGCAGCGTACATGCCAGCTGAATTCACACAGTGGACAGATGAGAGCTGCTGGAATGGGCGTGGCCTTATATTCTAATGAACATCAGCTTGACTGACAGCTATCATAACAATATTTCCACTGATTATACTGAATGTATCACGCGACTCACTCAGAACTAAACACAAGGCACGAGCGAGAAGAATCACCATCGTTCATCCTACGCAATTTATTTCAGTATGCTATGCTCATTAAGTTACCTGACATTTTCTTAGTGACTACATTTAAATGGACAGCAGTAATCTAATTATTGACCTTATTCTGAATGAGACAATATTCCGATTAAGGTCTTTACATGAGTCACTTTTAGAAAACTCCTCCTTTCTTGTTCCTGTTTTACATGTTATAGAACATAGTCCGATTAACGTCACACGTCATTACGTCCCCACGTCATGCTATCCGATGTTCACTCCAGAATTTCACGTATCTACATACAGTTGGTCTTCGTTATGGGACTGTATACAGTTTTGGGTGTCTTTATTTAAAATTTTTACGAAAGCTTCAAGTGCGGTTAATTATTTGTCATGCTGTACGTGCAAATAGACGACTGCTTGAAGCCGTGCGTTGCGTCCCAAACCGCGTACTTACCGTCTATATAGCAGCCGAGATACATGTATTTCACTTGCTATATAGCAGGTAAGTACGTGGTTTGGGACGCGGCCGTTGTTTGCCGTCAAACGGTTGAGCGCTGCCGTGTGTGATCGTGTCCTGTCGCAAAACGTGGTGAAAACTCTCCCACGACGTTAATAGTGTGATTAAGGTGTGTACATGTCTTTAACGCACGTCGATAATGCGACTAAAACAGGAATACTCCACACATCTTAATTCCATTTGTGTTTACTTCGAGTATGACTTTAATCGGATTAAGGTAATTAATCGGATTAAGGTACCATGTTTACATGGTAGTTTCTTAATCAGAGTATTGTCTTAATCGGGTTAATATTGGATTATTGTCCATGTAAACGTACTGAGTACTTAACTTTTACACACTACGTTAGTGCTCGTTTGTTAGCTTAGCTTTTACTTACAAGGTTAGTGTTCATTGGCTGGTTTAACTTTTGCTCATTATGCTAGTTGTTAGTGTACATTGATTAGCTTAGCTTTTACTCGCTATGCTAGTTCTTAGTGCTCATTTGTTAGGTTAGCTTTTGCTCGCTATGCTAGTTGTTAGTGTTCGTTCGCTAGCTTAGCTTTTGCAGGCTATTTTAGTTGTTATTTGTCAGCTTAGCTTTCACACACTAGATTGCTAAGCCTAAAGAAAAAGTGTTAATGCACAGTTTTGCTGAAATCTCCATTGAAATGAATGAAGCTTACGCAAGCTTTCTCTAAGCACCACCCACTTTCCAGTGAAAGAGGAGAAGTTCTGGTGAGAAACAATAAAATAATCCTTCAGCAGAGAGAAAAGAAAGAAGCAAATAGTTTCCTGGGGCCTTCATTTGAAATCTGTATTTGCACCTCTCTCGCTGCATTGGCCAGGGGTAAAATGTACGAAAACGTAACACACGTGTTACGGCATGCAGGCATTTATGTAAAACCAGCCTGCTCTTACACCAGACTTGCTGATGAATCATCTCTCTGCTCAGATCTGTGTAAACACACACAGGGATGAGATTAGAAACACTGCTGAAGAACGCTACCTTTGTGAGCGAGTTGAGTCCTAAAGCCGTGGCCACCGCTCCCGTCGTGGCCGAGACGTACGCCGCGCCGAGCTGACTGAACACAGGAGATTAGGGCTGGGTAATAATGCCAAAATATATTGAGAGGATTTACTGAAACAGACACTCACTTTACTGTAATGGGAGCGTCACCACTGCGGTTGGTGTAGTTGACAATCGCATTAAAGGACTGATTGATCCATTGCCAGAACAGCACTGCTGGGGTCGTCCTAAAAATAAAAAAAGAAAGATTCATGTATTGAATCAGTTTAGGGATTATATAACCACCACCATCACCACCACCACACACAAGTCTATAGTACACCGGCTGTATAGTGTAACAGTTTTAGTGTGATTAATTGTGGCAGAATATGTGTAACTCACTCGCCAATTTAATAGGAACGCCGGTACATCTGTTCATTCCAAGTGTGCTGCACAAGTGTTCATTGGTTAGCTTAGCTTCTGCGCGCTATGCTAGTCGTTAGTGTTCATTGGTTAGCTTAGCTTTTACTCGCTATGCTAGTCGTTAGTGTTCATTTGTTAGCTTAACTTTTACTCGCTATGGTAATTGTTAGTATTCATTTGTTAGCTTAACTTTTACTCGCTATGGTAATTGTTAGCATTCATTTGTTAGCTTAGCTTTTACTGCTCACTACTACGCAGACTCTGGCACCGAGATGTCAGCGCCATATTGGGACATTGGCGGCGTCACTTTTCTACAATGGAAGAGAGTGATGGTGCATCGTCCATCTTTATTTTGTACAGTCTATGGGTCATTCGTGCAGTTATCCAATCAACCAATCAGGTAGCAGCAGCACATCAAATGACATAAAAGAGGTCCTGGAATGGTTGTTGGTACCAGATGGGACAGGAAAGCTACGGTACATTATATAATCAGTGAATATGTTTAAATGTACAGCAGTAATTTAATTATTGACCTTAATCTGAATGAGACAATATTGTGATTAAGGTGTTTACATGAGTCGCTTTTAGAATATTCCTTTCATGTTCCCATGTTACATGTTTATTATTTGCCATGCTATACGTTCAAATAGATGACTGATTGAACCATGGGCTGCGTCTGAAACTGCATACTTACCTACTATATAATATATAGAAATACATTTGTTTCTCCTACTATATAGTAGTTAAGTACGCGTTTTGGGACACAGCCGTGCTCTCTTGTTTGCCGTCAGACGGTTGAGCGCTGCCGTGTGTGTACATGTCCGGTCACAAAAAGTGGTGAAAACTCCCACATGACATTAATAGTGTGATTAAGGTGTGTACATGTCTGTTACGCACATCGATAACGCGACTAAAACAGGAATACACCACATTACATCTATTGCGAAACACGATTCAACTTTTTCTCGAGTGGTCCTTTTCCCTGGTTCTGCTCACCTATAGAAGGTCATCATGCAGCCGGTGATGGTCATATTCATGGGCACCTGAGCGGACATGCGGCCGATCAGCAGCATCTTCTCACCCGTGTCTGGATGGAACGCAGAGTCAAAAACGTATTTGGCCCTCCAGAGCTCATCTTCTGTCAGACCTGGAGTCACCACTCCCTGTCTGGGAGCAAAGAGGGAGAGAAAAAGTTCAAATATGCGTGACATAAAATGATAAGCATGCAACATTTCGTGAAACGTATGCACAAAAGCTACAAATTGTTTGTGTTTTCTTTTGCCCCCCAGAGAGAATACCTACACTTTAAATATAGTTCCACAGAAGCTAGTGGAATTAGTGGATTTGTTTCACTACCTGTAATCCTGTATGATCTTGCGTGCTTTCTCGAGCTGCTCGTTAGACAGCAGAACGTTGCGTGGGTCTGTGACGGTGAAGAAATGTTTGGCTCTGCCCACGAACGTCCCCTGATCCCAGCGAGGCTCTTTGATGTTTATCGAGGTGGAGAGCTCGGGCGCCATGCTGCCTACAGAGGAACAGGAGTGTAAAAGAAGCGCTGCTGTACTCACATCTCAGGGAGGTAGAACGGGTTAAACTCGTTCCAGTTCCCGGCCATCAAAAGCCTCAGGGTCCAAAGCTAAAAAGCTCAGTTTGGGAAATTCTCTGACACACAAGGAGTTTTTCCACTATCGCTGGTGAGATCAACTGTCTGTGTCCTAAAATAACACGGACTAAAAATACATTGTCATGCTTTTCGCCTGGATTAGTGAAATCCTGAATCAGCACGTTGTGCTGCTATGGAAACGACTGAGAAAAGGCTGCTTGCTTTTCTCTCGTGTGAAGTGCTCATGCGTATGAGGAGTATTAACGATAACGGCACATTAATAAAATCGCTAATAAACCAATAAATAAGAATTAACACGAGTCTCAAAATGTGCAAAGAAGCCTGGCACAAATGGTAGAATCAGCACACTTAGAGGGTGTTCATCCAGGTTTTTTTATTTATACTTCATAGCAAATAAACAAAGCACGCATATGACATCACAGCAACTGTCCCTCAGTGGTGGAATGAACTTCCAACCTCAATCCTGACAGCAGAATCTGTTACTATCTTCAAAAAACAGCCAAAGACCCACATCTTCCATGAACACTTAACTAACCCCTAAAATGCCAACCCCACATTATCCTAAAAAATAAATAAATAAATTACTCTGGCTCTTACACCTCGAACTCTGTGCACTTTGCTTCTCTAGAACTCAATTAAAGACCTTGTATGGTAGCACTACTTGTATTGTTCTCCGCTTGATATATCGCTTTGCTGGCATTTCCTCATTTGTAAGTCGCTTTGGCGTCTTCTAAATGAATAAATGTAAATGTAAATATGTAAAGAATGTAAACATTCTGGCTTCATTAAACACACCTCAAACAAGTTCAATTGAAGTAGTTTAATTAATGGCATATTTTTTTTCCAGATCAAGTGGAGTGAGGAAAAAAAAAAAAAGATGGAATCTCTTTGTAATTTCCATTTCTAAAACAAACACCAGCACAAGTTTTACAGTGCTTACACACCTTAAGCTTGGACTTTTCGAAAGGAAACATGCCCCCAACAAGAGAGTTGTAAAGTATGGAAGTAATGGGAAGCCTTATAAAACTCCTTCAAGAAGGAGCTCCAACATGGAGGGTCTCAAAAGATGCCAGTTGTTAACAGTCAGCTGTCTAAAATTATTAAATATATATATAAAAAAAAAAATATATATATATATATATATATATATATATATATATATATATATATATATATATAAACAAAATGGGAAGGTGGTAAAAGGAAAACATATACGGGTCGACCAAGGCAGACGTCAAAGCATCAGGATAGAAAACTCAAAGCGATATGCCTTGAGAATAGAAAATGCACAACAAAACAAATGAGAAACAAGTGGACTGAAACAAGAGTCAGTGTGTGAGACAGAACTGTAAGATATGGGCTGAGTGAAATGGGGTTTACGTATAGAAAAGCCAAAAGAATACCAGCACTAACAACTAAACAGAAGAAAACAAGGTTACAGTGGACTAAAGAGGAGCGATCATGGAGTGTGGAGGATCTGATGAAAGTGATATTCAGTGATGAATCATGAATTGGCCAAGGAGATGATGCTGGAGATTTTGTCTGGTGCCGTTCTAATGAAACATATAAAGACTGAAGAAAACAATAACATTTCCACTCATTTATGATATGGGGCTACATGTCAGGTTAGAGTTAGATGGCAATCATTTCCTTAACAAATTTTAACAAACACTTCTGATTACATCGACAGAAAATAGGTTTGGTGATGAAGCCATTTTTCAATTTGATGATGCGTCTCGCCACAGAGCAAAGGGTGCTAAAGTAAACAGCAGTAACAGTAAAAAGGGGCCTAAAACAAAACCCTGTGGGACACCACACTCTTTAAGCCTATGAAGAAACGCAAACGATTTTTTTAGGCTATGAAGCAATGATAATGCTTCATAGCCTAAACAATCAGGTAATGGTCTGTCAAAATAACTAAACTTGGCAAGAACTGGTTCATTTCACCGTTTTCAAGCCGGTCCATCAAAATATTATTGTTCGTAGTATCAAATAGTGCACGGAATTCTAACAGTAACGAAACAGGAACACGTTCTGAGGCAAATCGGATTCTGTACTCTGCTGTACACGAAAATCCATCGTGCTTGTAAATCCCTCACACACACAAAAAAAAACAATTCAACAAACAAAAACACAGAGCTGTCAATCAACAAAAGATTTCTCCAGAAGGTTGGACAAAAAGGTGTGCTGACTGGACTGTAAATATGAACATCAGAGGATTAGAAATGGCTACTTTACAAAAGATGGGGGAAATGACTCAATTGAAGTGATGAAAATAAAGCGTGTCCGAAAAGTCTCCATACATAGGGGACCTCGTCGATTGTTCCTTCATCAGTTAGTGGGCGTCCACTTCTTGGTTGGTCCACAACACTTCCAGTCTTTTTGAATTTATTAATAATTTTGGTAACAGTGTCATATGTGATATGTATTGGAAACGATTGCTGTTAATTAAAGTCCATCTCACCCTGTATGATCATAATAAATCCCTAATATATTTATGATCAGGAGACAAGTGCATATGTGGTTGGTCGAGAGGAGCGGTTTGGAAAGGAATTCACGCCACACTGAAAAACATGAACACAATGTGTACGTGTGAAATCAATTTTTTCATAACGACACGCGGAAATTTTGTTCTTACTCTTCAAATATTTTTGTTGTCGTTGTTGTTGCAAGGACAGAGTATGGCAGGCGGTTGGTGCTGTTGGTCGTGGTGGTGATTGTCACTGGAAAATTTCACCTAGCGTGCCAAAGAGATCAGGGTCACCACTGTGTAAATAAATACCAGGTACTTTCTACTTTTTTTTTTTTACAGGTATAAGTAAGTCCTTTATTCATCTGTTTGACAAAATCAGCTCAAAAGTGGGGGAAAAAATTTGTTTTAATACTGAATCCACTAATAGTAAGAGACGGAATAAATTTCCGCTGTGTGTGCAGGATCATCGTATTTGCGTGTTGTACTGCATTGTATGTTTTGGACGTATTTCTGTCTTTTTTTATTATTATTTAAAACAAAAGGTCCAAAAGCCTAACTACATTAGTGCATAAATCAGAAATGTTCCGTTATATAAATCCACTGTCTGTCAGCTACAGTATTCCTGCACATGTTATTCAGTATTAATAATGACCCAATATGCTGTAATATGGTTATATCACAATAATCAAATGCATGAACATACATTTTTGCTGAAAGTAGTACTTTACTGACTTGTGGTTTTTTTTGTTGTTGTTGTTGTTGTTTTTTTTTGTTGTTTTCCCGGCAAGGAAATGTTCACATTTGCTCCAAACACCATTTAAGTCTCTTTGCTAAAGCAGTTGACCTGACGTTACAAGTTTAGTTGAGGATTTTTGTCTAAAAGAAACAAATAAATGCCATGTTTATTTACTGGGTAAATAAACAGGAGTAAGCAAATGACACATGCTACTAACCGAAGTCCCGGACTGTCAGTGGAATTGTGACGTCGTTTGTTTAAAAACTTCAAACAATCATCTTTCATCCAATGTGTTTCATTTCGAATGTGTTATCATGTAAAAGATATCAAGAGAATGTAACACATGCCTATGTGGCACTAACACAGATCCAACAGCCGAGCCAGAAGATACAGTAGCTTATGAAGAAGCGAAGGCAAACAAAACAGTATTTTAATAGTTTGTCGCCACATGCGGACTTATTTCTCAAGCAACACAGTGCGAACACAAATAAAAACAGATCAGCTATAGATTCACTTCAGTCGTAATACACATCCTGAAGAAACCCAAGTCACAGCACAGCTGCTCAAACGCACATAACTCGTCAGCTCATTAACCCGTCATGTGTTTAAAACGGGGGTTATGCTGCATTCTAGTGCTCCACATAACCTGCCATCAACAGTAGAGCATACTCTGGTCTGATTGGTCAGATGTCCAAGTCAGTCGTGATTGGTCTACCGCTGTCAGCGTGTGTCAGAAAAGGAAACGCCCACTACCATAACGAGTTTCAGCTTTGTCTTTTCGTGAGCAGCCGATGAAGACCAGAGGCGGGGCTTTTTGTTAAAAACCTACGTAGGCTAGTACAGGCAGTAAAGTCTGGAATCACGAATCACGACTCGTTTCAGCTGTTCAGAATCAGTTCTTACTTTTGCGAATCAATCAGTACGTTTACATGGACAATAATAATCCAATCTTGACCCAATTAAGACGATACTCTGGTTAAGAAACTAGCATGTAAACAGTGATTATTGATGACCGTAATCCGATTAAAGTCATACTCAACGTAAACACAAATGGAATGGAGACGTGTGGAGTATTCCTGTTTTAATTGCATTATCGACATGCGTTACAGACATGTACACACCTTAATCACACTATTAACGTCGTGTGAGAGTTTTCACCGCATTGTGCGACAGGACACGTACACACCTGGCAGCGCTCGACCGTTTGACGGCAAACAAGAGAGCACGGCTGCGTCCCAAACCGCGTACTTACCTTATATAGTACGAGATATACATGTATTTCACCTATATAGACGGTAAGTACACGGTTTGGGACGCAGCCCACGGCTTCAAGCAGTCGTCTATTTGCACGTACAGCATGACAAATAATTAACTGCACTTGAAGCTTCCGTAAATTTAAAAATTAAACAAACAGAACAGTATACGGTTCCATAACGAAGACGAACTGTATGTTGATACGTCAATTTCTGGAGTGAAGGTCGGACGGCGTGGCGCGGTGACGTAATGACGTGTGACGTTAAGCGATCTATGTTCTAAAACATGCAAAACAGGAACATGAAAGGAATATTCTAAAAGTGACTCATGTAAACACCTAAATCAGCAAATCGTCTTATTCAGAATAAGGTCAATAATTAGATTTGGTAATTCGGATAATTCGGAGTTAGTCCGTAATTCCGTTTGTCCTGTGCTTTGATTTTCGAAACTGTGCAGATGTTTTTACATTCACAAACAGCTCTATTACACACTACTTGAAAGGTAATATTTGAATATATATACAGTGCATCTGGAAAGTATTCACAGCGCTTCACTTTTTTCCACATTTTGTTACGTTACAGCCTTATTCCAAAATGGATTAAATTAATTATCTTCCTCAAAATTCTACAAACAAAACCCCATAATGAGAGATCGGGGAAGAAGGGCCTTAGTCAGGGAGGTGATCAAAAACCTGATGGTCACTCTGACAGAGCTCCAGCGTGTCTCTGTGGAGAGAGGGGAACCTTCCAGAAGAACAACCATCTCTGCAGAACTCCATCAATCAGGCCTGAATGGTAGAGTGGCCAGATGGAAGTCACTCCTCAGTAAAAGGCACCTGAAAGAGTCTCAGACCATGATAAAGCAAAGATTGAACTCTTTGGCCTGAATGGCAAGCGTCATGTCTGGAGGAAACCAGGCACCAGTTATCACCTGGCCAATACCATCCCTACAGTGAAGCATGGTGGTGGCAGCATCATGCTGTGGGGATGTTTTTCAGCGGCAGGTACTGGGAGACTAGTCAGGATCGAGGGAAAGATGAATGCAGCAATGTACAGAAACATCCTTGATGAAAGTCAACTCAAGAGTGCTCTGGACTTCAGACTGGGACGAAGGTTCATCTTCCAACAGGACAATGACCCTAAGCATACAGCCAAGATAACAAAGGAGTGGCTACAGGACAACTCTGTGAATGTCCTTGAGTGGTCTAGCCAGAGCCCAGACTTGAACCTGATCGAACATCTCTGGAGAGATCTGAAAATAGCTGTGCACCGACGCTCCCCATCCAACCGGATGGAGCTTGAGAGGTCCTGCAAAGAAGAATGGGAGAAACTGCCCAAAAATCGGTGTGCCAAGCTTGTAGCATCATTCTCAAAAAGACCTGAGGCTGTAACTGGTGCCAAAGATGCTTCAACAAAGTATTGAGCAAAGGCTGTGAATACTTACAGTGAGGGAAAAAAGTATTTGATCCCCTGCTGATTTGAACCTCCATGTTTGACGTGGGGATGGTGTTCTTGTGGTCATAGGCAGCATTCCTCCTCCTCCAAACACGGCGAGTTGAGTTGATGCCAAAGAGCTCCATTTTGATCTCATCTGACCACAACACTTTCACCCAGTTGTCCTCTGGTGGTCAGATGAGACCAAAATGGAGCTCTTTGGCATCAACTCAAGTCGCCGTGTTTGGAGGAGGAGGAATGCTGCCTATGACAAGAACACCATCCCCACCGTCAAATATGGAGGTGGAAACATTATGCTTTGGGGGTGTTTTTCTGCTAAGGGGACAGGACAACTTCACCACATCAAAGGGACGATGGACGGGGCCATGTACCGTCAAATCTTGGGTGAGAACCTCCTTCCCTCAGCCAGAGCATTGAAAATGAAAAGTAATTACTAAGTCATTACCAAGTACTAAGTCATGTTTCACAGAGGGGGTCAAATACTTATTTCCCTCATTAAAATGCAAATCAATTTATAACATTGTTGACATGCGTTTTTCTGGATTTTTTTGTTATTATGTCTCTCACTGTTCAAATAAATCTACCATTAAAATGATAGACTGATCATTTCTTTGTCAGTGGGCAAACGTACAAAATCAGCAGGGGATCGAATACTTTTTTTCCCTCACTGTAAGTACGTGTGCTAATCAATTTGCAAAGATTTCAACCAAACTTTTCATGTTGTCCTCATGGGATATTTTTTGTAGAACTCTGAGTAAAATAATGAATTGACTCCATTTTGGAATAAGGCTGGAACATAACCAAATGTGGGGAAAGTGACGTGCTGTGAATACTTTCTGGATGCACTGCACATCAGGTTTCCAAACCTGATTTTTTTCATTTCACATTTCTGACATTTCTGTTTAAATCATTACTTCTGACTCGTTTCTACATCATTCTCCACATGATGTGTACTAGTAAGAATAAAGAACATTGCCTGTCACACCTTTAAGGGCGCAGTGTCAGTGTGTGTTAGTGTTAGACCTTGCACTGGGGTTCACTCACTTGTGCTCTGAATAGTTCTGCTATGACATGATGCAATCAGTAATTGTTAGAACTGCACACACACACACACACACACACACACACACACACACACACACACACACACACACACACATACAGCAGGGTTTCCATGCAAAATGAACTTTGATCACTGAACTCGTGCTGCGGTTCTACATTTGCTCCCCACAGCTCTACACATTAACCCTGATGTTACTGCAAAACAATATTCCGGATTCATCTTGCCGCCGCGTGCGTTATGCAACATGACCGACACTGCACTGCCCCAGAGATCATAAGAAACTACATCAAGAGCGACTCTGCATCCATCTGCTACATTTCAACCCCAAATAACCTGCAGTGTGAACATGGTGCAGGGCCGCGCGCGCGACCAGTCTGTACTGGATACACAAAGATGCTCCTGAATGGACACGTGTGTGTGTGTGTGTGTGTGTGTGTGTGTGTGTGTGTGTGTGTGTGTGTGTGTGTGTGTGTAAAACACTATGTACACCATCCCTGAAACGCATTGTTGCAACATTGTGAATAATCCAGATGTGCCTCTGATTTGAGCAGCTGTATGACCGCATGCCACATCACAGACCCCCCTGCCCAACAGAAATCCCTACTCTCTATCAGTCTGATCAATACAATGCAAGACACACACACACACACACACACACACACACACAGTATGAACAG
>CM022764.1:3643850-3658850 GCA_012411365.1 Ameiurus melas
CTTCGTCTACCTGCACAGATATTTTTTTTAAAAAAGGAAACATGCACCCAAAAATTAAATTGACCTAATTTTCCATTTACTCCAAATGTTTTTGATCAACCAGTTCATGTTGCGTTTGGTGTGTGAGATCACACACTCACCTCAAAGGGCGTAATTTGATTCAGTAACACCATTCGTACATAAACTGGTTCTTAAACCTATAAACCTATAAACCTTTGAACTATATTATAAGCTGAATCACTTCTAAATTACAACTCCGCCTACAAACTTCAGGCCACGCCCCCTCATTCAAATAATCCTGTGGCTGATTAAGTGGTTTTACTTATATCTTTAATATTGATCTGCTGGCTATTCAGAATAAATTAGACGTAATTTGGATTATTATAGTGTTTCACATGTGTGAGTTCTTTGCAGGGTCATAACACGGTTTTTGCAAACCTTAAAGTCCAGGTAACTTCTCACGATGCTCAAGGTGATGGAGTCTTCAGCAGTCAGACCTGGTAGATCCTCAAAGCCTGTGAACACAATCATTTCTCATTAACATCTGTTCTCTCTCTCTCTCTCTCTCTCTCTCTCTCCAACGTACTCACCTAATCTGCAGAAAAAGGCGTAGATTTTGGCGCGCAGGTTTTCAGACACGTCCATAACGGCAGCGCTTGGTCTGTTTGCTGGTACGGACTCCAGCGGCTCCTGTTCCTGATATATCGTCAGAAGAGGCTTCTTCTCATCTACAGATTAAAGACACAACAACGATGAATCGACACTGAGAGAACTGAGCAGACTCATGACAACGTAAGGCTTTGAAATATGTTTACTTTAAAGTATAAAGCATATATAAAGATTAGCCAATAGAACAAATTGGCTGTGCTGATGTAAAAGAAAAATTAAGATCAACATATACACAACTTTTCGATAATACTTATTTGCCTGGGAGAGTGGAAGGCTTACAACTGTCTTCTTTGCAATGGCAAATCACCTAGCAGAGGTTGCCTTTAAAAAAATGTAACCGAACAAGGTGTATATACCAGCGATTCGGCCATGCTGGTCTCTCTTGACGCCGATCTCCGCCTCTTCTTTCCTCCAGAGCTGCAGGAGCAGGACCGGAGCCGTGAGCTCTTTCTCGCCCCTCCAGACCTCGACATGTGTCAGTGTTTTGGGGTTGTCACACAGCTCCAGCAGCGCCGCCAGGACCACACTCTGCATGCTCCTGGGGCTCGACTGACAATGAAGTGAACGACAGAGTCTGATGCTTCTGATTGGTCTGGAAATCTGGTCTTATTGTATTCACGTCTTACTTACCTGAATGAAGTCGAGTAAGAGAAATGCTCCTTCCTTCTCCAAAAACAAATCCTCTGTGGTGTAACAACCGACAATGCAAGACCTGGGGAAAACAATCAGAATAGAAAATGATCACATTATCACTATATACAGCAGCATCCATCCATTTTCTGTACCGCTTATCCCACACAGGGTCACGGGGGGAGCCTGGAGACTATCCCAGGGAACTTAGGGCACGACCCAATAAACCAATCAGAGGGCACAATCGCGCACACATTCACACACGACAGACAATTTGGGAATGCGAATGTCTTTGGCCTGGGGGAGGAAACAGGTGTACATGGAGGAAACCCATGCAAGCTCCGCATACACAGGGCGGAGACGGGATTCGTACCCCCATCTCCGGACGATGCGAATCTACGCGATTTACACCATCGAGCGTGTCAACTTTATTCTAACACATTAGTTAGGGGTTGTGTAGAGTGTATATGTGACTCACCACACACAGTCCACAGCGGACAGAACCAGTCTGTTGTGTCCCAGGCCACTGTACAACTGAGCCGGGTCCATTTTCAGATAACGAACCGTCACCTCTATGCCCTCCGCTCCAAACAAATCCTGCTCACAACACACCCACCCACACACACACACACACACACATTTCTTATGGTTGACGTTCAGATTTAATTCAAATGTGAGTGTGGTGTAATGACGAGCGTCTGACCTTCCTGTGGATATCTCCTTCACAGAGGCTGGACAGGGTGACCAGGACGTCGGTCTGGATCTCAATTGACACTGCGTCCTCTTCCTCCTTTCTCTCCTGGAAGCGCCTCAGCAACCCTGAGCACCATAAACCATACTACTCAACAGACAATATCAGAGAATATGATCTACATATACACCTACAGTTCAAGCTGGAATATATTGGTAGTCAAGTCTAAACTGCTAGTCCTGTTTAGCTAGCTAGCTGCACTTGTAACTGAACTATAGCAGATTGCTAGCTAGTCAACATGCAAACTATAAAATATCAAAGCACGAAATGAAACAGGACCAGTAAACCTGTACAGTCTGTCCAATTCACTCCTAATAATTTCTAACCGTTATGAATTACGAGCTATAATATAAACGCTTCATGCTGACATATTTTGCTAAGCTACTGCTGACTTTCCTCCATTTTGGATCTACGCATCCAAAGCTGCTTATGGAATGTGTATGGATGTGAAATGAAGTCACTGTAATCTTGGATGATTTCTACTGAAAAATGTATTTTATTATTATTTTTATTTCAACTTGGATGGGTTAACGAAGTGCTGACAGAGTGAGGATCCATTTGCAGCTTTATGAATGGAACAACGTAACAAATATGTACAAATACGCTGAGGTCAATCAGCAGCAAACAGAGCATCAAAGGTAGCTCCAAAATTGCAGTCAACAAACAGGCAAAATGTCAGGGCAAGCAGCAAAGGATCAATAAACAGAATAAACAGTCCAGGCTCCAACACAGGCAGGACAACAGTAAACAACAGTAAACGCTCAGTAAAGTTAGCACAGGCAAAATAAGACTTCGCAGTCATAAGTGAGTGTGGCTTAAATAGAGAGTTTGATGAGAACAGGTGTGGTGATAATCAGTTCCAGAACGTGGGTATGGGAAAAATCAATACTTGGGTGATGGTGCCTTCTGGTGGTGAGCGGGAGAAACCACCGAGGCCTGATTCGTGACAAACGGAAGTTTGCCTGCTAGTTTGTAGAAAAAAAGTTTCCTGATTTATTAGTAGGTCAAATAACGTCGGTTTGAGCCACCGGTCGCTAATAAGGTGAAATTTTATGACACATATGAGGCATGACCATTAAAATAAACTCTATAAGTTGTAATATTCACCGAGGAGTTGGCTGATGGCTCCCTGGTCACAGAGGTCCTGGTTGATGAGGTTGTTACTAAGTGAAGCCATGCAGCGGAGCAGACGGATGCAGTACCGCATCTGAGCCTTCCTCCCACTTCGACTTCCGCTGCCATGGAAACCCTGACCATGGCCAAAGATGGAGTCAGTGCCTGGTTCAGAGGGAAACGAGCAAGAGTTACACCAAGCGTAGTTTAGGTATACACTGTCACTGGTCTAATGTATAGCAAATCCGATGTAATCGTTTTGAAATATGTATTTTAATTGCTCCTATTAATGTTTATATTTGTATCCATTATAGCTGGGCATATCATGATAGATTATGTCACAATACACTTCTTTCAGTGTGTGTGTGTGTGTGTGTGTGTGTGTGTGTGTGTGTGTGGATAAGAAATAAAAGTGTTACGGAACATTTTTTTCAACATTGTAAAAGACTTTCTCGTTCTCACGTTTTCACTTTTAACCTTAAATAACCTGCAAGAATGTGTTTTCACAAGATGATATAATAGAATGACCCTAAGATGATGCTACTGAAGAGATCTGGGCAGGACACGAAGAGAACAGAATTAAAACACAGATCAGGTTGTAATATTGAGTGCCTGGTCAGTATTATCTGCTCTGGCTGTTCTCCCAGTGTGTGCCCGCTACCTTTTTGTGTGCACCAGTCCAGAAGCACGAGCAGGCAAGTGTTGGCCTGACAGGCCATGTACTCGTCCAGCATGAGCGGCGCCACTGTGGCCAGAGCGGCCAACGCCTGCAGCTGCAGCTCCTCCTGCTGGATGGACGTCCAACTGCGCCGGGCTTTCCCGCTTCGCCTGCTCTCAGAGTAACCGGGCCGTACTAGCAGCATCAAAGCCAGCATCACACGGCTCTCTTTAAACAGCTGAACAAACCATACACATGTTGGAGTCACCTAATCACCTGAATCACCTAGTAATAGTACTTTAAACACCTAGTAGTACTGAATCATCTAGTAATAGTACTTTAAACACCTAGTAGTACTGAATCACCTAGTAATAGTACTTTAAAAACACCTAGTAGTACTGAATCACCTAGTAATAGTACTTTAAAAACACCTAGTAGTACTGAATCACTTAGTAATAGTACTTTAAACACCTAGTAGTACTGAATCACCTAGTAATAGTACTTTAAACACCTAGTAGTACTGAATCACCTAGTAATAGTACTTTAAACACCTAGTAGTACTGAAGCACCTAGTAATAGTACTTTAAACACCTAGTAGTACTGAATCACCTAGTAATAGTACTTTAAAGACCTAGTAGTACTGAAGCACCTAGTAATAGTCCTTTAAAAACACCTAGTAGTACTGAATCACCTAATAATAGTACTTTAAACACCTAGTAGTACTGAATCACCTAGTAATAGTACTTTAAACACCTAGTAGTACTGAATCACCTAGTAATAGTACTTTAAAAACACCTAGAAGTACTGAATCACCTAGTAATAGTACTTTAAACACCTAGTAGTACTGAATCACCTAGTAATAGTACTTCAAACACCTAGTAGTACTGAATCACCTAGTAATAGTACTTTAAACACCTAGTAGTACTGAATCACCTAGTAATAGTACTTTAAACACCTAGTAGTACTGATCACCTAGTAATAGTACTTTAAACACCTAGTAGTACTGAATCACCTAATAATAGTACTTTAAACACCTAGTAGTACTGAATCATCTAGTAATAGTACTTTAAACACCTAGTAGTACTGAATCATCTAGTAATAGTACTTTAAACACCTAGTTGTACTGAATCACCTAGTAATAGTACTTTAAAAACACCTAGTTGTACTGAATCACCTAATAATAGTACTTTAAACACCTAGTAGTACTGAATCATCTAGTAATAGTACTTTAAACACCTAGTAGTACTGAATCACCTAGTAATAGTACTTTAAACACCTAGTAGTACTGATCACCTAGTAATAGTACTTTAAACACCTAGTAGTACTGAATCATCTAGTAATAGTACTTTAAACACCTAGTAGTACTGAATCATCTAGTAATAGTACTTTAAACACCTAGTAGTACTGAATCATCTAGTAATAGTACTTTAAACACCTAGTTGTACTGAATCACCTAGTAATAGTACTTTAAAAACACCTAGTTGTACTGAATCACCTAATAATAGTACTTTAAACACCTAGTTGTACTGAATCACTTAGTAATAGTACTTCAAACACCTAGTAGTACTGAATCACCTAATAATAGTACTTTAAACACCTAGTAGTACTGAATCATCTAGTAATAGTACTTTAAACACCTAGTTGTACTGAATCACCTAGTAATAGTACTTTAAACACCTAGTTGTACTGAATCACCTAATAATAGTACTTTAAACACCTAGTTGTACTGAATCACTTAGTAATAGTACTTCAAACACCTAGTAGTACTGAATCACCTAATAATAGTACTTTAAACACCTAGTAGTACTGAATCATCTAGTAATAGTACTTTAAACACCTAGTTGTACTGAATCACCTAGTAATAGTACTTCAAACACCTAGTAGTACTGAATCACCTAGTAATAGTACTTTAAACACCTAGTAGTACTGAATCATCTAGTAATAGTACTTTAAACACCTAGTTGTACTGAATACTAGTAATAGTTACTTTTTATATTTCAAGTTTTTAGTTATTTGTATTTTTTTTATAATACGTTTATCATTATAAATTTACACTATTTTCCTATTATACTTTCACCTAGTTGTACTGAATCACTTAGTAATAGTACTTCAAACACCTAGTGTACTGAATCTAAAATGTACTTAAACACCTTAGTACTGAATCAGTTAGTTTTAAACACCTGTGTATGTCACTAGTATATATTCACCGTAGTACTTACTAATATATAACTTTTAGTATAGTCTTTACCTAGTTGTACTGAATCATCCAGTAATAGTACTTTAAACACCTAGTTGTACTGAATCACTTAGTAATAGTACTTCAAACACCTAGTAGTACTGAATCACCTAGTAATAGTACTTTAAACACCTAGTAGTACTGAATCATCTAGTAATAGTACTTTAAACACCTAGTTGTACTGAATCCTCACCTGTACAGCTGCCAGATCTCTGGACAGAACAACAATCAGGTTCAGCAGCAGCTTCTTCATCTCAAAGTCCTCATGAGTGAAGGTCAGCTTGAAGTTTCGGATCAGCGGGCTATGGCTCCTCACTGCATGACAGAAACTCAAACTGCTTATTCCACAAACATCTCATTATTTATGACACTACTGTATATTTCTCCAAAACTTACACTCGGGAACAGTAGCAAAAAGGATGAGCTGCTTAGCAAACCCGCTCTCCTATCAAGACAAGGGAGTATTCATTTAAATGATTTAAGATGAACAGGATAATGACGGAATAAGCAGGCGTGGGAGTCAAATCATCATACTTACGATTAGCGGGGCGCCTGGGTTTTCTGCAATCAAGGTCGTAATTACTAGAAGGTCGTTGCGAAGCTGCCGGTCGTATTGTCGGAAGCCGGTGAGATGATGCAAGAAAGCCTCTTTCAGGACCCTGGTGTTTAAAAACACACTCAGTCAAGAGGTAATTCCAGATTCATCCAATTCTCAACAATCCACTTGTTCCGAGACTGAACTGCGAATGTTTTCTACGTCATCCTGACAGATCGGCACGCACTCAGTTCAATACTCCTCTTACATTCTAGTCTACTCGAGTTGCACATGTAGAAAACAAACCATGCTCTACAGGATGTATTTGAGAAAACGGTCTATGGCTGAAATGATTGAATGTCCATCGAAAAAGATATATATTTCCTATGTTGCCTCAAAGCCAAAACCATTTTATTTAATATACGAAATGTATAAACTCTTAGCAGTAGCTCATAGATTAAAGCTAAAGTGAACTAGTAATTGGAAGTCCGGTTCATTCGTTGAGCAATGTCTTAAAAGCCTGAGAAAATGAAATACTTAAAACATAATATTTGTTTATTTATGTTTATGCTTATTTATGTTTACAGTTGCTCTTAGAGGCAAAACCGGGAAATTAAATCCAAATCGAACAAATTGTTCATCGTTAAACTGTAATTTTCATATTATGCATGGGTCAAAAAGGGTAAAAAAAAAAAAAACAAGGTAATGGAATTAAAAAATACAACTTAAACATACACTACAGACTGTATACAGGTAGTTGTGGATATACAGTATGTTCGTTTTTGGAGTTATGTTTCAACTTTATGTCAAATGTTATTCAAAATCCCAAATTCGGAAATGAATATTTGAGATGTGAGACACATCTCATGCTGAGAAAAGAAAAATGCTGTTAAATGCTCGATACTGATGATAAGCTATTTTTTCTTAAGTGGTCAGTTTTGTATATTTTAGTGTTTCGCTCTAACCTGTACCACTAACCTGTACCATTCCTTGTTGTACCCTCTTTTTTGTACCTTAAGTGTGTACCTTAAAGGGTACCTCTGGTCCAGTTATCTATCTTCACTGCAAAAACCGACATCTTTAAGTGAAAATATCTTGAATACGATCAGATTTATCTAGTATTTCCTATTATAAGATAACAATAAACCAAATATAAGATATGCTTTGAATGTTCTCATTCTATTGGCAGATCAGGCTGCTTATTTCTAGACATAAAAGCTTAAAATGAGCAAACCTATCTGAACAAGACTACTTCAAGCTTCAAGCAAAAGAAACTCTGTAAATAAGTTTTCTTCTATTTGTTTATGAGTCATCTTTTATATAGGAAATACTAGATACATTTGACTATATTCAAGACATTTTCACTTCGCTAAGATGATTCAAAATTCCATGTGAAAGATAAACATTAAAAGGTACAAAAACTAAGAGTAGCACCCTAGTGGCAAGGACAGGTATAGCTTAGTACCCTTTGTTTTCAAGAGTTTAACAGAAATGGGGTTGCATATATTAGCGAAACAAATATTTGCTAGATACATGTTGCACATATTATTTTGTTTATGTGTGTCAGTCTGGGGGGAAAAAAGTCACATGGAAAAGATTTTCGACTATATACACACAGGTGCATCTCAAAAAAATGTGAATATCGTGGAAAAGTTCATTTTGTTTCCGTATTTTAATTCAAAAAGTGTACACTTTTATATATTCTAGATTCATTTACACATAAAGTGAAATACCTCAGGCCTTTTCTGTTCTTTTAATCTTGATGATTAAAGCTTACAGCTCAAAATATTAGAATTTATATTTCAGAAATGTCGACCGGAGAAGAGCTCTAATCAGCCGTAATCGTCAAGATTAAAAGAAAAAAAAAGGCTTGAAATATTTCACTTTATGTGTAATGAACGTACAGGGGTAAAAAATTTTTCCATGATATTAAAATTTTTTGAGATGCACCTGTAGTTTTGAAAAGACGTTCCTTTTTTTAAAAAAAACCTGGCACAAGCGTAAAGCGAGGAAGGCGCAGGAGCATCGTTCTGACAGTCACCATTTTGACAGTTTTAGCTACAGAGACACGTGACGGATTTTCCAAACCCCCACACATATCTCACTGGAGGAAGCATTAAGAAGCAAAACTAAACGCACATGATGCAGTCCATGTTGCTGAGCTGCTTACTGACTTCCTCTCTGGAGCCGTTATCCAAAAGGTTCCACAGGATCTCCGTGGAGCGGAACAGCACCTGTCCGGACGGATCCGGCTCGTTCATGTGGAAGCAGATCTTCTGAGCTCCGTCTGCTTTCAGGATCAAACTACAGTTCACTGCTACAAAGGGAAAAAAAAACCCTGGATGATCTCTCACAAACGTGCATGCACTGTAACGGCGTGATAGATACTGTAACTCTGCGGCGAGAACGCAGTTAAATGCGGAACTCACCAGAAGACCTGGAGAGGATCTGCACCGCCTGTAGGGTGTGCAGTTTGACTGACAGCTGCTTCTCCAGGATAGCCAGTGACATGAGCAGAGTCTCGGCCAGCCCGCTGCGCTCTATCATCTCACGCCTATACACCAGGCTTGTAGGACACACACCTGACTCACAAAAAGAGAGAATGTCGGTATCTGTTTCTCTTTCTGTTTAGCGCTCCGAATATCTTTATTCGTCTTTAAAGCCAAAGTGGGTGTGGCCTAAACAGATAAAGGTTTTGTTTCTTCTAAATGAAATTCATTACATATACAGTATCTTACAAAAGTGAGTACACCCCTCACATTTCTGTAAATATTTGATGATATCTTTTCATGTGACAACACTGAAGTAATGTCACTTTGCTACAATGTAAAGTAGTGAGTGTACAGCGTGTGTAATAGTGTAAATTTTCTGTCCCCTCAAAATAACTCAACACACAGACATTAATGTGTAAACCGCTGGCAACAAAAGTGAGTACAGCCCTACGTGAAAATGTCCAAATTGGGCCCAATTAGTAATTTTCCCTCCCTGGTGTCATGTGACTTGTTAGTGTTACAAGGTCTCTGGTGTGAATGGGGAGCAGGTGTGTTAAATTTGGTGTCATCGCTCTCACACTCCCTCATACTGGTCACTGGAAGTTCAACATGGCACCTCATGGCAAAGAACTCTCTGAGGATCTGAAAAAAAAAGAATTGGTGCTCTATATAAAGATGGCCTCGGCTATAAGAAGATTGCCAAGACCCTGACACTGAGCTGCAGCACGGTGGCCAAGAACATACAGCGGTTTAACAGGACAGGTTCCACTCAGAACAGGCCTCGCCATGGTTGACCAAAGAAGTTGAGTGCATGTGCTCAGAGTCATACCCAGAGGTTGTGTTTGGGAAATAGACGTATGAGTGCTGCCAGCATTGCTGCAGAGGTTGAAGGGGTGGGGGGTCAGTCTGTCAGTGCTCAGACCATACGCCGCACACTGCATCAAATTGGTCTGCATGACTGTCGTCCCAGAAGGAAGACTCTTCTGCACAAGAAAGCCCACAAACAGTTTGCTGAAGACAAGCAGAATAAGGACATGGATTACTGCAACCATGTCCTGTGGTCTGACGAGACCAAGATAAACTTATTTGGTTCAGATGGTGTCAAGCGTGTGTGGCATTAACCAGGTGAGGAGTACAAAGACAAGTGTGTCTTGCTTACAGTCAAGCATGGTGGTGGGAGTGTCATGGTCTGGGGCTGCATGAGTGCTGCCGGCACTGGAGTGCTACAGTTCACTGAGGGAACTATGAATGCCAACATTTCCTGTGACATACTGAAGTAGAGCATGATCCCAGCATTTATTCCAGCATGATATGAGCACTGCCTTGCTAAAGAAGCTGAGGATGAAGGTGATGGACTGGCCAAGCATGTCTCCAGACCTAAACCCTGTTGAGCACCTGTGGGGCATCCTCAAACAGAAGGTGGAGGAGCACAAGGTCTCTAACATCCACCAGCTCCGTGATGTCGTCATGGAGGAGTGGAAGAGGACTCCAGGGGCAACCTGTGAAGCTCTGGTGAACTCCATGCCCAAGAGGGTTAAGGCAGTGCTGGAAAATAATGGTGGCCACACAAAATACTGACCCTTTGGGCCCAATTTGGACATTTTCACTTAGTGGTGTACTCACTTTTGCTGCCAGCGGTTTAGACATTAATGGCTGTGTGTTGAGTTATTTCTTCAGTGCTGTCACATGAAAAGATGTAATCAAATATTTACAAAAATGTGAGGGGTGTACCCACTTTTGTGAGATTCTGTATATGTATTTAAAACACATTATCTGTTCATTCCAATTAATGTATTCATATTCGTTATCACACATATCCCTAGTGTGCATATACTATGAGAATAAAATCACGCCTCTGTGTTGCAGAGTCTCACCATCGCTATAGTGCTTTGGTTTGTCAGGGCTGATATAGAGTGATATGATGGAAGCACAGATTTGCTCTTGGACTTCTGCGTTTGACACCCGCATCAGATAACCTGTCATAATACAACCACAAACAACAAAAAACAACAACAACAGATTCTCATTAAACATATACTGATTAAATTAACACAAATCCAGACTCTATTAGAAGACCCCATGATACCCACAGGCTGATTTTATTTTCCACTGACCAATTCACCAGTATGAAAGATTCCAGCTGAACGGTTTTTGGTCTACTCAAAAGGAATGAATCGTATTTTGTGGGCGGGGCTAGCAACACTATTAATGTTGATTGGTTACCGATACAAACAATAAATAAAACAGTCCGTACAGGATTTTGCATAGTTTTCGTGTGTGTGTGTGTGTGTGTGTGATTGTTGCAGGCAAAAATGTTCAATTTTGCTGCGGCTTTTCTGGAGGGACTGATATAAAGCCAGAATAATGTGGGAATAGCTTGTTAGTGGTGCTTGGCCTGTCCATTTTTCCACTGAGCGCTAGTACTGAAGTACTCAAAACAGCCACCAATAAACTCATAAACTCATGGGGTGGAGCTAGTGGCACTGTAATTGCTGATTGGTTATCAATAACCTTCAACGTATAAATGGCAACAATGTATACAGAAAAACAAATAGAATAATCTCTTTGGTTGGTGCTGCTTGTGGAGTATTAATTCTCAAATCTGGAGGCACCAACATTGCTAGCAAGAAAATCCTAGCATGCGGAGTGAAAAAAAATAAAGCTGAACTTTACCACAACAATCCTATACAACATTATTTTTTCTTGTACGCTGACTCTGGTGCACTCTAGTGTGATGGCTACTTAATAATAATCCATCCATCCATCTTCTACCGCTTACTCCTTCTTCAGGGTCGCGGGGAACCTGGAGCCTATCCCAGGAATCATCAGGCACAAGGCGGGGTACACCCTGGACAGGGTGCCAGTCCATCGCAGGGCACAATCACACACACACTCACACACCCATTCATACACTACGGACAATTTAGACACGCCAATCAGCCTACCATGCAGGTCTTTGGACTGGGGGAGGAAACCGGAGTACCCAGAGGAAACCCCCGCAGCACGGGGAGAACATGCAAACTCCGCACACACATGGCCCCAGCGGGACTCGAACCCCGGAGGTGTGAGGCGAACGTGCTAACCACTAAGCTACCATGCGTCGGAATTAAAATGTATTTTCTCAGCACAAATTACCGTCTTTGTTGTCAGTACTAATTAAAAGAAGAAGAAGAAAATCTTTTGGCCAGTATCATTCAGATCAGATAAATGAACAGCATTACTCTCTCAGGGAAAAAACACAGGGGGTACTAAGCTGTACTATTGTGTACCTTGTTGTTGAAGCGGTACTTCAGGGTGTATCTTTTCGCTTACATTATAGTACCGTATAGTATAGCTTTAGTCCACATGTATGTACCTTAAATCTATTCCCTTGCGAAAGAGGCATATTAAAGGTACAAAAGAAAATGGTTTCACCCAAGTGGCTCTTATTTAAGATTTTAATCCAAGCGTGCTTTTTTTTTCAACTGTTCTACTTTTTCTGCTGTAAAATGAACTGGTTTCTTTTTGTTGTTGGTGTTGTTGTTGTATGTGCGTTGGAAAACCGCCCGAATTCATCACCACCACAACATATCATCTTCCCTAACGGTCCAACACAAGCTTTACTGCGTACACTGTACGTTCCCTGTGGCAGGATGTTCACGTACCCATCTGAGAGAGCGAGTCCGTCACAACGCTGGCGTAGTTCATCTCGTCAGACGCCTTCTCCTTTAAGAAGGGACACCTTCGAGAGAAAGTTGCATTAAAAACCAAGTTCTACGCAAGTGATTATGATCAAAGATAAACATTTACATTCATTAATGAGTTAATTCATCTGACCTGCATATGTACACGAGGTCACGCAGCACGGGAGCATATTCGGGGTGCTCTTCCCATTTACCCGCACAGATGTTGAGGATCCGAAAGACGTCCGAGAGGTCTCTGAGAAACTTGAATCGCATGGATTAAGGAAAATATCCAGCACATATCTATATTACAGATAGTCTGACTTATACCAGACATGTAACGAAGGAAAATCTCATTCTCTTATTATGAATTTAGCCTAGAGGCTGAGAAAGGTGAAGACGCTGTAATTGGCCCCAGGAGGGTCGGTGATGAGGTAGTTCGACATGCCTCCAGGGTGATAAAAGTGTTTTCGCGGATAACAGATAACGTCAGAGCACGCAAACGCAGAGAAAAGATCGTAATTCCGTGAGGATACATAGCCATTCTGGGACATCTTCACCACTCGCTTCAAGGCGGAGATGTGCCGTTCTTTCAGAGAGCACTGAAAAAAACAAAACAAATTAAAAAAAAATAAAAAATCTTTGCTGTCAATTGCAAAATTATTGGCACCCACACTGGTCAGGGGGGAAAATGACATTAAAGAATCAGATTTTATAGCAATTAGAAAGACCACGTACCATTCACTTAAATCATTCTAGTAATAACAAACTTATTGCACCCCACCCTCCCAAAAAAAATAAAAAAGAATGTTCAGTGTTCCATATATCTTTACTAAGCAGTTTATCCTGGTGTTGAAAGATAGAGACAGTCCCATGGCAGGAATACACCCTGGATGTGATGCCAAGTCCATCGCAGGACACCATTCCCACACATTCACATTTGCATGTAGGGCCAATTTAGAGTCACCAGCCACCTACAGGTATGTGTTTAGTTTAACAATCTTTACGTGTCAATACATAATAGCTACATATTGTACTCAAGTGGAAATTCTGGCCTGAATTTTTTATGATTGATTACTTGTTTTTTTTTTTGTTTTTGTTAGCATATCACCAAAATAAAATCAAAATCTGATGGTGGCTGATCAGGATCAGTCAGGTAAACACCATTAAGCACAATTAGGGACCAAATAAGAAACGTTTTCAACATCTGGAGCAGTTGAAATTCGGCAGGAAGTGAACGCACGAGCCTCTGCACAGTGAGCACGGTAAAGAAGCCAAACATCCCAGCGTAACAAACGTATTTGAACTGAATCTTTGGGTCAAGTTTCAAATTGAACTGTTAAGCCATCATGTAGACCTGCACAAGAACAAGCTGTATGTGCACGGAGCATCCACGATCTTCTACAAGCCATCTGTGTTGAAATCTTCTACGTTTTTTAACGCCATGGTGATTTATAACTAATGGAGATCGCTTCCAATTTGCTTCTGGAGATTCAGAACTTTTTTTTTTTTTATCGTCTCCAACATTGTTAGATATTACAGCAAGTGGACTTTAATATATAAGTCTCGAGATGCCCTGAGGGAGGAAAAAACTCAGAAGAAAGCCTGAGAACAAAATATTGTGCTAAGATTAACATTAGTAACATTCAGATATAATGAAGCACGCAGTGTCACTCATTGCAGGTGTGATATATTTCACTGAAGCGTGCCAATAAGCTTGCATTTGACTGTTTATAAAAATCACTGTTTCTAAGTGATTTCACGCACCAGTGAAATGGATAACATAATGAACTATAAAAGTGGTGATTTAAGATAGCGTTTCGACATGTGATTGGTTATATTACTTACTGATATAGGATCCTGAAGCAGGTTTATGACACGGGGAAGGTTAGGATGCCTCGTAACCTGAAAAAGAACAGAATTTTAAAAATGATTATTTACGGCAACTAATTGTAAGAATGATCAAAACTAAACAGAAAAAAAAACGTATTTGTACACTTCAAAGAAACTCTGAAGAAGACTTTAAGCTCCGCCCACTCCACAATCGAGCCTTGACGTAGATCGGTGATATTTATATACGCCGATCAGCCATAAAACCACCTGCCTAAAATCGTGTTGGTCCCCCTTATACCGCCAAAAAAGCTCTGACCTATCGAGGCATGGACATCTCTGAAGGTGTGTTGTGGTATCTGGCACCAACATGTTACCAGCAGGTCCTTTAAGTCCTATAAGTTGAGAGGTGGGGCCTCCACGG
>CM022764.1:4263850-4601350 GCA_012411365.1 Ameiurus melas
AAAGACCTCCTCAACGTGCTTATAGGCGTGGCATCTGTTACTTTCCCCCTCAACGAGGTAATCACCGTCTCCATTGCACAAGAGAACGGACGAATTAGCGAGAACCCCATTAATCACGTCGAAATATTTTTATTAGCGGGAACTGCTGGAGTGAGGATCTGCGCCGATACAGTGGCTCGTGTGATGGATGGACGGACGGACGGACATTACGTAACCATGGCGACGAACCAGTCTGTTCAACTTTTTTGGCATACGATCAAATCTTCCTTCAACGTTTATTTAAAAAAAAAAAAAGTTTGCTTATTCACAGGAAGAGTGATGTAGCTAGATATTGCGTCTGAACACGAAACATAGTCGACTGGTCCATCGTCATGGTTACAGTGTGCGCGCTGCTTTTCTTTCTTCTGCTTATCAATACGAAAAAGTGCTGATTTATTTATTTTTTCCCCTCCCCATTCAAAAAGTGCTACGCGTTTTAATTAAATAACTGTCCAGCCATCCATTACGACGGCAGTAATGATTGATGAGGAGTAATTTCTGCTTCCTCCAAGCTGAGGAGCACGTCACGATGGCTGAATGTAATGTGAACACTGTTTCGTATCTCTAGTGCGAACGTGAGCGGTATGCTGTGTCTCCACGTGCTTTAAAGAAGCCGTGATGATGCACTTCTCCGCTTCTGTGTGTACAAATTCTCTTTCCCTCCGTTCCAGTCGAGCGTTCAGTTTGACGTGCGGGCGGACGTGTGCGTGTCGGGAACGTCCCCGGAGAGCGTGTCGCGCTTGTTAGAGGAGCTGGCGCGGTACGGCACACATTACCTCCGCCTGAGCCGCTTCTCTCTGGGCTCTGCTGATAAGAAAGGCCTGGTGTTTCAGGTAACGGCCCTCCATCCGGCGGCTCTAACCTTGGTTTACGTCAAGGACGAGAATCATCCGCTCCGGAATCAGATTTTTTTCCCCATCCTTAATTCTGTGTCCCGTAATGGTGTTATTGTCTCCTGGGTGCGTCAAGGCGTTTACAGGTGGCCTGCGGCGCTATCTGCACTACTACAGAGCATGTGTACTAAGCACGCCCGCGTCTCTCAGCCTCCTCACCATCGGCTTCCATTTCCGCAAGCTGGGCCGGCAGCTTAGGTAGGAGCCGCGGCGTTTTAGCTTTATTTAGAGGGCAGACGCTGGCGTGGTGATGCTTAATCCACCCTCTCGGTGCGTGTTTTAGGTACCTCGCAGAGCTGTGCTGCGTGGATGGTGCTGGCGGTGTGCGCCAGGCCGCGTTCCCTGTGGTGAGTAACATCTTATGGTTTCGTTTTAAATCATATACGGGGTGCGGTGTCGTAACAGGTGGAGTTGTGCTGTGACCGTAGGGTGTGAAGCTTCTCTCGTACCTGTATAACGAAGCACAGAGCAACTGCAGTAACGAGAACTACCCTGTGCTGCTTTTTTTTTTCGCTCATGCGCGCGGCGGCGTAACACACGGAGTGGTGCGTTGCCTACCCCCCACCCCATCTCTCTCTCTCTCTCTCTCTCTCTCGCTTTATCTATCTGTCAATCAATCTACATATCTATCTATCACCCGATTTGTAATTTTCGTGGCTATCTTGCGAGAAGTACAGCGACAGCGTTTTCGGCACCCTTTTGCAGTCATGCTTTAAACGAAGCCAGTTACAGCCTGATTAAAACAAAATTCTAAATTACGAGTCCCTCGCACGTAGTCTAACTTTGAATTACTTTCCTCCAGACCGATTGGAAACGCACCCTCTGAAAGAGTTATTGATTTAGTCAGAAATGGATTTTTGCAGAAATGATTTCCAGGACATATGGGTACATCAAGTTAATGGAGAAACGCCGGGGCTGATGGGGTTGAGGGTAATCTCGCGCCGCTCTCGCCGAACGTAGTGAGTCTCGGCTTAAATGATGTCGCCTCAGGCTTTACGTAGCAGATGTGTGCCCCAGCAGATGAACATCTCGACGTTAAAAGGTCTCACACATACCGGAACTTGTCACATTCCTGTGCTGGGTAGTAGTTATCGATAGTATCGGTAAAACCCACCGAGTTGGGGAGTACCTGCCGATTAACCGATTAAATCGACCGGTAGTTTGAAAGATTTTGACGTAACACAAAAGTAAAATATCGCTGAAAGTAAACAGTCCTGACTGTACCATGAAAGCGTATACAGTGGGGGGGGGAATAAGTATTAAACGCGTCAACGTTTTTTTTTCTTTTTTTTTTTCAGTAAATATATTTCCTACAACATTACTCGCATGAAATTTTCACCAGACATCGGTATTAACTCAAAACATCCGGAAATATAAAGAATTCACGACGTTAAAGTCCATAAATGAAGTTATGTATAATAAAGCTAAATGATGCAGGAGAAAAAAAAAAAGGTTTTATGTATCAATGTGAATAACCTCATTGGAAATATATTTCCTGAAAAATATCGTTGACGCGTTCAATACTTATTTCCCGCTCTGAATGCATACATCCAAACTGCACCAAAAATAACGCTTCAAACAACTAATAAGAATAAAGACCTCTAAAAAAAAAACAACACTTCAAATAACACGAGAAGATTTGTCGGCGATGCATTTTATTTCTCCTCTAGAGGCCGCTCTCGTACCGTATAACGACCCTTCTCAGCCGCTCCCGTGATAAACTATCGCTGTTGATTATGGCTAATAACAGATTTCCAGCAATCAGTTATCAGTGCTGTTGATTAACCAGTGGATCCGAAGTCGGTGCTAAGCGCACACACCGCTGTAAAAAGCGCACGTTTGTAGAACCGTAATTTGTTTGCACGACATATCGATCGGAATTATTTATGAATTCTCCTTTGCTCTTGGCGTTAATGACACTCTTGCCTCAGGCTGGTCACATATTCTCTTCTGTCAAACGACACCGAACCATATGAATCTGTTCTAAACCCTGTGTGTAGGTTTGTATCGGACTGGATGTACAGCGGATTCTTCCGAGACGTGTATAAAGAGTTCATGATCCAGGTGAACGAGGACTACCTCAGCTACAGAGGTGAAGCGTGCACGTTCGCTCTTAAACGTCAACAAATGCTTACATCTTCATGCGAAGCGCAAACGCTGATTGATTTGAACTTCATTATACGTCCTGAGCACGTCTCGCTCTCTGTGCCTTTGTAGATAAGCATTTCTGGGTGCAGGGCTACACTCTGATCTCGCAGGACGCGGAGGACTGCGTGCCCGTGTTCCTCCGTCACATCGCCAACGATGTTTACGTCTGCGGAAAAACCATCAACCTGCTGAAAATCTGTTGCCCACAGGTCTGATATTCACAGTTGCCGAGGGTTGTTGCAGGAACAAAGCTCCGCTAATTCCACAGCCAGTTAGCTGTTAGCTAATCGTTACGCTGCATCTGTGGCAGCCTGGGAAAACCCTTCACGGGAATTGATTTAGGCGTTTTTCCACTATATAAGTCTAGTTCTGAGAGTTTTGGCATGGATTTCGATCACAAGTTAAAATTATTATTATTTTTCATACTTGATCATCACGTAACGTTTGCGACGCATGGCAAGCTTTTAGACATCTTCGGCAGACTGGCTGCAGTTGTTAAACTGGTTCCTTACCCAGTGTCTTTGTAGGCAGAGATCCAAAATGAATGGTATACATGGTCTATTCCCTTTCCCCAGCCAGCTCTCTCCTATCCTACAACAGCGATCAAGCGTGAAGGGTGATGGTTAGTACGGGCTTCCTCCGAGAGACGTACAGTGGGGCTTGAAAGTTTTTGAAATGTTCTATATTTCTGCATAAATATGACCTAGGATCATCATCGGATTTTCACACGTCCTAAAAGTTGACGAGGAGAACCCAATTAACCAAAATTTTATGATCTGATATTACATATCTGTGAGAGGTAAAAGTGTGCGCACCTGTAGGATTAGACGTTTGATTTGGGGCGGCTGTGGCGCAGTTGGTAGAGCGGGTTGTCCACTAATCGTAGGGTTGGAGGTTCGATTCCCGGCCCGGGTGACTCCAAATGCCGAAGTGTCCTTGAGCAAGACGCTGAACCACAAGTTGCTCCCGATGGCATCCCGATGGCCTTGCATGGCAGCTCTGCTACCATTGGTGTGTGTGTGTGTGAATGGGTGAATGAGACACAGTGTAAAGCGCTTTGGATAAAAGCGCTATATAAGTGCACATTTACATTTAGGTGAAATTAGAGTTTTCAATCAATGGGATGAAGATCGGGTGTGAGTGAGCGAGCGTCCGGTTTTATTTGAAGAACAGGGATCTATTGAAGCCCGATCTTCACTAACGCGTGTTTGTGGAAGTGTATCATGGCACGAACAAAGGAGATTTCTGAGGACCTGAGAAAAAGAGTTGTTGATGCTCATCAGGATGGAAAAGGTCACTGGAAAAGGTCGTTGAAGCTCTTGGGGTTAGGGGTACTGAGGAACGGGCTAAAATTCCTCCAAGCCGATGTGCAGCACTGATCAACATTTACCCCAAACGTTTATCTGCAGTTATTGCTGCGCATGGGGGTCACACCAGATACTGAAAGCAACGGTTCACATACTTTTACCACTTGCGGATCATTTTCATAAATAATAATAAATGATCGTGTATAATATTGTATGTCTCACTTGTCTAAAGGGGTTCTCTTCATCTAATTTGAGTACTTGTGTGAAAATCTGATGACGTTTTAAGTTGTATTTACGCAGAAATATATAGACGATTCTGAAGGGTTCACAAACTTTTAAGCACCACTGTATAAGCCAGCCACGCTCTGAGGAAAGTGCTATCTGCCCTCTTCCTCATGCATGAGCTCCTAAAAGCCTATGATTGGCTAGTATCGTTGTGATTGACAGGGGTCACAGTAATGCCATCCCTCCAGCCCGGAGAGCGCGGCCATGTTTGCTCTCTCGGACCCCCGGCCGTGGATGACTGTAGCGTTTTTTATATCCGATTTTCCCAACCCCATCTGGATTTTATTTTTCTAGATGTTTGCCGGAATCACATGTGATGGGTTTTCCCAGACCACAACGCAAATGTTCATTTGGTCATCAGAACAGTTCCTGTTGGTTCTCCTGAATGCGTTTACAACTCCGAGAGAACATGAATAGTGGCGATCTGAAAACCGCACTCGATGCCTGTTACACAGTGGAGGAAATAATATTTTATAAAAGAACAGTGATCTGAATAGGAATCGGGTTTAAGCAGAGTGAGTGGCAGCAGTTCTGAAGGTGGAAATGAAACCGAAGCCAAGCACATTCACGTCCTTATGTCTCTGGCAGCATTATATCTGGTCGGAGGTGCCTGTGCCACGCATCGCCGTGACGTTCTCTCTGCGGGAGGTGGAGGAAATCGAGAGAGATTGCGCCGTGTACCGCGGCCGGATGGAGACCATCGCCAAACACAGCGCCATCAGCAGAGAGGAGCAGGTACTGCGCTGCCACTGACTGCAACACATTCACAATGGTTTCTGAAACTGATGTTTTTTGGATTTAATGTAATACCGACCCACAGTGCGTGTTTATTTATTTGTTTCTTTTCTGTGAAATGAGGCATGTTTGAGGAAAATTTACGCTTCTTATACTCCTGTAATACAGAACGCCCCGCAATGCTTGGTTGTCTCGGTTGATTCCGGATGTGACTAAATGCACCGCTTCTCTGTTAAGGCGCTTTGCCGATCAGGGATAAATGAATTATACGATCCATTAACACATTTTTAAGCGGAATTCAGGACATTTAACGCTAGGGGGCTGAAATGTGCCCGTTTTCGTTTATGACTCTCATCCTCATTCTTTTCCTCCCTATCTATTTTTCTCTCTCTCTTTCGTTCTTTAGGCGTTACGTACCGAGCTGGCACGCCAAGAGCTCATCAATCAGGTCAGAGAGTCAGCAGCCAAGACGCTGGAGAGCATCCGAGGTCAGTGCGCATCCCCTGCGCCGTATCCATCACAAACACTCTTCTCTATCTCTTCCCCATGCCGGCGAAATGAGATACGGCCAGTTATATAACAAATGCCGCGCTCTTAATGAAATATGTCATCAGCTTATTGAGCTTCGAGACAAGTGAGACAGGAAAAGAAAATATGATCCCGAGCTGAAACGCGGGTCAGTCTGAAGTCTGCCGGAGGAGCTTTTAGACTTTTTGTGGAAAAACTAAAGCACATTGTTGCCCCGAAGTTGATTCGTTAAAAGTGCGTTCCAGTTTTATTCCAGTTGGCCAAGCAGAACAATTAGCCCAAACCGAAGTACACATTTCTGATGCGCTACACAACTGCAGAGCCAAAAGTGCACTACAGCTAGCGTTAGACCTCCGGATCAGATCAGGAGTGTGCACACGTTTTCCTCACAGGTAGAAGTCAGGCGTCGATAAACACATGCGGCACTAACTGAGCGAGTCCGAAGGAAGTGAAAGGGGAAACAAAAGTCGAATTAATGACTTGCTGAGATCTTGCTGTGCTCTTGCACCCCCTTCAGGCCAGCAGGTGTCACAGCGTCTGGCCGAGGAGGCGAAGAAGAGAGAGCGCTTTGAAGAGCTGAGGCATCAGCTAGAGCTCGACCAAGAGGTGAGAGGTTCAGGAGACCGTAAGTGCGAAGATATAAACGAAAAACTGTGTGCTTAAAATGCATGAAAAGTGCTCGTTAATTTACACCAGAGCGCCAAGTACCCTGTCTGGCCTCTTAGTCTCTCTACTTCACACACTTCAGACACGGCTCTGAGACCGGTCCAAGTTATGAATACGAAAGTAAAGTGTGTTGGATGAGATGTAAGAATTGATCGTACAGCTAGAAAGTATTTCGTATTGTAGAATAGTTTTCCTGATGTCATGGTAATATGTTACTTTGCGCTATAGCGGCCATTAGAGCAGAACTGGTGAGATGTGTTTCGGCTTCGCAAATGCGTCTGAAGCAAATAGCTGGTTTTTTTTTTTTTGTTTTTTTTTTTCCCCTTTTAAGTATCGGCCCAGATCTCAGATGATGTGACGGTATTATCCTTTTAGGCTGTTGTTTGCACGCGTAGTTCTTTATGACCTCTGCTACATAGCTTCATTGATGTTTATTGCAAAGGAGGAAAGAGTATGATTTATGATTTGTTTCATTTCGCATTTAAAAATTCCATTAGCGAGTCCAGAATAGGAGTCTCTCTTTGTAATAATCTAAAAGATTCTAATAATGAAAGATAAGGTGCCGGGGAAGGAATAAGCACATCAGTCTCTTGATCTTAAATCCAATTATAATCTGTAACCCAGTTTTGGCTCTTCCATGGATGGCATTACAATTAACGGACTAAGACGGAAATGTTTGTGATAAGAAAGCTTTACTTTACCTTAATCCTGTTTCATACAAATGTATCACCACCTTCCTTACTGATTTCGCCTTGTTTTATATCATTCTGCCTGCCTTAATCAGTGAATGAATACATTATACACTATACAGGGCTCTGTAATGCGACTACTGCAGATTTGTTCACTGTTACAGGTGCATCTTGGGTAAACACACACGCACACACGCATCGACTTCAGTATTGTCTCCTTTAGGTGCACGAGCGTATCCTGATATTTGAAGTCTTTTTTATATAGTTCCCGTCTCATCTTTGTTGAAACATTCAACAGAAACAGATGGAGCTTTAAACACACCTACATGTATACCTGTGTACCTACAAGTAGCAAAACTGAAGTTAATCCGCATTTATATTTCTATTATTCTGCAAAAGTCTTAGGCACCGTACCTGTCTATTTTTATAAATAAAATAGTATATAAAAATAGGAATAAAATTAAATTACCCTCAAAACTTTCATTTTCAACTTTGTGTGTTTTTTATTTTTATTAGTAACGGAACATTGGTGCCTTTATATTTCATAACACAGACTGTTATTTCATCATCTTTATCATTTTAGATGTGCTGTTAAGTATTCTTTCTATTTAAACACGCACATGTGCCACCATGTTTTCTTTTAAACTAGGTAGGTAAGGAAGTAAGTAGGACTGTAAGGAAGTAGCTAGGTAGGGATGTAGGTAGGTAAGAAAGTAAGTAGGTAGGTAAGTAGGTAGGTACGGAAGTAAGGAAGTAGGTAAGAATGTAGGTAGGTAAGGAAGTAGGTAAGAATGTAGGTAGGTAAGGAAGTAGGTAAGAATGTAGGTAGGTAAGGAAGTAGGTAAGAATGTAGGTAGGTAAGGAAGTAGGTAAGAATGTAGGTAGGTAAGGAAGTAGGTAAGAATGTAGGTAGGTAAGGAAGTAGGTAAGAATGTAGGTAGGTAAGGAAGTAGGTAAGAATGTAGGTAGGTAAGGAAGTAGGTAAGAATGTAGGTAGGTAAGGAAGTAGGTAAGAATGTAGGTAGGTAAGGAAGTAGGTAAGAATGTAGGTAGGTAAGGAAGTAGGTAAGAATGTAGGTAGGTAAGGAAGTAGGTAAGAATGTAGGTAGGTAAGGAAGTAGGTAAGAATGTAGGTAGGTAAGGAAGTAGGTAAGAAAGTAGGTAGGTAAGGAAGTAGGTAAGAATGTAGGTAGGTAAGTAGGTAAGAATGTAGGTAGTGGAGGTGATGTGGGTAGGTAAGGAAGTAGGTAAGAATGTAGGTAGGTAAGGAAGTAGGTAAGAATGTAGGTAGGTAAGGAAGTAGGTAAGAATGTAGGTAGGTAAGGAAGTAGGTAAAGTAAGTAGGTAGGTAAGTAATTAGGTAAGTAGGTAGGTAAGGAAGTAAGTAGGTAAGTTAATAAGTAGGTAGGTAAGGAAGTAGGCAAGAAAGTAAATAAGTAGGTAGGTAAGTAGGTAGGTAAGGAAGTAGGTAAGAATGTAAGTAGGTAGGTAAGTATGTAATTAGATAAGTAAGCATGTAAGTAATTAAGTAGATAAGTAAGTAGGTAATTAGGCAGGTAGGTAAGGAAGTATGTATGTAGGTAGGTAAGTATGTAATTAGATAAGTAAGCATGTAAGTAATTAAGTAGGTAAGTAAGTAGGTAATTAGGCAGGTAGGTAAGGAAGTATGTATGTAGGTAGGTAAGTATGTAATTAGATAAGTAAGCATGTAAGTAATTAAGTAGATAAGTAAGTATGTAATTAGGTAGGTAGGTGGGTAAACATGTAGGTAAGTATAACTTAGAACTTACTTACCCAACTACCTAACTATATGTAGGTAAATAAGTGAGGAGGTAAGTAAGGATGTAGTTCGGTAGGTAGAACGGAGTTTATGAATTGAGTCCATCAGCAAGTTCCATAACTTTGATATGTAACCGCAGAAAGCGTGAATAACAGGAATGTGTTGCAGTGGCGCAATGCTGTTAAAATGAAGCAGCAAGAGGATGACTACAGTTTTGCCCGAGAGCTTAGAGACAGAGAACAGAGGCTGCAGGCCCTTGAGGAGCAGCTGGAGCGCAGGGCACGGTAAGGCTGACATTGTTCTGCATTTCCATTCCCACTGTAGACTTACTCATATTATTCCTGCTGTACACTACGAACTGTTGTTTGTGTGTATGTATACACTGTGTGTGTGTGTGTGTGTGTGTGTGTGTGTGTGTGTGTTCAGCATGGACCTGATAGCGCAATACAGTCGTCTGTCTGAGGAGGCAGCTAAGAAAGAGCGGAGGGCAATGTGGAAAGTACAGAGGTTTAGACTACATGGAGCCCGAGTAAACTTCCTACAGCAGGACCAACACACCCTACAGGTCTGCTGAAGGCTGTTTTGTATTCAGATTATTCTGAATCAGTGACAAAACGGCTTTATTATTGTACCACAATTTCATCTAGACTATTATTTTATTATTAGTGATTTTCCACATTATAGTGCAGCATGGCTTATTTTGGTGAATTAACCCTAATCATGAATTTTGTGTCAATTTCGGTGAGGGAAAAAAAGTAGTGTAGTGGTTGCCAGAGTACTTTTAGAGAAACTCCTCCTACTTTGACAGGTAGCACTATGTAATGAAAAAAACAGTCACACACTCGGCCATGATTTGCTATTAAATCATCCACTGAAAAAGCAATATAAACTCAACTCTAGATCAGTTCTCTTGTGATTTTGCCTTTGCTTATGTTTAGAGTGTATTGTAATTGTGACTAGTTATATTCCAGGCTCTGCTTGTGAGATATCCTTTAGGACAGGAATGCCCCAGTCAGGATCCAGCTCTTACAAAGAAACCACCTCAGGATCAGCAGGTCTGTGGCCAGATATATTTCCGATAGAATTGTGTGTGTGTGTGGGGTCAACTTGCAATAACTTGCTCCTGTTGTGTTGCAGGAATCCCACAATCCTGAGATACAAATGAAAAATCGGACCATGGCGCAAGAGCTCACCGCTCCTTCTGATTCAACTCTGCCTCCTCCTTGCCCTCCTGCAGTCCACCCCCCCTCCACCAGGAACATTGATGCTCTGATCTCTGATCAAAATGACATTACAGCCTTCCTCACGAAACCTCCACGTCCCACGGACAGTACGGCAGTAACCCAGGCTCTACAGGACATCGGCTGTGACCTGTCCGAATTCTCCAAAAACCCTGATTCAGATTATGACTTCTCCTCCCCCTACAGCCCTCTGGAATGCCTTAGGCCCCAGTTCCACTCTACTCATCCCTCCCTCTCCCATCAAGTCCCAGAGCCTGGGGCAAGTCAACATGGCCATCCTTCACAGAATTCACGTCATCTGGAGGATAATGCGGCCTCGGGGCATACGTCGCACACTAGTCCGAGTGAATTACAGCCAGCGAAAGAGACACGAGAGCAAAACGTGGCCACAAATAAATCTCATGAGACAAATAAACTGCCTAAAGAGAAGATGTTAAATGAAGAACAGAAGGAACCTTCAGCATGTGGTGTGGATTTGGAGCCAAAACCACCAACGGATAGCATAGCAGAGGAGGCCAAAGCTAGTGAGCAGCTTGCTCAGCCCCTTCGGACATCAGCTGAACAAATTCCAATAGTTCTCACTCTAATCACTGGCAGTAGCCAAGACTCTGATCTCCAAAGCAAATCTAAGAACAATGTCTCGGGGGTATCTAGTGTTTCCTCCTCCAATACTGCCCAGGGCCATTCTTTAAATGCTGACATAAGGACTGGCGGGCTTGCTTCTGATGCTACTGTGGTCCTTCCCTCACCCAGCATCCATGGTCATGCTTCTGATGCTCATATTAAGATTGGAGAGCATGTTTCTGAGGTTATCATGGCTGTTCCCTCCAGAAATATCCATGGTCATGCTTCTGATGCTAATATTCAAGTTGGAGAGCATGTTTCTGAGGTTACCGTGGCTGTTCCCTCTCGAAATGTCCATGGTCATGCTTCTGATGCTAATATTATGGTTGGAGAGAATGTTTCTGAGGTTACCGTGGCTGTTCCTTCTCGAAATGTCCATGGTCATGCTTCTGATGCTAATATTATGGTTGGAGAGAATGTTTCTGAGGTTACCGTGGCTGTTCCTTCTCGAAATGTCCATGGTCATGCTTCTGATGCTAATATTATGGTTGGAGAGAATATTTCTGAGGTTACCGTGGCTGTTCCATCTCGAAATGTCCATGGTCATGCTTCTGATGCTAATATTATGGTTGGAGAGAATGTTTCTGAGGTTACCGTGGCTGTTCCTTCTCGAAATGTCCATGGTCATGCTTCTGATGCTAATATTATGGTTGGAGAGAATGTTTCTGAGGTTACCGTGGCTGTTCCCTCTCGAAATGTCCATGGTCATGCTTCTGATGCTAATATTATGGTTGGAGAGCATGTTTCTGAGGTTACCGTGGCTGTTCCCTCTCGAAATGTCCATGGTCATGCTTCTGATGCTAATATTATGGTTGGAGAGCATGTTTCTGAAACCCATATAAAAAAAGGAGAGCTGGTTTCTGAGATTCTTAATCCTCTACCTTCACAAATTCTCCATGATCATGCCTCTGATGCTTATATTAAGGTTGGAGACCATGTTTCTGAGGATACCAAGGCTGTTCCCTCCCCAAATATTCATGGTCATGCTTCTGATGCTCATTTTCAAGTTGGAGAGCTTGTTTCTGATGTTACCGTGGCTGTACCCTCTCGAAATGTCCATGGTCATATTTCTGATGCTCATATTCAAGTTGGAGAGTTTGTTTCTGAGGTGACTTCACCCACTGCCTCTCGCAGTATCCATGGCCATGTCTCTGATGCCCATATCAAAATAGGAGAGCTGGTTTCTGATGTTTTTACTCCTCTACCGTCACAAAATATCCATGGTCATGCCTCTGATGCCCATATAAAGATTGGTGAGCATGTTTCTGAGGTACCTACCTTAATCCCTTCACCTAATATCCACGGCCATGCCTCTGATGCTCACATAAAGGTGGGTGAGTATGTCTCAGACGTTGCTCTATCTCGCCCTCGTTGGAACCAACATGGCCATTCTTCAGACAGCACTCTTAAGGCTGGCTGTCTGATGCCGGAAGGTCAACCAACACATTCCCCATTGCCAGGCAGTGCTTATGGTCACTCTTCAGACTCCATACTAAAGGTCGGCTGTGTCGTATCTGGTTCAGACCCGATGTTTTCCCCACTCCCTGGTAGTGCCTATGGGCACTCGTCAGACTCGACACTGGGTGTAGGGTGTGTGGTGATGGGGCCACAGGTCCTTAAGCAGCCGCCTCTCCCGGGTAGTGCCTATGGGCACTCGTCAGACTCGACACTGGGTGTAGGGTGTGTGGTGATGGGCCCACAGGTCCCTAAGCAGCCCCCTCTCCCGGGTAGTGCCTATGGGCACTCGTCGGACTCGACACTGGGTGTGGGGTGTGTGGTGATGGGGCCACAGGTCCCTAAGCAGCCCCCTCTCCCTGGTAGTGCCTATGGACATTCCTCTGACTCTAGCCTGGGTGTAGGCTGTGTGGTGCAGGGGATCAGGCCTGGAAGCGCTTATAGTGAAGACCCTCAGACAGGATCCAATCTGCCCCCAGACGACAAGAACAAGCTTGACTGCCAAGAGGCACAGGGTAAGAATAAGACATGTACTGATATTACATTTTCAAGTAGCTGTTTGATGATTGGAAGAGTCAAAAAAATAATTTTCTTTGCCATATCTCCACCTCTTCTTGGCCGAGCGTCAGATTTGGTGGAGTCTCAGGTGTTGGTATACACTGTTATCATCTAGAGCATTATGCATACAAATGATTACTTGAAATGGATTCTCGGCTTTGATCTAAAACACATCTGGGCTTTAAAATTGTGGTTTTGCTTGAGCATTGGAGAGTGAGCTGACTAGTTACATGTAGTACCTTGACAGCCTCTTGCTAGTTAGATGACAAATCGTAAAAGTTAGCCGCAGGACAGAGGACGTATAGATCGGTAACCGAGTCCCAGTGTAAACCGAATCGTCAAGATATTTCCCCGTGATCGCAGTATAATGTGTCGGTGAATATGGGGCTGTAAGTTTGGTCATATCAATCATATTGGGACACTTGAAGACATTTTCATAATACGTGATATCACAATATTTATACTGGCTACCAAAGCTCCAGTAAAACAGTACTGCTGTACTATAAGAACAGTGACAAACTGCTATGTGTGTGTGTGAATAAATATATATTGTGTGTGTGTGTGTGTCTTGGCACCTACAAAAATAAATAAGGAAAATGAACCGATACAAGAATAGATTTTAACTTCCAATCAATGTTCTAAAAGTATTGATGAAATCCACAGCACATTGAGGAAAGTGTAGTCGGATCATGTATCGCAGTATTGACATAACATTGTAATATTATCCATCCCAAGCTGTATAACATATTAATCGTTAGCCACAATGATATTTTTTTTAATCAAAGGTTGCAGGCATGCTCCGCATCCACACAGATTTCATATCAGAGATGTGAAGGTTTTTGTGATGTGACCAAGCTGCGTTTAAATTCGTCATAGAAATGTTCAGCACATGTTTCTGCCACAGCTGCTTCCCAAACTCAGCTGCTCGCTCTGAGTGAGGGTCTCGCTGCCTGGGCCCAGGGGCTAGGACTGTCCCCGTCGGAGAGACCAGAAGACGAATACCTCCTCAAGCTGGCCTCTCAGTACCACGCCGAACAGTACGAGGATTCCTTCAGGCAAATGAGTGAGAGTCTTTCAATCGTAGTAATTCTGATTAATGTTCCCGTTGAGCATGTTGCATGTGATTATTGCAAGACTTGAGTTGTTAGCAGGCCACCTACGCTGAATCCGAGCTAACGCTTTGACCGCATGTGTGTGTGTCGGTAAGTGTCCGCCCCCGACGCACAGCTCCTGCAGCAGGCGACCCGCGGGCCGAACGTTCTGCCAACGGACTCGTCTCTGCACTGTGCTACAGACTCTACCGCTGTGCAGCTCAGCGAGATGATGCCCCTCCCTGTACTCATGAAACACTCCGTCACAACCCCACTCATCACACAGTGAGTGCATTAACAATGTTGTTAAAATGCTAATTGCTTTTTTTTTTTTTTGCTTAGTAGGTTTAAGGGTGGCTTTGTTCCATTATCACTTCAGTTATAGTCAGTGATTTTGACAGGTTTAGATGATGCTAGCAGTTTTGGGAATTAAAATACAAACTAATGCAACCTCTCAGGAGTTTTGAATGCTGAGTTTTTGACAGATTGAACGTGTGCGTGTGTGTGTGTGTGTGTGTGTACAAGTTAAAAGTCTACTCTTCCCAAAAAGCTTCCTTATCCAGTGTTTTCATGGCCCTGAGAAAGCACAAAATGTAGTGTTTTTGTTAGTGTTAGTAGACTTGCCCATTGTGGGTGTGCCAAAATAAATGCATGAGACCCCCCCCCCCCCTTCTCTCTCTCTCCTGTCCTTCTCCTCAGTTTGTCGATGGTGAATAAGGCTGTGGTGGATTATTTCTTCGTGGAGCTGAGCGTGAAGAAGCACTTTGAGGCTTTGAGGCACTTCTTACTGATGGAAGACGGGGAATTTGCGCTGTCACTTACTGACCGGCTCTTTGAGAAGGTGAGCGCAGAACATCAATTGGCCACCAGCCTGAAAATACCTTATTTGGAGCATGATCCTGGAGAGGGAAGACGTTTCCTGTTTTCCATTCTGTAAAAGAACTTTTATTGCGGTTTCCATTTGCCAGAGATCAAGAGATGTATTTTTGTGTGTAGTTGGGCAGCGGACAAACCCCTGGTGAGCTGCTGACACCCCTGGTGCTGAACTCCATCCTGAACAAGGCCATGCAGTACAGCGTGCATGGCGACAGTGAGCTGGCCACTAACTTCACGTTTGCGTTGCGCTACCTGCCCGAGGTGTTCCATCCCCACGCTCCCGACTCACTGAACTGCCTCGAGCTGCGCTACAAGGTCACACAAAGACATCTCTATATTCAGTCCTCTCTCTGCTTTGTTAATCTCATCCACTGTATGCACTAGGCTCTCTCTTTATAACCACCAATTTTTAAAAACAGGACCGATATGATGGTTGTCAGGGTTGACTGAAAAGTTTATTTTATATATATGAATAAATAAATCATTCATACATACACACACATTATATGTATGTGTGTGTGTGTGTATGAATGACTTATTTATTCATATTTTTATTTAAATCATAAATAATAATAAACTAATGTGCCCAATCCAGTGTTTGGGTAGCTGGAAAACACTACTGGTTGGAACGGTTCTCCTCGCTTGCGCCCGTTGAGAAGGGTCCGCTGTCTTTATACGGTGCGAGAGCGGCCTCTAGAGGCGAAATAAAAGCTATCGCTGACCAATTTTGTTGCGTTATTTGAAGTGTTTTTAAAGAAACAATTCATTTAGGATATTTTGAGTGTTAGTGTTTGGTTGAATATCTTTAAATATATAAACATTAATATTAATACATTATTATAATATGAATATATAGTGTCATCTAGGCACACTATTTCTCTATCTATATCTCGCACTCGATTAATCTGCCTACTAAGAACCGCTGTACCAACAGCAGATCGCTCCTCGATCTCGGCCAATGAGTGTAGTACAGCATGGGGTTTTTCTGCCTGTTGAAATGACTCGTCCCCCGGGGAAATACGAATAATAAAAAAAACCCGAATAGCCTGGACGTGATTGTCCAAGGTGCCTGGGCTACTAATTTGTCCAATCCTAACGTTCTGATTGTAACTCTCTCTCTCTCTCCCTCTCCCTCTCCCTCCCTCCCTCCCTCCCTCCCTCCTAGGTGGACTGGCCTCTGAATATCATAATAACAGACAGCTGTATGAATAAGTACAACCGGCTCTTCTCCTTCCTCCTGCAGCTCAAACACATGGTGTGGTCTCTCAGTGATGTGTGGTTTCATCTCAAACGCACAGGTGAGCTTCTCCTCTTACAAGGGCATGGGTCAGTCTGCTTCTCATGGCTTAAAGGAACATTTTTCCAGGCAAAGCCCAAAAAGCCGATTTACTTGGAGTTCACTTCCAATGGAAGTCGAAGTGCAATCGATAAACAGTTACGCTTTATTTATTTATTTATTTATCGATCGATCGTTGCTTTTGGAGAATGCTTCAATCAATACTTGGGTCACATATTTTTATGTTTGATTAAGCTCTGAAAGACATAAAACAGGTTTTGTTCAACTTTCTCTCTTGTCTCTATTATTGTTAAGGTGTAGTGGCTGTAGGTTGGAATTAGCAGTATACAATCACACTGTTTTTTTTTTTTCTTCAGTCAAAATCCTTGTTCATGGTAATTGCACATACACTCCACTTTATTAGGAACACCTGCACTTTCACGCAGTTATCCAATCAGCCAATCACGTGGACAGCAGCACAATGCAGATACAGGCTAAGGGCTGCAGTCAAACATCAGAATGAAGAAAAGTCTAATCTCTGTGACTCGTGGCGTGGATTAGTTTGGGTGAGTCTGTGCCCATGAGAACCTCAGGTTCTTGTTCTTGGCTGACTGGACTGAAACCTGACGTGGTCCTCTGCTGTTGTAGCTCATCCACCTCAAGGTTTTATGTGTTCCGCATTCTGAGATGCTTTTCTGCTCACCAGTGAGTGAGTATTTGAGTTACTGTAACTACTTCCTGTCAGCTCAGACCAGTCTGGTCATTCTCCTCTGATCTCTCTCATCAGCGAGGCGTTTCAGCCGGCAGACCCTCGGCTCACAGGATGTTTTTCGCTCTTTACACAATTCTGTGTAATCTTTAGAGACTGTTGTGTGTGAAATTCGCAGGAGATCAGCAGTTTATGAAATACTCAGACCAGCCCACCTGATACCAACATCCATGCCACGATTAAAATCACTGAGATCAGACTTTTCCTTCATTCTGATGTTTGATGTGAACATTAACTGAAGCTCTTGACCTGTATCTGCAGGATTTTATGCGCTGTGCTGCTGCAAGCTGATTGGCTGATTAGATAACTGTGTGAATGTGCAGGTGTTCCTATTAAAGTGGATGGTGAGAGTATGCTGGTGGCTGGATGAATGTATATATATACACATCTCTCTCTCTCTCAGCTCTGGTAAAGGGAGCAGGACATTCGGTGCAGTTCCGTCAGCTGCAGCTATACAGACATGAGATGCAGCACTTTGTGAAGGTGATCCAGGGCTACATCGCGAATCAGATCCTGCAGGTGTCCTGGAGCGAGTTCACACAAAAACTCAACAGCGCCAACGACCTGGATGCCATCCATCACACACACGCAGAGTACCTCAACAGGGCCATCTTCAGGTTAGAGCACTGCATCACACACACACACACACACGTGTTGTCTTCTGGATGGGACATCACATCATGACAGCGCCCAAGTTGACTCGAGGGCTTTACTGCGCAGGGCTCTGCTGACGGAGAAAGCCGCTCCCGTGATGAACATCATCCACAGCATCTTCAGCCTGATCCTGAAGTTCCGCGGCCAGCTGATCGCTCAGGCCTGGCACAGTCAGCAGGGTGAGACGGTGCACCCGAGCTTCGTCGCCATGCAGCAGTCTTACAACACGTTCAAATACTACTCGCGCTTCCTGTTCAAAGGTGAGCGTACACACACCCACACCGCAAACGTTCACCTGTTCAATTCTTACCGGTCATAAACAAGAAGGTAAACACGGTAAAGTCTTATCAAGTTTCGGTGCAGCGCCGAAGGAACCGATCGTTCACACGTAGACACAACGGGGTCTGGATGCGTAAACCCGAGTTCGGCTGATCTCTGAACAGCAGCGTGAAGTAAACTTCTGTGTGTTTTGTGTCTGCAGTGGTTTCCAAACTGGTCGATAAAGGCTACCAGCCTCACTTAGAAGACTTCCTGCTGCGTCTTAACTTCAACAACTACTACAAGGACTCGTGACGTTGTTCCGCCCCTCTCCGTGAGAAACGATCACGAAATGGAGTTTTTCCCGTCGCTTCTTCAGCCTCACGCTGAAGTCATGAAAGGCTTTCTATATGCAAACGATCTGCTTCTAGTCCTCCTGCAGCGAGAGTATACAGTGCTAGAAGTGTTATCGCTGTGTGTGAGAAAGAAATGTGATTGATTAGCATTTCACTTTTATCCAGTCGGTTCAGCACTCACCTGGCATTCAGGAGTTTTCTAGAATAAAGATGACTCTTCACTTTTCTGGAAATTGAGCTATATTTCCTGCTCGTTTCTGTTCTAAGCTGCAGACGCATGAACCAACATCAACGCCTGCGTACGTTCACTCCAGCTTGTCCCATTACTGCTGTGTTCCAATTGAAATAAAACAAACGCTGAAAGATTTTCAAGAATCCGTCCGTTTCCTCGACAGTTAAACGGACCGGAGACGTTCGGGCAATTCAACGATTGAACATATTTTCATTTTAGAACGGAATCGGGGAAGGTGTAGTTGAATTACGTGGCTCGTTCTTTGATGCCGGTTTGTTCGACAAGCTTCATCTAGACGTTATTTCCTGTAACTCGTACACGCGGTGGAGCTGGAACAACAGTAAAGACTCGTCAGGGCTCTTCGAAATCCTCACAGAGCTTTATTAAAGTTTTTCTTTAACATTTTGTGCAAAGCCTTGTAGACAGTGGCTCTGATCAATACCAGGAGCTAGTGTTAGGAGTCGTCTGCTCCTACACGCCTTTCATCAAATGCCATTATCATCAGCCTGCAGCAGAGAGACGGAGGATGTTAAGAGACGTTCACGTGCACTCGAGTCCGTTCTAGTCCTCCGATAATCAGCCGAAGCCTGACCTCCGGTTGATCCTACGCTTAACAGCTTGCCATCAGTTAAAGTATAGAAGTGTCAGCATTCATGCACAAGCCAACAGTTATTGTGTGGGGAAAGAAACCGTTCCACACGTACACCGTGGATATTAAAGTCTACACACTCCTGTTAAACTTATTTTTTTAAAAAATGAAACGAAGGTCAATCATGTCAGAACTTTTCCACCTTTTTTTTTTTTTTAATGTGAAAGTGTACAAATAGAGTGAATATAATGAGCAGAAACAGAAAAGGCCACAAATAAAACAATAACCTAGTTGCATAAGTGTACACACCCCTAAACTAATGCTTTGTTGAAGCAGCTTTTGAACTCGGTCTTTTTGTGTAAGAGACTCAGTGTGGTGCATCTCGACTTAGCAATATTTCCCCCTCTTTCTCAAAAAAACAAACAAAACAAAAACGCTCTAGAGGCGTCAGTTTGGGGTGATTTAGTTGGGCTTGGATGTTTTTTTTTTGTGAGAGTGCTTCCGTCTAGCCGCCCTACCCCATAGTCCAGACGGGAAGAATACGAGAGATTGTGGTCACATGTCAGATTTTCCTGCAGCTCCTTTAATGTTGCTGTAGGTCTCTTGGCAGCCTCCCTGGTAAGTTTTTGTCTTGTCCTTTTTGTACATTTTGGTTCTTAGTGACGTCACCGTGGTGCTCCATTTTCTTCACTCGCTCATGACGGCCTTCACGGCGTTCCGTGGTATGTCTAATGTTTTGGAAATTCTTTTATACCCCTCTCCCGATCGAGATGTTTCCACAAGCGAGATGCCCTGCACGCTTTTTCAGCTCTTTGCAGACCACGGCTTCAGCGGTCGGACAGAACCAAGACCACGTGAATCAGAGCAATTTCATCTAGGACGGCTGTTTGATGATCACGCTTGAACGTGATCGGTTCATTCTGAAGCCACGCCCCCTTATTATAAAGGGTATGCACACTTTACACATTACGCAATAACGTGACTGTGACTTCTAGATTTTTCCCCTAAAGTGTTTCGGATATTTTTTTTTAGATGTTTCAATTTTACGGAAAAAAGTTCGGCCGTGTTTTATCTGGGGGGGGGGGTGTAGACTTCTTATAAATCCACGTTCCATGTTTTATTTTTTTTTCATATACAATACTAAAGTGCAGCAAACTCGTGATTCAGATTGCAGCTGATCATTTTAAATGAGACACACACCCACTAGCTTTCAATACAGCTAAGCAAGCAGATAAAGGAACATGTAGTGGGGGGGGAGAAGAAGCCCTTGCGGAAGAAATCGAAACGGAGTCAGGAAGCCACACGAGCCGCAAAATTAAAGGTTAATTTGAAATAAAGTGGTTCTGAATTTAGCGGACTGAACTATTGCCACTGGATGATTAACCGTTAAAAACTGCAGTGCTTATATTTTACATGTAAAGGGGACACACACACACACACAAAAAAAAGTAATATCTCCATCTCATTGGAAAATGTACTCCGCTTTTACACAGCCAGCTTTTAAAAACAAAAACGCATATTTATAATGAAGGAGTTATCATTATTACTAACTGTTAGCAATCAATTATTTTTAAATCTCTTTCAGTATTCATTTTATAGTAAACTACATCTTAAACCTCAAAGTGCATGTCATTTTACTGTAAACAGACCACCAGACCCTGGGTGAGAAATTTTCAGATTAAATGCTAACGAAGGAATGTAAAAAGTATTTCTGTAAGTCAAAGGACCTGAGAAATGTTATTTCAGTGACGTGTGCTGAAACGCGCCTCGTTCTTCGGGAGGAAGTAAAATCGGCACACAGCGGTCCGGACCAGCGTCACAGCTCGCACGCGAGGAAAGAATTTGCTCTCGTCAAACCGCGTGGAATTGAGCCGGGATTACAGTACTATTACTTTTACGTTCCGATTAGCGCGATTACCCAAAGACGCGCCATGCAGCAGACGTAGACCTGGGAAGTGCGCTTCGATCCTGCGCCTCGAGCGGGGAAAGTTTGCGAGTCTAGCGAACTGAAGCGCACGGGCTTTCTATTACTGCGATGTGCTTTAGCAAAACGAATCGAATCTAGAAATCTCACTAAATGCAAAATCGGACGTCCGTGTAGCGTAAGCGCTCGTGAAGAAGTTTCAGTAAAAAGAAGGAAAAAAAAAAAAAGGTACGCCTTTACGTCAAGCTCCTTCATCCTGAAGTACGCAGAGAGAAATATATTGAGCGAAGTGCAAGTAGAAGCCTGAACCGGTCTGATATTGGTGTATATGAGAGCGGTACTCGGCGCTAGCCTCGTCTTTTCATCGCGCTCCCTTACTGTAACCGAGAAGAGCAGCTATTAGGAGTCTCGTGTCGTCGATCATGCAGTAGGACGACGTGACCGTGGTCACGATGGAAAGATCGATTTGCCAGATTCTGATCCGAACCTGATCAGAGTGGAGGGGTGTGCAGTATTTAGCATGAACTATGTTGCGCTGGATTGATTGAGCTGCTAGAATCGGAAAACTCCTTCAACCTCCATCTTTCGCCCTGTTTGTGGATTATTTGTATAAGGGTATTCAGCATCGAGACCAGACCGACGTCCGGAGTGTTAGCGCAGAGCCGTAAACGTACCATAACAAGAGTCTATAGTCAGTTTGTATGTAAAGTGTATATCTAGGATCAGCTCCTTAGATCTTCATTAGAGTATAAGAGACAAAGATAATAATAAACTAGGTCAGCGCTTATCCTTTTGAGAAACCTAAACAACTTTCAGGCCTCAGACTCCAAGTCATCCTCTCCTCCTCCGTTCGCCGCCTCTCCGGTCTCGCTCTCCAGGAGCAGGAACTTCCCGTCGCTGGTCAGCGGCACAGACTTCATCAGCTCGGCCAGAGCGTCTGGGTCCTAACAGCGAGACATGGAGAGAGGTGAATGACTCTATCTGCTTGAAGAGACGGTACTGTAGAAAGACATGAAACAGGAAACCTTGAACCATGTGGAGCATTTGAATGGAAAAGATCTTCGATCGTACCTTCTTAGCTTCTGTAATCTCCTTGCCGATGTTTATTGTGTAGCAGATCTATAGGATGGAGAGCAATATTAACATACTATAGATGATCACTTTAAATTATACAGGGCCCTCCACTAATATTGGCACCCCTGGTAAATATGAGCAAAGAAGGCTGTGAAAAATTCTTTATTGTTTAACCTTTTGATAATTTTTTTTTTTTTAAATAAAAACAATTTGCTCTGATGGATAAACAATTGCAAACACAACACAGGTTTATATATATATAAAAAATGATTAAATAATCTTTGCCAAGATAACAGCTCAAAGTATTGTCTAAAACGGTGTCAATAATTGTTGCACACCTATATTTAACAAAGAGAAGTAGAACAGAGTCTTCTCCTACAGTCATGGACGAAATTATTGGCACCCCGGAACTTTTCCAGAAAATGCACCATTTCTCATAGAAAGGTGTTGCAATGACAAATGTTTTGGTATACACATGTTTATTACCTTTAAGTGCATTGGAACAGCACAAAAAAGCAGAAGAAAAAAGGCAAATTTGACATCATTTTACACAAAACTCAAAAATTCGTTCGGACAAAATTTTGGCACCCTCAACTTAATATTCGGTTGCACACCCTTTGGAGAAAATAACTGAAACCAATCACTTCCTATAACCATCAACAAGCTTCCTACACCTCTCAACTGGAATTTTGGACCACTCTTCTTTTGAAAACTGCTCCAGGTCTCTCGGATTTGAAGGGTGCCTTCTCGCAACAGCAATTTTGAGATCTCTCCATAGGTGTTCTATGGGATTTAGATCCGGACTCATTGATGGCCACTTCAGAATTCTCCAGCGCTTTGTCTCCAACCATTTCTGGGTGCTTTTTGAGGTATGTTTCTGGTCATTGTTCTGCTGAAACACCCATGACCTCTGACGCAGACCCAGCTTTCTGACACTAGGCCCTACATTATGGGCCAAAATCTTTTGATAGTCTCCAGATTTCATGATTCATTGCACACAGTCAATGCACCCAGTGCCAGAGGCAGCAAAACAACCCCAAAACATCCTTGAACCTCCACCATGTTTGACTGTAGGTACTGTGTAGGCCTCTTTTTGTTTTCTGTAAACAGTAAAATGACGTGCCTTGCCAAAAAGCTCTACCTTAGTCTCATCTGTCCACAAAACGTTCTCCCAGAAGCATTGAGGCTTACTCAGGTACATTTTTGCAAACTGCAGTCTGGCTTTTTTATGCCTCTGTGTCAGAAGTGGGGTTCTCCTCGGTCTCCTGCCATAGCGCTTCTTCTCATTCAGATGACGCCGTATGGTTCGAGCTGACACTGATGCACCCTGAGTCTGCAGGACAGCCTGAATTTGTGTGGAAGTTGACTGAGCTTGTTTATCCACCATTCGAACTATCCTGCGTTGCATTCTTTCATCAATTTTTCTCTTCCGTCCACGTCCAGGGAGATTTGCCACAGTTCCAGGTGTTGTAAACTTCTTGATTATATTGCGCACAGTGGACAAATGAACTTTAAGATCTCTGGAGATTGACTTGTAACCTTGAGATTGTTGATATTTTCCACAATTTTGCTTCTTAAGTCCTCAGACAATTCTCGGCTCGTCTTTCTCTTCCCCATACTTGGTGTGGCACACACAGGCACACAACACAAAGGTTGAGCCAACTTTTATACACTCTAACTGGCTTCAGTTTTGATTTCTATATTGCCAGCACCTGTTACTTGCCACAGGTGAGTTTAAATGAACAGCACATGCTTGAAATGAAATTATTTACCCACAGTTTTAATAGGGTGCCAATGATTTTGTCCAGTCCATTTTGGGAGTTTTGTGTAAAATGATGTCAAATTTGCCTTTTTTCTTCTGCTTTTTTTGTGCTGTTCCAATGCACTTAAAGGTAATAAACATGTGTATACCAAAACATTTTTCTGGGAGAAATGGTGCATTTTCTGGAAAAGTTCCAGGGGTGCCAATACTTTTGTCCATGACTGTATAATGCCTGATGAGGTTGGAGAATACATGGTGAGGTATCTGAGACCGTTCCTCCATACGGAATCTCTCCAGATCCTTCACATTTCGAGGTCCATGCTGGTGGACTCTCCTCCTCAGTTCACCCCCCAGGATTTCTATGGGGTTCAGGTCAGGAGACTGGGATGGTCAGGGCAGGACCTTGTTTTTGTGGTCAGTAAACCATATTTGTGTTGATTGTGTTGTATGTTTTGGATCATTGTCCTGCTGGAAGATCCAACCACGGCCCATTTGAAGCTTTCTGGCAGCTTTCAGGTTTTCATTTAATATCTGTTGATATTTGATAGAGTCCATGATGCCGTGTATCCTAACATGTCCAGGTCCTGTTATAGGAAAATAATCAATGTGATGTGGACCAGAGCGGAGTGGAGATACAGTTCGCACCCTAAAGTTGATTTAGTTTCTTAACAGCATGTCCCGACCTGTTTTATTCCTCTTCTATCACAGCGATTTCCAATGATGCCATTTTGTAGTTACATTTAAATGTTGTGAAACAAGTTAGTTCCGGTTATCACATACATTATAGTAGCTACCAGGTTTATAGTATAAACAGTCTCTCTTTAACAAGACTAAGAGAAAGCGTGAAGCCGACTAACTTCCAAAGCACTGACCCTGGAGAAAGAGTTCCTACACAATAACAGTTACACAAGTCCCTGTGTAAGTTGCTATTATAGAAATGATCGTGTATTAGAAGGAGCGCATTAATATAGACCTGTGATTTGCCTTGTCTAATCTGAGCTGTTCTGACCAATCAGAGAGAATCATATGTTAAGAGTTCTCCAGGCTCAGGCTTATTCTAATATTACACCATTTCTCACTATTCATTATTTCCCCACTGTTATTAATTCCTCACTTGTTAGTACTTGTGCTTTTTTTTCTGAGCCACAGACAGCGTTCGTCTGCACACCGAGTCCAATCCTATACCTCAATCCAAGGACGCGGGTGCTGATGGCGAAACACCGAAATTTGTCAGACCGCCACGGCCACTCCGTGAAGTGAAAACCCAAAAGCTTTGCAATTTAGCACCAACAAGGCCTTTAGATTAGACTGACCGTATATGATGTTGATCGGATGAAATCTCTAGGAGGAGTTCGTTAAAGTACAAGGCCTGGAAATGGCAAAATCTGAGCAAGAACTGCAGAGAAATATCAAAATGGCTGACTTCCTGTTGAGTTAAGGATAAGGCTCTAGAGACTTTTTTTGTACGTTTTAACGTGGTACATACGCCTACTGATTTACTTACATGTAGGTCAAACTTAACACGAGGGCTGTTTCGGTGAAATTTTGTAGATGGCGCTATCAAGCCATTTTGCTACACTTAATTTTAAAACCTGTATCTGATGTAAATGTTCGCCACTTTTGAGGCGCTTGTGCAAGTTTCATGAGATTTCAAGCATGGTTAGGCTTCAAAAATGTGATTCGTTTTATAGCGGCTGGCACGGACACGCCCCTCAACTCAAAAGCTTTGCGATTTAACTTCGCCAAGGCATTTAGATTAGACTGACTGAATATGATCTGATTAAATCTCTGGGAGGAGTTTGTTAAAATATGAAGCCTGGAACTGGCTATTGCCAGCAGGTGGCACTATGACTAACTGATTATTGGCATGTAGATGTCTTCAGGCTGGGACTTTTATCAAACGTGAAGTTTGGAGCAGATTGGACAATGACTTGACAACTTCCTGTTCCATGGCGAAACGTATAAATTTGCCAGACCGCCATGCCGACGCTGTGCAGCGAAAACTCTAAAGCTTTTCAACGTAGCATCGTCAAGGCCTGTGCATGAGACGGACCAAATATGATGTCGATACGATGAAAACACTAGGAGGAGTTCCTTCAAGTTCGAGGCCTAGAAATGGCTTTTTTTTAAAGAATTATTTAATTTTTTTATATAAACCTTTAGAAGAAGATCTCCAAAGAGCTTTACACTGGTTCTCACCCTCACACACCAATGGTAGCAGAGCTGCCATGCAAAGCGCCAACTTCAAATCAGGAGCAATTTGGGGCTCAGCGTCTTGCCCAAGGACACTTTGGTATGTGGAGTCACGTGGGCCGGGAATCGAACCGCCAATCCTACGGTTAGTGGACAACCCGCTCTACCACCTGCGCCACAGCCGCGCGGCCACGGCTACAGCACCTACACTCGAGATTCTTCCCATCAATGTTAAATAACCGTCTCTGAACAAGTCCCTGTGAACGAGCCGTGACTATCATTTATATTCGTCGCAACTGTTCGTCGTACCCGGCGTCTACCAAACATCAGATCTGTGCGGTTATAGAAAACGAATCGACACCTTCTGACCAGAGAATTCCACCGTGCGGTGGTATACGGCGTCGTAAAATCGACACATGCTCTGTTCAAATAAAAAAAGCTCGGACTGCTGTTCGGGTGTGATGTCGTAGAGCGTGCCACAGGTGCAGTGCTGTTTGAAATTCCAGCGCTCCCAATTTACAATACCTTCCCTTGTCCCTTCCCCTGTTCCAATCCCATTTTTTCGCTTAGCAACAGAACTAAAGTGTACCTTCTCTCCCTCAGTGTTGCTCTCAAACACAAAGGCGCTGAAGGACGCCGCTCCTTCCTCGTCTGCCTCGCTCCAGTCCCTCCCCTCCACCACGAAGCCCATGAGCCGGCTGTTCTCCTTATGCGCTGCGAACTGGGTGACGTCCCTGAGCTGGAACTAACAGCACGGAGACGGAGACAAACAACAGAGCTCGGCGTAAGAGGACAACGGACAGAAATACCCTGGACAGATTCGATTTTGTCGAAGTTTAAAATCTAGTACTCGGTCGAGGTACAGGGGTCGTTGATACCATTTACACTCGATGGCACGCTTACTCACACTGATTTTAGTGACCTGCGTCTGAGGGTCAATCAACCTGTTGGACAAGAAGAAGGAAAAAAACATCTGGTATTCATGTGGACGCAAAACTACCGGTATGAAAGTGACTCGACTCACACTTTCCCTCCATGACGGACTCACCTGAGGCAGCTGCTTGTTACCATCAGGTGCGACTCGCTGGTTTTAAATATGTTGTGTATCGCCCGAGCAGCTAGCACCTGCCTCATGGCCTCGTAGATAACTTCCTGTCTATGTCCAGAGCGCACTGCCATAGAGCCCAGGAAACGCACGGCAAACACCTGCTGTAGCAAGGAGTCTACACACACACACACACACACACACAAGAGAGAGAGAGAGAGATATAGATATATTACTGAAGGACCGTCATGTCTGTGAATGAAAGGCCATTCAACAACTCTTCAGCGACGCAGTGCAGCGTCTGCACCGACAAGCTGACGCGAGCACAAATTGAATTGATGCCTGCGAGTTCCATTATCGCGTTCTGCGGCATTTTTTGACCTCGGCTGTCCCGGGTGAAAATGATGAGCAGCTCAATTCAAGAGAGAGAGTCAGTAATGCCGGCTCACCGTCCGCACTCGGAGGGCCGTCCACTTCGGTCTCGCCGAAAGGGTTCGTGCGCCTGTGGGGGGGGATAAATGAATAAATAAATAAATAAATAAATAATCAATAATCATAATGAAGCTTCAAAACAAAAACATGACCTAAAAGCATAATCTGGACAATGATCAAATCTTTCACCAATACCATCTCATTTGTAAAAAAGGATAAAAAAAAAAAATTATATATATATATTATATATATTTATATATTTATTTTAAACAATGATTGTTCACAACAGTGTCTCTCTCTGGGAATATGAACAACCCTGGTTCGTAATGTTAGGTTCATGTTTCGTGTGTAAATGTCGGATTAATCTCGTGTGTATCGAAGCGTTTGGGCGAGTTCATTAACCTGCTAATAACGTTCAGCTTCAGCTCACATTCTATTCAATTCTATTTGTATGGCACTTTTAACAATGGACATTGTCTCAGAGCAGCTTAACAGAAACATATAAACACAGGATACAGATTTGAAGTGTGTGAATTTATCCCTGGTGGTGAGGGGAAAAAACTCCCTAAGATGCTAAGAGGAAGAAACCTCGAGAGGAACCAGACTCGGGAACGGAACCCGTCCTCATCCGGGTACCGACGGATAGTGTGAGAGTAAAGGAAAGTTCATTATGTTTTTTTTTTTTTTTTAATATGAAGTCTGTTTGTTGAACTAGTCCACGTCTTTTAGAGAGAGTGTGTTTAATTAAAATGTTAATTAACATTTCATCCATTAGAATTCACACTTACATTGTGAACAGGGTCTTCTAAAATAGATCAAATGACACGGTTTCCCAAAACACAGATGGCTCGGGAGCAAGCGTTCAAAATCACGCTGGTTTTAGGATCAGGTTTAACCTTAGTTTAATGCGTGACTGATGTACGCCGGTCACGATAATTACCTTATTGACGTATCGAACGATATACGGACACGACCGTGATCGTTTATCCCGACCTCGATATCGCGTCTGATTACGCAAGAATGAACGTCGCCGACGTTTTAGCCGTTCGCGCCGCTTCGGTCCTCCTTCTCGTCCTCGCTGGGGCTGTTCATCGGATTTAAGATAAAAACGCCCTCTCGAGTGGAAAAACCGCGAGTGTTCAAATTCAAGATGTGTAGCAAGCACTAGCAGCGATTTGAAGGAGGGGGGGAAAAAAAATAAATAAATAGACGCAAGATATTAACAATGCACTAACGATGTTTTTTGAAGAAGAGAAGTCTAGAAAGAACAGCTCTGGCGTTTGAAATAACCCGGTCGCGGTCAGTAATCTCGGGGTCTGAGACGCTGGAGCTGAAGAGAGAACGAACGGCGGGAAACTGAAGCGCTTTACTAGCGGGTTAAACGAACTCACCCGAACGCGTGCTGTACACATACGAGACGTGTATGTACACATACCTCCCTCCTGCCCGGTTCTGGTCCAGGAACTCGGATGCGGGAAGGACAATATCGAACTGGATGGGTGTCCCAGGGGCAATCAGGTCTTCGGGCTCAGGGACAGCAGGGGCTTTCTTAATACTGCCAGGGACCACTGCGCCTGGCTTAGCCCTACACACAAAATACGACCGAGACAAGCTAACCCAGATGATGTACAAAACATGATGACATGGTCACTCGCAGGGGCACATTACTGCACTAAATACACAATAAATGGCTCATGTTTAATACATGATCCTTGGATAATCCTGAGAATACAATACCCTGATCATGACCTGCGCTTTGGTGCGGACTCTAAACACTGGTTAGTACTGAATGTCAAGCCTGCCTGTGATCTCCTCTAGCTTTAACAGGTGTTAGTATGGTAGGAGTCTGACCTGTCAGGGTTTGGGGAACCCTCTGCTCTCTTTTGAAAGCTGGTGATGGGAGTGACCGCCTGGATGGCGGTCTGATTGAGCCGGATGGCCACGGCCTGAAGAAGACGACACAGGTTTTTAATAATCCATACTCTCGTGAGCACGTTGTACAGGATCGTTATCTGCTACTCATACAGGACACGCAAGAACGGCATGGAAACACTGATCAAAGTTCATTCTGATGTTTGCTCTAACAACCCTGCACCTCGTCAGTCCACGTCACCGAGCTGCCAGGGTATTAGATAAATCCACCTGGCAGTTAACGGCCAGACCGTGTCAGAAATCATAACCCATGAAGGATCAGGCGTGTTCCGTTAGCACGGTGCTTTCCGACCTGGCGTACGCAACGCGAGTCCGTACTGTCATCATGTTCAGATGGAACAAGCCCGTGGTAGAGATGTGATGCTGTGGGGGAATATTTTCCTTTCACGCAGTGGGATCTCTGATGCTCACTGAAGAGCATCTGATCAGCACAGTGTACGTGAAAGACTGACCCGGTTTTATCCCTTCAAGGACCCGTTCATTCATTGGTCTTCGGTGACCGCTTGATCCTGGTCAAGGCCACGAGGCAGAAGTACACCTTGGATTGGATGCCAGTACATCACAGGGTACCATGCCCACCAGGCGTGTCTGATCTTATTCGGAAAGGGCCGGTGTGGGTGCAGGTTTTCATTCCGAACAAGCAGGAGCCACACCCGATTCCACCTGTTTAATCAGTCGATCTTGGCTTTCAACAGAATCGGGTGGGGCTCCTGCTTGGTTGGAATGAAAACCTGCAGCCACACCGGTCCTATCCGGATTAGACTGGACACCATTGATGTATATCTGACAAAAAAAAATGATCTTAGCGAGTAAAAATATCTCGAATATGTGGAAATCTCTTTTTAAATTACGAAACTATTATAAGCTTTTCTCCTATTCTATTGGTGGATCATTTCTAATGATCATGGTTTTTGTTGTTTTTTGATTCTGCTGCGGCTTTTTAACATTTTATTAATTTTTTTTTTTTTTTTTAGTTTTTCATGGTTTTCGTGGAAAACTGCTTGAACTGGCAACAGCAGGAAATAGTTCTGCGCGGCCTTTCAGTGATGTATCTTGGTAAAATCAGACCTTTAAGCTGTGCTCATGTTCGACGCACGCGAACCGAAGAGTGCTTTGGCTGAACACGCGTCGTGATGACGTCACATCGCGCGTCTCCGCCTGCGGCAATTTCGAAAAATCGCAAATCCTCCGAATACGGCGGCGTTTCCTTGATATCTCGTTTGTTTCTGACTGAAAAGTCATAATATTACATAATCTTACATTTGGTTTATCGTAATCTTATAATAGGAAACGCTAGATACATTTGACTTTATTCAAGATGTTTTCACTTGCTAAGATGTCTTTTCGGTAGTGTATGCACTGAAGCAGAGTGGGTGTGGTCAAGTGTCGGCTGTGGATGGAGAGAGGAGGCGGGCTGAACCGGCAAGTAATGTGTGATTGTTCCCAACTGTGTGTTATTACACATACTTGTGTGTGTGTGTTTATTTCTGTAGCACCCGTGAGAAAGAGACAGACGGAGCTGACGGAGCAAATACGCTCGCCTCGAACCTGAACATAAAAGTAAAGATCTGTGGAACGGCTTAGTGGTTTTTTTTTTTGTTTTTTTTTTAATAAACGGAAGAGGGGATTGTTGAAACTCCACACAGACAGAGGATCGGACCAGGATCTAGAGTTGTGAGATGATGATGCTACCTGTACTGCGTCACCATTTTACCGAATAACTAGATATCTAACAATCTGGCAACTCCGTGCAACTCTAAACACAGCGGCTGTTACAAAGTAAATAACCCCTAATAAATAGCTTTCTCAAGTCCCCCATGAAGTGCCTTGAAACACGCAGTGTCTCAACGTCATTTCCACTGAAACACAAAGTCAGGGCGGGACTTACTGAGTGGCCCCGCCCTCTTTTTCTATAGCCAATAGCGTTCAGCTGTATTTGAAATTGAAAAAATTTAAAGCGAGCCATTTCCTTCTTTCTTACAGATGGAAAACTGCAATTTTAATGCTGCAATTTCAATTATAAGTACCATAAAGTGTTTTTTGACCTCGGACGCATGAAAATCTATTGTACGAGAGCTTTAAAACAAAAATAAGCACGTTTCAAAACCATGATAGGCGCGCTTTAAATCTGACATTCATATCAAATGCCACAAAAGCTCAATTTCATGCGGACTTGAAAGTATGAACTGCTGGGAAAGAAGAAGTACCTCAGGGTTGTCAGTCAGGTAGATCTGTCTAGAAATGTTGTTAATGGTGCAGATCCACTGCAGGAAGAAAACGTCGTTAACGTTAAAAGTGGAAATTATTTTATTATTAAAAAAAACAACGACAAAAAAAAAAACAACCCACAGTATACATGGTAAACAAAGCCATACCTCCTCATACTCTTTTTTGCTCTCAGCTTGAAGAATCATAGACCTTGGAATGGAAAACACGACAGAGATAAGTACACCCCGCGTCGTAGCCACGATCGATACGAGGCTGACCAACACCACAGTGCCGATCGTGCAATATAAATAGCTAGATTAAAAAAAAAAAAAAAAAAGAAAAGTAAATTATTGTAATAGCCTTGTTTGGTTGCCAAATGTATTCGGCACTTGTCTGCTTGTATTCATTTCAGCGTTTACAGCTCGAATATCAGAGAAAATATCTGTATAATTATTTCCTCGTAGATTAAACCATGCTTTGTGGATGTTCTTTTTTTTTTTTTTTTTTTACGCGTGTGGCTCGGTGCCAGTATGCTAAAGCCCGTTGTGTGTGTGTCTCATCTTCACGGGGAGGAAGACATTAATATCGTGGCAGGAAATTGATTTCGGGAGGTGTGATCCTCAGAGAACGGATTTGGAAAATGAGCTGCAGAGTAAAGCAGACAGAGAACACGCACTGTGACAACCGGAGAGACATTTCATTTCTTCATTCTCATTATGGCCATTTGTTGTCTTGCACGACAAACCACCACACACACACACACACACACACACACACACACTTCAGTTAAAAGTGTCCTACAGACGTGGGTGCACACGGTGCATTAGCTAACTACAGCAGTCCACTCGAGCTCTTCAGTTAGTCGATGAATTATAGATAAGACAAAGATAGGAAGTAAAGGGAAAGGGGCGCTTGAGGAGAGAAAGAAAAGAAGCGGTGCACTGAAAGAGACGGAGCCATGTGCAGCAAGAAATAAACAGGACAGAAGAACAAAAGCGGGAGCAGAGAGACCAACGGCTGTGTGGGGAAAATAATTAATCTTTGCAAGGGAGAATATTTTGAACACAGACTGATTTGAACACAGACTAGAGTTTCCTCTGATCCGATTACAGCAAACCAAATACACTGCGTTCTGGCCATTTTGACTCATTTCATGCTTTAACGCGCGTCATTCTCTTGGCAGATTGATTGTGTGCGTTATCTTATAACCGGTTCATTGTAATCTTATATTAGATAACGGTCACGATATTCACTCGTGCAGATGTTATTTGCTCAAATGATGAGGAATTTAGGTGTCTAATGGAATAAATACCACCAGGGTTGCTGTAAAACGTGCGCTCTGGTGTGGATGATGGTGGCGTCTTTTAAAACGGTCTGCTACACAGAGTGTGATCCTGTCCTTCTTCCATCCCTCTGGTCACTTATGCTGAAAATGGCTCAGTGGGAAGTTAAACGTACAAATCCAAACCCAGGACATGCCTCTGCTGCGCTGCTAATAGAGCTTTCATTTGCCCTCAGTGGATTACTCGTTTTTATGCATGCATGCGCACGCTCACACACACACACACACACACACACACACACACACAGAGTTAGTAGTTGCCATACGTTTTCCCGCTAGGTGAGGTGATCTGAAAGCAGTAGCGCCGGTCCTCGCACTCGATGGCCATGACGGAGCTGTTGTCCAGATCGAGCACCATGCCACCTGCCACAGCGCCGCGCGGCTGGCACATCAGGTTCCCCCCCTGGGTGAAGAAGTAGAGCCGGTCCCAGGCTGTGCTCACCAGGCCCGTCTTACTGCAGGATTCAGGAGAGCATTAGGGGAATACATCTAGTATATAGTATCTAGTTAGGGGATACATTAGGTAGGTAGATAGATAGACAGAGATTGATAAACAGATAGATGGACCTCCACTAATATTGGCACCTTTGGTACAAAGAAGGCTGTGAAAAACGGTCTATTGTTTAATATCAAGTTAAAAAAATAAATAAAATCACAAAAATACTCCCGGATATCAAGCAATTGATATAAATATTTGAACTTATAATACTGACCAAAAAAAATAAAAATAAAATAAATTAATTATTTTATATATATATATATATATATATATATATATATATATATATATATATATATATATTTTTTTTTTTTTTATATATATTATAATATATTTTTCAACCGTGACTTATACAGGGGTATAAATATGAGGTAACACAGACCAGATTCCCTTAGTCCTTCATAATAATGGGTAAGAAAGGAATATAGCTGTGATGTGTGGCAAAAGGTTGTTGAGCTTCCCACAATGGGGCGTGGCTATAAGAAAATAGCACAAGCATTGAAAATGTCCGTTTCCACCATCAGGACAATAATTAAGAAGTTCCAGTTGACTGGAAATGTTATGAATCAACCTGGAATTGGACGTGTGTCTGTATCGTCTCAACACACTGTGAAGAAGACGGTTCGAGTGGTCAAAAAAATCTCCAAGGATCACAGATGGAGAATTGCAGAAGTTAGTTGTGTCTTGGGGTCAGAAAGCCTCCAAAACTACAATCTGAAGTCACCTACATCACCACAAGTCATGTGGAAGGGTTTCAAGAAAAAACGCCTCTACTCTCATCCAAAAACAAACTCCAGTGTCTTCAGTGTGCCAGACACTACTGGAACTTCAAATGGGATCGGGTTCTATGGTCAGATGAAACCAAAATAGAGCTTTTTGGTAATAAACACCAGAGGTGGTTTTGGTGCACACAGAGAGGTAGCCATATGGAAAAGTCCCTCATGCCCACGGTTAAATATGGTGGTGGCTCTTTAATGTATTGGGGCTGTTTTTCTGCCAGAGGACCTGGACATTTTGTTAAAATGGGCCGTGGTTGGATCTTCCAGCAGGACAATGATCCAAAATATACATCAATATTAACACAAAAATGGTTTACTGACTACAAAATCAAGGTCCTGCCCTGACCATCCCAGTCCCCTGACTTGAAACCCATAGAAATCCTGTGGGGTGAACTGAAGAGGAGAGTCCACCAGCATGGACCTCAAAATTTGAAGGATCCCAGATCCCTTACTACAGTGGCAAGAAAAAGTATGTGAACCTTTTGGAATTTCATGGTTTTCTGAATAAATTTGTCATAAAATATGATCTGATCTTCATTTAGGTCAGGGGCAGTGACAAATATAATGTGTCTAAAATAATAACAAAAAATACATTCTGATCCCTCATATCTTTATTGAGAACCTTAAAAACCTCATTGCTTGTTGAAAAAGTATGTGAACCCTTGAGTTAATTACCTCAAAAAGCTCATTGGAGTCAGGTTTCAGCACACCTGGAGTCTGGTTAAGAAAATGAGTTTGGAGGTTTGGACTACAGCTACTTTGACTGATAAAAACCCCTCAAACTTTTGGAGTTTGCTCTGCACAAGAAGCACACGCTTATGTGAGCCATGCCTCGCCAAAAAGAGCTTTCAGAGGATCTACGATCAAGAATAGTTGATTTACAGAAAGCTGGCAAGGGTCAAAAAGTGATTTCAAAATTCACCAGTCTACAGTTAGACAAACATTCTACAAATGGAGACACTTTGGGACTGTTGTTACTCTACCAAGAAGTGGGCACCTAGTCAAAATGACACCAAAAGCACATTGAAGACTCATCAATGAAGTAAAGAAACAACCCAGAATGACAGCCAAAGATTTGAAGGCATCATTGGAACTGTCTAACATCTCTGATCATGAGTCTACAATACGCAAAACATTGAACAAGCAGGGTATCTACGGCAGGACACCACGAAGGAAGCCACTGCTTACTAAAAATAACAATGCTGCACGCCTGAAGTTTGCAAAAGAGCACATTGACACTCCACAGCGGTTTGGGCAAAATGTTTTGTGGACTGATGAAACTAAGATTGAACTATTTGGAAAAACCACACTGCATTACATCTGGAGTAGAAAGGACACGGCATATCATCATGAAAACATCATCCCAACTGTAAAGTATGGTGGAGGACACTACATGATTTGGGTCTGCTTTGCTGCATCAGGCCCTGACCAGCTTACAATCATTGAGGGGAAGATGAATTCCCAAGTATATCAGACAATTCTTCAGGATAATGTGAGAATGTCTGTACATCTGCTGAAACTGTGTAGAAGTTGGGTGATGCAACAGGACAACGGCCCAAAACACCGGAGCAAGTCCACAACAGAACGGCTTCAGATAAACAAAATCTGCCTTTTGGAGTGACCGAGTCAGAACCCAGACCTCAACCCAATAGAGATGCTATGGAATGACTTGAAGAGAGACATACACACGACACGTCCAAAGAATATGACCGAGCTAAAGCAGTTCTGCCAGGAAGAATGGGCTAAAATTCCTCCTGAACGATGTGCAGGTCTGATCCACAGCTACAGGATGCGCCTGGTTGAGGTTATTGCTGCCGCGGGGGGGTCACTTACTTTTTCCACTGCCATTTTGAATGTTGAATGAGTGTGTTCAATAATAGACATGAAAGATCAGAATTTATTTTGTGCTATTATTTTAGGCACATTATATTTGTCAATACCCCTGATCAGATCACATTTTATGACAAATTTATTCAGAAAACCATGAAATTCCAAAAGGTTCACATACTTCCTTGCCACTGTATGTATTCTCCAACCTCATCAGGCATTATAGGTTATTATTTGCACATATTTACCAATGGTGCCAATATTGGTGGAGAGCACTGTATTACATGTAGCATTAGTTTTTACAATTTATTTATAAAACAATTTAATTACAGAATTTCTTAATATTTGGTATTTCCCATTTTGCTAGAATGAGTGCATTTGAGCTGGCACGGACTCTGCTAGTTTGTAAAACCTGATTAATTTTCCATCAAATCCACTGGAGAGGCATCTGAACACGTGCTTTAATACAAACGGATAAAACGCGAGGAAAAGTTGACATGTTAACATGCGCAAGATCATCAATTTGCTTAAATTTAAACAGCAACCTAGAAATACTGAAGAGTTTTGAATATTTAATATTCAAAATATATTGAACGTTTTAAATATTTCAAAATGATAAAAAACCTTCAGTTTATTTAGAATTTTAAATGATACAAAATCACCACAGGCCGAGAAACTCCAAGCAAAGACTGTGTAGAACAACGAGGCTAGTTGTCTAAATAAAAAAGTAAGCTACAGGAGTTCACCCCTCACATTTTTGTAAATATTTGATGATATCTTTTCATGTGACAACACTGAAGAAATGACACTTTGCTACAATGTAAAGTAGTGAGTGTACAGCTTGTGTAACAGTGTCAATTTGAGGTTCCATTAAGAACAGGTCTCATCATGGTCGACCAAAGAAGTTGAGTGCACATGCTCAGCGTCATATCCAGAGGTTGTCTTTGGGAAATAGACGTACGAGTGCTGCCAGCATTGCTGCGGAGGTTAAAGGGTGTGTGTGTGGGGGGGGTGTCAGCCTGTCAGTGCTCAGAACATGCACCGCACACTGCATCAAATTGATCTGCTTAGCTGTCGTCCCAGAAGGAAGCCTCTTCTGAAGATGATGCTAAAGAAAGCCTGCAAACAGTTTGGTGAAGACAAGCAGACTAAGGACATGGATTACTGGAACCATGTCCTGTGGTCTGACGAGACCAAGATAAACTTATTTGGTTCAGATGGTGTCAAGCGTGTGTGGCATTAACCAGGTGAGGAGTACAAAGACAAGTGTGTCTTGCCTACAGTCAAGCATGGTGGTTGGAGTGTCATGGTCTGGGGCTGCATGAGTGCTGCCAGCACTGGGGAGCTACAGTTCATTGAGGGAGCCATGAATGCCAACATGTACTGTGACATACTGAAGCAGAGCATGAGCAGTATGCAGAATTCCAGCATGATAACGACCCCAAACACACCTCCACTGCCTTGCTAAAGAAGCTGAGGGTGAAGGTGATGCACTGGCCAAGCATGTCTCCAGACCTAAACCCTATTGAGCATCTGTGGGGCATCCTCAAACGGAAGGTGGAGGAGCACAAGATCTCGAACATCCACCCGCTCTGTGATGTCGTCATGGAGGAGTGGAAGAGGACTCCAGTGGCAACCTTTGAATCTCTGGTGAACTCCATGCCCAAGAGGGTTAAGGCAGTGCTGGAAAATAATGGTGGCCACACAAAATATTGACACTTTGGGCCCAATTTGGACATTTTCACTTAGGGGTGTACTCACTTTTGTTGCCAGCGGTTTACACATTAATGTCTGTGTGTTGAGTTATTTTGAGAGGACAGCAAATTGACACTGTTACACAAGCTGTACACTCACTACTTTACATTGTAGCAAAGTGTCATTTCTTCAGTGTTGTCACATGAAAAGATATCATCAAATATTTACACAAATGTGAGGGGTGTACTCACTTTTGTGAGATACTGTGTATCTGAAAAAAGAATTTAATTTCTTCTTCTATGTCTTGGGAATTTTAAATATCCAAGATTTTAAAATGAACTCCAAATTATCCATGTTTTTTTTACCCTTATGGATGGTTGGCTTTCTTGTTCTCACTGTGAAGAGTGTAGCCTTCATAAGGACTAGGGCACAGTGGCTTTTATTTATTTATTTATTTAATAAAGAATATGCTGGGAGTGGAAATCTAAACATTATATTAGAAGTACAACTATTTGCTTATTACAGCGGAGAATTCTGTGTGTGTGACATTTAACTGTAAAAGGTTTGTAATGTTACATGGCAACATGTTTTATGGTTAATAACAATCCCCTTTTCCTAATAGTCCCAATGCTCACTTGCTGTCTCATAAAAAGCCAGCTGGCTAGTGAACAGTAATAAACTGTAGAAGCTAAACACACACACGCACACACACACGCACACACGCACACACGCACACACGCACACACGCACCTTTCAGTTCTTATTAACGACATGAATATTCTCAAAAAATGTCTGTAACGTTAAATAAATCACACCGTGTGAGAAAAATGTAAGAGAAGAGCCGCATACTTCCTAATGTTGAGGTAGCCTGCTTTCTGTATGAGTGTGCGGTTGACTGGTGTCGGGTCTTGGTCAGGCATGTAGACTATATCGTCCACTGATAACAGCTCTCTCTGAGACATACGCATGCTCTCTGCCTCAGCATCCAACTGCGCCTGAACACTACAGAGAGAGACAGAGAGAGAGACACACACACACACAGGGGGAGAGAGAGAGAGAGAGAGAGAGAGAGAGAGAGAGACACACATACACACACAGGGGGAGAGAGAGGGAGAGAGAGACAGAATGACAATAGAACTGGTCATTAAATATGTTTACATGCAGCCTAGTAACTTATTATTAAGGCTAATAGCAAGTTTAATACTGATACTGACATTAATACTGATACTGACATTAATACTGATACTTATACTGATACTGACATTAATACTGATACTGACATTAATACTGATACTGACATTAATACTGATACTGACATTAATACTGATACTTATACTGACATTAATACTGATACTTATACCGACATTAATACTGATACTTATACTGATACTGACATTAATACTGATACTTATACTGATACTGACATTAATACTGATACTGACATTAATACTGATACTGACATTAATACTGATACTTATACTGACATTAATACTGATACTGACATTAATACTGATACTTATACCGACATTAATACTGATACTTATACTGATACTGACATTAATACTGATACTGACATTAATACTGATACTGACATTAATACTGATACTTATACTGACATTAATACTGATACTGACATTAATACTGATACTGACATTAATACTGATACTGACATTAATACTGATACTTATACTGATACTGACATTAATACTGATACTGACATTAATACTGATACTGACATTAATACTGATACTTATACTGACATTAATACTGATACTGACATTAATACTGATACTTATACCGACATTAATACTGATACTTATACTGATACTGACATTAATACTGATACTGACATTAATACTGATACTTATACTGATACTGATATTAATACTGATACTGACATTAATACTGATACTGACATTAATACTGATACTGACATTAATACTGATACTTATACCGACATTAATACTGATACTTATACTGATACTGACATTAATACTGATACTGACATTAATACTGATACTTATACTGATACTGACATTAATACTGATACTGACATTAATACTGATACTGACATTAATACTGATACTTATACCGACATTAATACTGATACTTATACTGATACTGACATTAATACTGATACTGACATTAATACTGATACTGACATTAATACTGATACTGACATTAATACTGATACTTATACCAACATTAATACTGATACTTATACTGATACTGACATTAATACTGATACTGACATTAATACTGATACTTATACTGATACTGACACTGATACAAATACCAATACTGATACTTATACCGACATTAATACTGATACTTATACTGATACTGACACTGATACAAATACCAATACTGATACTTATACTGACATTAATACTGATACCGACATTAATACTGATACTAAAACTGATACTTATACTGACACTGATACAAATACCAATACTGATACTTATACTGACATTAATACTGATACTTATACGGATACTGACACTGATACAAATACCAATACTGATACTTATACTGACACTGATACTGTTACCGACATTAAAACTGATACTAAAACTGATACTGACACTGATACTGATACAAATACCAATACTGATACTTATACTGACATTAATACTGATACTGACACTGATACAAATACCAATTCTGATACTTATAGTGACACTGATACAAATACCAATACTGATACTTATACCGACATTAATACTGATACTTATACTGATACTGACACTGATACAAATACCAATTCTGATACTTATAGTGACATTAATACTGATACCGACATTAATACTGATACTAAAACTGATACTTATACTGACACTGATACAAATACCAATACTGACATTAATACTGATACCGACATTAAAACTGATACTAAAACTGATACTTATACTGACACTGATACAAATACCAATACTGATACTTATACTGACATTAATACTGATACTGACACTGATACAAATACCAATTCTGATACTTATACTGACATTAATACTGATACCGACATTAATACTGATACTAAAACTGATACTGATACCAATACTGATACTAAAACTGATACTTAGACTGACATTAATACTGATACTGACATTAATACTGATACTAAAACTGATACTGATCCCAATACTGACATTAATACTGATACTAATACTGATACTAATACGAATACTCGGTAGGACAGTTTTCTCAAAACCTCCTCAATTCTTCATGTCACGGATTCCACATGGTGTTGGAAACATTTCTCCGAGATTCTGGTCCATCTCGATAGGATTGCATCACATAATTGGTGCAGATTTGTCAGCTGCACATTCATGCTGCGAGTCTCTCGTTCCACCACATCCCAAAGGTGCCCTATTAGACTCCGATCCGGTGACTGGGAAGGCCATTATCACAGAATGAACTCATTGTCATGTTCATGGAACCAGTATGAGACCACTTTGTGACACGGTGCATTATCATGATGGAAGAAGCCATTGCCACAAGATGGGTAAATTGTAGCCATAACGGGATGCATGTAGTCAGCAACAAGACGTGCGCTTGCATGCAAATGATGCTTGATTAATATTAAAAGGCCCAGTGTGCACCAAGAAAACATTCCCCATGTTGAAATCCTCAACGGTTCGTTTTGGGCGTCGCCTCAGATCCCTGTTTTTGGCTGACGAGTGTGGAAGCCGAAGTTCTTTTCGGCCTCAAGGTTTGACGTATCAAAACTGTCGCATAACCGTATGTTTGTTTGTTATCTACCATTTTGGGTAAACTGTTGTCTGTGGAAATGCTAGCAGACCAACAGTTTCTGAAACACTCTGACCCTAACCGACCATACCATATTCACCGAGATCACATTTTTCCACATTTCTGAGGTATGATGTGAACATTAACTGATGCTCTTGACCAACATCTGCATGATTAGAACCGTTTATACATTCTGCCCACGTGCATACGCATACATAATGCATGATAGGAAAGCAAGATTTTTTTCTTTCTAGGGTGGGTGCAGGGTATCCGGGGTGTCGAATGAATCATCAGAACGATGTCGGACACGAACGCTCCTTCAGACGTATGGAGAACGTTTTGCTGAGACGGACATCATTCGGACTTGTTAAGACACCAGCAACGCGATTGAAATCTCAATGCGTGCTGAACTAATGCTAGCTATTTGTCACACTCTGACAGGTTTCTTTTCGTTATGGTAACATAACGAGGATAAATGTTCCTCCGCACATGTACACAAATGTGATCTGGATTACATGCATAAACAAAAAAAAAAAATGATGTGCTTGCACTTGGGCTAGAAATAAACAGTTCAACAGGAATCTACAACAGACTCGTTCAAATCTTAGCATGGAAAAAACAGAACACGTAAAACCTTCACAATAACCGTGAGAACATTTCTATAAAATGTCCTGTGTAGGATCTTTACCTCTCAGACATACTGTTCACAGAAGCCAGGAAACTGTCCATTTTCTTGGAGACCAGCTCTATGCCTCTCTTAAAGAAGTTGATCTGTGAGGAAGAGATAAGCGGAATTACAGGATGGATTTAAACAGTACGGAACGCCTCTCAGTGCCTTTATAAAAAGTTTTTGGCGCGACTAACCCCGGCTTTGTGCTTTCCAAAAAAAAAAAAAATCAGCTGCCATTATACACGCATGTATACATTTAGGGAGAAAACGTAAGCGTTTTCTCAGACCTGGGCTTGTGTGTATCCCAGCATGGGCTCCAGCATGGCTACTCTCTTCCTGTACTGTAAGGCGTTAAGAGCACAGTAATACTGCATGGAGGCCTGGTGCTGCTTCCTCCGACAGTACGCCACCTCACTAACCAGCTCAGCTTTCAGCTGTGGAACAACACACACAGATAAAGGCACATACATTATATCATTAGCTCTTTATTTCACCGATGGCACAATAATACGTTTTCTTTTCTGATACCGATACTGAAACCTTGAGTATCAGCCAATAACGATCTCCATCCAATATCGTTTTCTTTTATAACTACTAAGCTGTAATATATTTTAAACTAAAGCACTTTCACACACACAAAAAACACTTACATTGTAAATATAATAAAAGATATACAAGAATAAATATAATTAAAGCTGCGAGCAGCATTTTCAGGGGGCCAAGCACCCCGACTCGGTGAGCCGCACATTCACAGCCGCACTACAATTGTTGATTTGTTCATCTATTTTTGTAGATGTAGGTGGCACGAATTTTGAATCATAGCATCAGGTCATCGTCCTGAGATTGCCTACCAAGTTTTGTGTCAGTGCACAAAGTCGTTGCCGAGATACAGCCTCACATCCTGTTTGGCGGCTTCGCGGTAAGATTCGTTGGCCAGTAATTGGAGTATTTAACAACCAGAAGATGAAAAGAAGCAGCAGCAGCAGAACAACAGCAACCAGAAGATGAAGAAAAGAACAGCAGCCAGAAGAACAACCAGAAGATGAAGAAAAGAAGAAGAAGAACAACAACAACAACCAGAAGATGAAGAAAAGAACAACAGCCAGAAGAACAACCAGAAGATGAAGAAAAGAAGAAGAAGAACAACAACAACAACCAGAAGATGAAGAAAAGAAGAAGAACAACAACCAGAAGATGAAGAAAAGAAGAAGAACAACAACCAGAAGATGAAGAAAAGAACAAGAACAACAACAACAACCAGAAGATGAAGAAAAGAAGAAGAACAACAACAACAACCAGAAGATGAAGAAAAGAAGAAGAACAACAACAACAACCAGAAGATGAAGAAAAGAAGAAGAACAACAACAACAACAACCAGAAGATGAAGAAAAGAAGAAGAACAACAACAACAACCAGAAGATGAAGAAAAGAAGAACAACCAGAAGATGAAGAAAAGAACAACAGCCAGAAGAACAACCAGAAGATGAAGAAAAGAACAACAGCCAGAAGAACAACCAGAAGATGAAGAAAAGAAGAACAACCAGAAGATGAAGAAAAGAAGAACAACAACAACAACCAGAAGATGAAGAAAAGAAGAAGAACAACAACCAGAAGATGAAGAAAAGAAGAAGAACAACAACCAGAAGATGAAGAAAAGAAGAACAACAACCAGAAGATGAAGAAAAGAAGAAGAACAACAACCAGAAGATGAAGAAAAGAAGAAGAACAACAACCAGAAGATGAAGAAAAGAAGAAGAACAACAACAACGAGAAGATGAAGAAAAGAAGAAGAACAACAACAACCAGAAGATGAAGAAAAGAAGAACAACCAGAAGAAGAAAAGAACAACCAGAAGATGAAGAAAAGTAGAACAACCAGAAGATCAAGAAAAGAAGAACAACCAGAAGATGAAGAAAAGAAGAACAACCAGAAGATGAAGAAAAGAAGAAGAACAACAACAACAACCAGAAGATGAAGAAAAGAAGAAGCAGAACAACCAGAAGAAGAAGAAAAGAAGAAGCAGCAGCACAGCAACAACAAGCAGAAGCAGAAGAAGAAGAAGAGGTCTCTTATTTTCAGCTCCAGAAATACATTTCTTTTCCAAAACCAATTCCAAACATCACCATTTGTTACAGGTTATAAATACCGGTATGTTCTTTTCTGATATCTGATCCACAATTTTTTGCTGGTATCGGTCTGATGATGATACTGGGTATCGAATCTGTGCCATCTCTAGTTTACATTACAGTATATAAGACAAAGAACAAATCACAAACATCCCCCTTAGTGATTCATCCTGTGCGTTGTGCCCCGGCAGTTTCATTTTCTTTCCACATCACGCGACCCTCTTTGCTGTACGGTCATCTTCTGCGCAAGAGCTCAAGAGGATTTGTTCCAACCGGGCCTCACTCCATTCCTTCATCCATACTGAGCAGTAACATTTACAATATCTCCTACTCGAACATCCTGCCGTATCCTTTACATCGCGTCCGCGCAGTCAAACGTGAAATCTAACCACAGCTTGTATAAGAAAATCCTCTTATTTACAAATACGAACAGGAATCATGAAACGCAACGACAGAATACAGATAGCAAGGAACGCAAACGAAATCCCGGGTGTAAATTCAAGTTGGAGATCGGATTCGTTCTCCTGATGCAGACGGTATATGTTAACGTCGCAACGTGTAAATGGGGCATTTCTGTATTTACGCCTTCCTCGTCTCCACTTTGTGTCATGTGAATATAAATAGCGAGCGTTAGATTTAATTGCCTGCGGTACCTTCTCGTTCTCCCGCCTCTTGGGTAGTCGGCTGTACTTGATCATAGCGGCCTCGTGCTCTAAAGAGAAAGAGAGTGGCAACGTGAGGAATTAAACCACCTAAACGTACCCCCATTCACCCTTTAGAGAAGATTCGAAGACATGTCCTGGACTTACCATCGGTGGCGATTCCAAATATCTCTTTCAACGTGCTTATTTCTGTAAAAATTTCAAAAGATCTAAAGATATAAACTCAAGCATGGCAGAAAAAGAGAAAAAAAAAAAAAAAACCTTCAGACTGTATTAAGTGTAACGTTTAACATGCATGCGGGGGAATGCGATTGTTTCCTGTTGAAAGCTTCAGTGCAGATGGTGTATAGTAGACAGAAATGTAGCCGCGATACGTGTCAGAGGGACACATTTAATTTATTTTAATGAGGGCTTAATGAGGGTTTAATGAGTGTAACACTGCCATACCAGTCAGGTCCTTCTCCCTGAACTGCACCATGGGAAACACCATCCGATCAGCCATCTGAGTGGCCAAATCAACATGCAGAGGGGGGGAGGGCACAAAAAAAACAAAAAAAAAAAAAAACAAAAAAAAAAAAAAGAGAAAAGGAAAAAAAAAAAAAAAAAAAAAAAAAAAAAAAAAAAAAAATTATTTTTTTAATAAAAAAAAAAAAAAAACCAAAGGGGAAAAAAAAAAAAAAAAAAAGGGGGGGGTTTGCCCCCCCACCATCTGAAACATTGACCTTGCTGGCAGGGAGAACAGCTCGCATCTGTTATCTCCCTCCCTGCTGTTACCACACACCGTCTCCACCTGCGCTCCTGCTGGATGTCCCCACCCACCGACACACACACAAATACGTACAACCCCGATTCCAAAATCGTTCTAACCGTATGGAAAATAAAAACAAAGAAGAGTGACGTGTAAATGTACTTTGACTTGTATTTAAACAACAAAACAAAAAAAGGTATAAAGACAAGGTATTTGATGTTTTACCTAATCAACTGCAACGTTTTTTTGAAGAATAATGTTTATTTTGAAATTGATGCATACAACACGTTGGGACAGGGACAACTTCGGACTAATAGCGATGTGAGAAGTTGAATTAAGAAGGTGATGTGAAACAGGCGAGGCAGTCGTCTAATAGTATTTAAGCAGGCTCCAAAATAGGCCTAGTACTTCAATAGCAAGGATGGGTCGAGGCTCGCTGATCTGGCAACAGATGCGTCAGCGAATGATCCAACACTTTGAAAACAACATTCCCCAAAGACAAATCAGTAGGATTTTGGGCGTTTCACCTTCTACAGTGCACAATATAATTAAAAGATTCAAGGAATCCGGTTAAATCTTGATGCGTAAAGGGCGAGGCTGAAAACCACTTCTGAATGTGCGTGGTCTCGGATCCCTCAGACGTCACGGTCTTAAAAACCCTCACGAGTCTGTAATGGAGATCCTGACATGGGCTCGGGAATACTTTGGTAAACCTTTGTCAGTCGACACCGTTCGCCGCTGCATCCACAGATGCATGTTAAAGCTTTACTATGCAAAGCAGAAGCCGTACATCAACACTGTCCAGAAGCTCCGCCCACTCCTCTGGACTCGGTTTCATCTGAGACGGACAGTAGCACAGTGGAATCGTGTTCTGTGGACCGACGAGTCGACATTTAAAAACATTTTTGGACAAAACAGCCGCCGTGTTCTCCGGGCTAAAGAGGAAAAGGACCATCCAAGCTGTTATTAGCGTCAGGTGCAAAAGCCAGCATCTGTCATGGTATCGGGGTGTGTCTGGGCCCATGGCATGGGTAACCTGCACATCTGTGAGGGTAGCATTAATGCAGAAAGATATATACACATTTTGGAGCAACATATGCTACCATTCAGAGCACATTTTCAAAAATTTTATGAAATTCACAAAGTAAAACATCAAATAAATACAGGGTAAACAGAGTTTTGTCCCCCCGTACTGTCCCAACTTTTTTGAAATTTGGGTTGTACACACACACATGCACATATGGACTGACCACTCTACATAGCCAATCATTCAAGTATACTCATAACCCAAGCGTAAACACAGATAAGCATACACACAGCATGTAGTGCTCTCACCTCTTCCATGGTTTTGGCAAAATGTTGAAGCATGCTGATTACCTCTTCATCTCCTTTCCCTAGAGCAAAGTTCTGCAACATCAAAGAAAATGACTCAAACTCCAAAACACTGAATAATTTAGTGTTCAGCTGTCAAGCCACAGTCATTCAGGGCACCTTCATGTCATAAATGAGCCTTTTAAAAAAATGATTACCGTGAACTGCTATATTTAAAAAGTATATACACAGTATCTCTCAAAAGTGAGTACACCCCTCACATTTTTGTAAATATTTGATGATTTCTTTTCATGTGACAACACTGAAGAAATGACACTTTGCTACAATGTAAAGTAGTGAGTGTACAGCGTGTGCAACAGTGTAAACTTGCCGTCCCCTCAAAATAACTCAACACACAGCCATTAATGCCTGTGGGGCATCCTCAAACGGAATGTGGAGGAGCACAAGATCTCTAACATCCACCAGCTCCGTCATGTCATGGAGGAGTGGAAGAGGACTCCAGTGGCAAACTGTGAAGCTCTGGTGAACTCCATGCCCAAGAGGGTTAAGGCAGCACGGGAAAATAATGGTGGCCACACAAAATATTGATACTTTGGGCCCAATTTGGACATTTTCACTTAGGGGTGTACTCACTTTTGTTGCCAGCGGTTTAGACATATAGAGGCCATACCTCAAGACACAATCCACTCATCAGCAGTAAGGATCAGAAAGCCAGATTTGAATTCGCAAAGAAATACAGAGAAGCGTCACAAAAGCTCTTGAACCAAGATGAACCTCTACCAAAGCGATGGAAAGGACAAAAGTATGGAGAAAGAATGGATCTGCTCATGATCTAAAACATACAAGCTCTTCTGTGAAACATGGTGGAGGTAGTGTCATGGATTGGGGTTGCATGGCTGCTTCTGGAACATTCTCACTAATCTTTATTGATGATGTAGCTCCTGATGGTAGCAGCATACTGCCAACTCAACAACGGACTTCGTCAGGGGGGAAAAGTGGAAGGTTTTAGACTGGCCAAGGCAGTCACCGGACCTTAACACAGTTGATCAGCATTTCACCTCCTCAAGAAGAGACTGAAGGAATAAACGCCCCGAAACAATTGAAAGAGGCCGAGGTAACATCTTGGAAGAAGAATCCAACAGTTTGGTGATGTCAGGTTTGCTGCAGTTATTTTTTGAAGCAAGGGCTATGCAACCAATTATCAAGTGTTATTTACTTTAATTTACTTCAAGACTTCTGTTCCTAGACTTTTGCTCGCCTGAAAATCGACTGGTCTGATACAAAAGGTTCTTATGTTTTAACATGTGTAGATGTAAATACCAGGAAATAAAAGCTGAAATCCTAATCCCTCATCTCATATCCATCTTCTGATCTCAAAATGTCTTTGGTGTACAGCACAAACAAACGAATTGGCCTTCCTGTTCCAATAGTTTCAGAGGCTGTACGAGAAGGCGTATTTCCTGAAACAATCGTTGGTCATCCATGTGTGCTAATCAATCCGCGTAGACACCAGCCAGATCGCACCTCAGCCGACGTGTGTAATGCCGCAAGCAGCAGGATTCGAAACAAGCAGCGTGAGCTTCGGCGATTCTCGACCGTGAACGATTTAAAACAACCAGATTTTGCTTTATAACCAAGAGTAGGAGGTTCCTGTCGCATAAGCTTCCTTCTCATTTTGTTGGGCAACACGTATGAATTATTCCTCCAAAAAATTTCAACTTCGGTTATATACGGAACTGGTGGATTTTACACAAAGTACACAGCGTAAACAATGGCTGTTTGCAGAAAATACACAAAGGCAAGATTTCTTTGGTTCATTTAGAAGAAAGCATCCAAACCGTCTGCTGCGAGCCAGATAGCACAGAGAGTTCACACGAGTGGAACAGCGTCGCAGCTAGAAAGAGAGCTGATCAAGCAATAACATCACGTTCATTTGAAAAATGCACTACTTATGAGAAAAGTACGTAAGCGCTGAAAAGACGTCAGTTCTGCTGTGATATTTTAACCGGCCAAGCATGTAATACCCACACAACAGTCAAAAGCAAGGGTTTTAAGCAACTTTATAAAAATAAAAAAAAAACAAGAAAAATAATAAAAACTTATTTAAGTTATGACTTAGCAAGTCTCAAACATTTCTCCAACACCGCCACTCGTCAGCAGTACACAGAATGCCGAGAGAAACATGATAAAACCCAAACGTGCTTATTTTAAAAATGTAAAAATCAACTCGGCTAGTCTATTCAGCATTTAAACATTATTCAAAAAAATTTATTCGACACCCGGTACGAATCAAGTATTCTTAGAAGAAGTCGCTAAAACCCCTCCTTTCCGACTGTTTTGATGCGAATCACATTTCGTTAACATGTTTAAATACTCACTCAATCAACCTGTCAATCACTTTTCCATTTATTGCACTTTTAAACATCAGAGGTACTCTTTATTTAACATTTTATTATTTTTTTAATATATATATACAGTGGTGTGAAAAGTGTTTGCCCCTATTTCTGTTTTTGCATGTTTGTCACATTAAGTGTTTGAAATAAATTTAAAAATATCAGAAACAAAACAAAGCCATTTGTAAATAGGTGTTTATTATTAAAGGTGAAAAAAACCAAACCATCATGGCCCTGTGTGAAAAAGTGATTGCCCCTAAACCTAATAACTGGTTGGGCCACCCTTAGCAGCAAAACGCAACCAAGCGTTGCGATATAGCATGAGCTTTTACAGCGTCCGAGTTTTGGCCCACTCATCTTTGCAGAATTGTCCTAATTCAGTTATAAAGGTTTCGAGCATGAAGGCCTTTTAGGTCATACCACAATATCTCAATAGGTTTCAGGTCAGGACTTTGGCTGGCCACTCAAAGTCTTCATTTTGTTTTCTTCAGCCATTGGTGGTGGACTTGCTGGTGTGTTTAGGATCATTGTCCTGCTGCAGAACCAAGTTCGTTTAGCTGAGTACAACAGATGGTTGGACATTCTCCTTCAGGATCTCTTGGTAGACAGCAGAATTATAGTTCTTTATCACGGTTTCAGGTCCTGAAGCAGAAAAACCAACACTACCACCACCATATTTTACTGTTGTATAATGTTTTTTATGAAATGCAGTGTTCCTTCTGACAGTATGGACACACACCTCAAAGAGTTCCACTTTTTCTATGTCCACAGAATGTTGTCCCAAAGTCTTGGGATCAAGATGTGTTGTGAGAAATTGAGACGACTTTGATGTTTTTTGCTCAGCAGTGGTTTTCTTGGAACTCTGCCATGCAGGCCATTTTGCCCAGTTTTTCCTGATGGTGGAGGCATGAACGCTGACCTAACTGAGGCAAGTGAGGCCTGCAGTTTGGACGTTGTTGTGGGGTCTTTTGACCTCTGGATGAGTTGGCGCTCTTGGGGTATTTTGGGCGCCACCCTGGAAGTCACCACTTCCATGTTTGCCATTGTGGATAATGGCCTACTTGGTTCTGTTAGCTTTGATGAACCTTAATTCGAGGAATGGGTGAGTTTAACGGCCATGATGGTTTGTTTTTACCTTTAAAAACTCATTAAAATGTTTGTGGTTAATGTAAATGTTGTTAAACACTAAGTGAAAAAAAAGAACGAAAGAGCAAACTTTTACACATATATATATATATATATATATTATATTTTTTTTTTTTTTTTTTTTGCGCCATCCATAATACACTGGCCATGTTAGATTATTTGCTTTTTTTATTTATTTATTTTTTTTTAAATAACTGTTGGGACATTTCACTTTATTCAAATTTGTCTGAAAAGATATTGTTCTTTTTCTTTGATGTATTTATTTATTTATTAAAAGCTATAGTTTCATCAATAGGAAGAAAAAAAAAAAGAAGAAAAAATTTTAAAAAAGTTGGTTTGCTAAAAGACAACAAGATGAAAAACAATCATGATCAGATCGTGATCCAGCCTGGAAAAATCGTGATATGATATCGTTCCCCACGTAGATCGATGTGCATGCACTGCATCATGTTGATTATGATGATGACAATAATAATAATAATAATAATAATAATAATAATAATAATATACAATGTCAGACCACTTAACACTGCTGTTATAAATCATATGGGGGGGGGTGAAAACTATTGTTTTACCTGTTTCTCATACGCAAGTAACTGTTTGGAGAGCTGCTCGGTAGCGAGGGCCATCTCATTCTGACGAGAGAGAGAAATTTCTAGTAAAATTCAAACACACGTCAGTGAAATAACGTCATGCGTATGTGTATACGGTGCATGCATGTGTACCTGCGCCCCGAACACCCTTTGCATAGACTGCAAGAACTGGTTGCTGTAGTCCGTAAGAGTGCTCGCATCTTCTTCAAACACACTGAGCAACGTGCGTGTCTGAAACGAACATGATGGGGTCAAAGAATTAATATAAAATAAATCAGAACATTTAAAAAAAATATATAAATATCTATACTAAATCTCTTAGTTCTAACAGCTTCAATAAACATTGTGCTCAGAGGAGATACTGACGTCCGTGTCTGCGGGGCACACAAATGATAAATAAGCAGCAGTACAAGGTACAACTCTGAAAGCTTTTCTTCTAGCTCCAGCTTTCAACTCTCGTCCTGCCAAGGCAGCGTGTGCGAGTGTGTTTACGGGCGTGGCTGTGAAACTCAAGGCAGGTCCAGCAGATGTTTGCATTTTATATTAGCTTTTATCTCACTTCCACCGACATCACAGATTATACCCAGGTTTCGAGACAAACGGTGCCGGCGGATATCTGGAGTAATTATGATCGATTTGCATGCGATAATTTCACAAGCTCTTCGTGGCCCATGGCTTTTCCGGTTGGATGTTACCGAGAAGATGTCAGGAAAACCCTACAGGAACAGCTGTACTTCATTTGGGTTTAATCAATCAGTCACTTTAATTGATGGCAGGGGTGCACAAACTAGTATTTAACATGAGTTTGAACGTGATTGGTTGATTCTGAACACTGCCACATTTCCAATGATAAAAGGGTGTGCACACTTATGCAAGCTGGGTATTGGAAGCTTTTTTTTTCCTCCCATAATGATTATCGTTTTTCACTTTAGTTATTAATAGGGTCCGATTTCACAGTAAAAAAAGGTAGAAAAAGGTTCCGACATGATTAAAAAAAAAAAAAAAAAAAGAAATAAAACTTAACACTACAAAAACTTGCAATTTTAACAAGGGCGTGTAGACTTTTTATATCCACTGTACCATGTTATGTAATTCAAGGTGTCGCCCGAAGCAGGGCGCAAACCTGTCGAACCTGACACGCTTACATGCCTCCTGAGTCTGAATACAACACACGTGAGGAAGGGAACACTTGTTCTGAGAGGCATCATCTCCACCCTTCTGTCAACAGACGGTGCAAAAATTTGCATACCCTACTTTGAATGGGAGGAGAGAACAAAAAGACATCTAACGTGGGTTATGTTTGCACACGTGAGAAAATTATGTTCAAATGTATTTTATTGGATTAGATAAAAAAAAAAAAAAATACCTCTAAGCTGCAAATCTTTATAGCTTTTAATGTTTTACGACTTAAATACGTGCACAACTGTAAAGTGCGGGTGTAGCAACCCCACGGTTACCTAACTTAAATTCAGGATGAAGCACCTTCTCACATTCTTACTTCCTCCATCACTGCGATAAGCTAAAAATATCAGCTCACGCTCTTTCAGGACATTTCCACAATACAATCCTGTGCTTCAGGATAAAACCTGTACACATCCTAACAACAAAAAATCTACCTTGAAAATAATTAGTGACATTAGTTTTATTTATATACATGCCATTTCTTGTGTTGCCATTTCATGACAACCTAAGCCATGTGATTTACGGATGTATCTCGAAAAAGGTCACAGATTCTAGATTCGTTACACATAAACTGAAATATTTCAAGACATTTTTTTTTGTTGTTTTAATCTCGATTTCCGTGAGCTGTAAGCTGTAATCATCAACAATCCAATATCTCAAAATATTCTAATAAAGAAATTATAATATTATTAGAAATCGGTAGAAATGTCATTTATGTAGAAATGTCGACCTGAGAAGAGCTCTAATCACATCATTATCTCAAAACACCTGCAAAGGTTTCCTGAGGCTTTACTCGCTCAGTCTGGTTCAGTACACAACCACAATCACGGGGAAGATGAAAGTAAATGCTGCATTTCATTTGGAAATCAAGGTTCCAGAGTCTGGAGGAAGAGTGGAGAGGAACAGAATCCAAGTCCAGCGTGAAGTTTCCACAGTCAGTGATGATTTGAGGTGCCGTGTCATCTGATTTTAGAGAACTTCATGCTTCATCTGCTGACGAGCTTTATGGAAGTACTGATATCCTTTTCCAGCAGGACTTGGTACCTGTCCACAGTGCCAAAACTTCTAGTAACTGGTTTGCTGACCTTGGTATTACTGTGCTTGATTGGCCAGCCGACTCTCCTGACCTGAACCCCATAGAGAATCTATGAGAGACACCAGACCCGACAATACAGACGAGCTGAAGGCCGCTATCAAAGCAACCTGGGCTTCCAGAACACCTCAGCAGTGCCACAGGCTGATTGCCTACATACCACGCCGCACTGATGCAGTAATTCATGTAAAAGGATTAAAACCCGGACCAAGTATCTGTGCATAAATTAACATACTTTTCATCAGGTCGACATTTCTGTATTATAAATTCTTTACTTTAATATTTTGAGATACTGGATTGTTGATTTCCATGAGCTGTAAGCTTTGATCATCAAGATTAAAACAAAAAAAAGGCTTGAAATATTTCACTTCATGTGTAATGAATCTAGAATATATGAAAGTTCCTCTTTCTGAATTAACTTACGAAGAAAAAAAAAAAATCCACGATTCAAATTTTTTGAGATGCACCTGTAAAACACAAAAATGCAAATTTGAATTTCTTACAGAACAGTTAATTAGTATTATTATTATTATTATTATTATTATTAATAGTAGTAGTAGAACTACCTTATAGCACACTTGAACTGGCACGATGCCATTTTGTTTTGTTGCATAATATTCGAGTGACTTGTTTACGAGTTTGTGTAACACTTTTTCTTTTGTATCTAGACAAGCCCCAAATCGATTTCCATTAGTTGTGCTTAGCTCTGTTCTGCCTTATTGTACTTATAGTTATCTGTGAATGTTTGCCTTTTTATCACTACTGTAATGCAAGATCAATACATTTTCCATCTCTCTCTCTCTCTCTCTCTACCATGATACTCGAGATATTTTTAGGATACACGGTATGTATTACACGATCTAGGTTTTGCTCACAAATTGTCAGTAGTGTTGCAATTAAAAAACAAAATAAATAATTTAAAAAAAAAAAAAAAAAACTATTGGATGGTACTTTAACGTCTACAAAAACATTTCTATTTTTATATTGACATTTTATTCTATATTTATACTCGCAATTCATTTTACATCATTATATTGACTTTTTTAAATATTTAAAAATAAACAACAATTACAACTAAATAAAGGAGAATAAATTAAAATGTTCATTTTAAAGATTAAGTAATTTTTTTTTAACATCAAACCAGGTGCTTCTAGTAAGTTGGTTAAAATAAAAATGTTAATTTAATAACAAATAAATAAATAAAAATGCATGACAAAACAATTCATCACTATATCTATATTATACCGTCACATCATACCGTCTCCTCCTGAATGGAACACATTTGTTCTGGTATTTCTAATATTAATAATAATAATAATAATAATAATAATAATAATAATAATATCGCAGTATATCCTTATATATCTGTCCTAGACATTATTCTGAGATACAGTAATATCACAATGTTATCTGGGACCTTGAAATTTATTGTCACGTTCCCCGTGTTCCATGAGCTAGACCTTAAATAAGAATAGCGGCTCCTACAGTAGCTCATTTGGACACATTTGAAGTGTTATATATCCTTCAGTAAAGGCACTTATGTCTCGGAGTCGTGTTCACAAGGGACGAGACTCTCATAAAAGTTTAAAAGCTGTGGCAGAGACAACAGCCACTCTGGAGGAGCACTACATTTACAAGTGCACGTTAAACTCTAACAGTCGAGCTCGTCAGTTGCTGCCAGGCCGTGTTATTCGCTCCGTCTTTGCTAGAACATCTAATGGGTTTTATAGCCTAGCTGGGCTTCTATCAAAGCCGAGATGCTTGAGAGTGACTACAAATTCATAAATGTCTCTCACACACACAGACACGCATGCAAAAACATACTTGAAGTCATGATGTACGTTGCCTCTGAAGTCCTGAATTAATGTGTGCCGTGTGTCATGGAGAACACTATCGCAACTTCAGTGCATTCCTTTCATTTTGTGTCTATATTCATATACAGCGAGATTGTTCTGAAATGAATTAATGTTACTTTGGGTACTCTTTAGTCAAACGTCAAATCTGGAATTTCTACAAAGCGTGACATATGCGGTTTTCAAATAAAGGTCGGAATTCTCAATCTCCGACAAGAAAAAAAACCAAACTGAGCAATTCCTACACGGGAACTTGGGGGTAGTCCTTTCAACCGAGTTCTACGTCAAAATCAACATGGCCGCTCACGGCATGAACAGTAAACCAAGCAGCAATTTTATCTTTAAATGAGTTTTAGATGTTTTTGCAGAGTTTTTTTTTTTCTTTCTAAAAATTGTGATTTGTTAAAGCCAAAAAATGCTTTATTTTGCTGGGGCTCCCCCTCCCCCCTAAAAATTTTCAAACTGTAACTTGAATCGGTGAAATCGCAATTGCACAAAATTGTTTAGCACAGTCTTTCGCAGTGATGTTTGTTGGTTAACGAGACGCACGCTGTGAATTTTCCGTAGATTTTCGCTGAGACGCGTCGTGATGTCATCATCTACGTCTCAGCCAAAATCTATGGAAAATCTGTTGTAATTTTGAGAAAAAAAAAAAAAAAATCACAAGCTCCTCTGAATATCGTGACATTTGCTTCATTTTGCGGTAGTTTCTGCGATCGCAAAATTGCAAAAACCTGGAGGGACTGCTATATACAGTGGGGGAGTAAGTATTGGATGTGTCAACATTTCAGTAAATATATTTCCAATGGAAAAATTCACATGAAATTTTTCACCAGACATCAGTATTAACTGAAAACAAAGAATTCACAACAAGTTTTGAAATACAGCTGTATCCAATTCCGTCTTGTAACAATAATGTTGTGAAGGTCTTGGGAGAGCTCTTTGCTTTTACCCATCATGAGATGTTTCTTGTGTGACACCTTGGTAACGAAAAACCTTTTTATAAACCATCAATTTACTAACCCAGCTGATATTAATTTGCACAGATAGGGGGTGTAAATACTTGCGGATTTCAGTTGGTTCCTTGCTTTGGAGAACTGTTTTTTTCTTAATGTGTTCAATACTTTTTTCCCGTGCCATTCCACTTTATTACACATATCTTCATCTATGGACTTTAACGTTGTGAATTCTTTATATTTCCGGACTTCTTGACTTACTACTGATGTCTGGTGAAAATTCCATGTGAATAACCTCACTGGAAATATAATTACTGGAAAAAAAATGTTGACGCGTTCAATACTCATTTCCCCCACTGTGTGTATATAGTAATAAATTATATATATATATATATATATATATATATATATATATATATATATATATATATATATATATATAAAAACTTCAAGCAGTGAAGTTCTCTGTGAATGCTCATCATTTGTTAGCAACAAGCTAGTCAGCTAACTGTGATGAGTGATGTCGACCATATTGATTTGACGTCACTTGCTGAACTCAGAGTTAAGGAGACCAGGCAGAGTTTCCGATTTGAGGGGTGTTTTCTTTGTTTTTCATTCCTGGTCAGAGGTTAGAAATGATGTGTTGCATGAAGGTTAGTCGAACGCAGCCTTATAGACAAGTCGTATGTACAAGATTAGAGCAACACACGCAATTAGACCCACTACTTCAGTAAATATAGGTCTCTTCACAGATATCTGACTAGAATGAACCATGTTCAGCAAGCATCTCTGGTGAGGAATGATTTGCTTTAGGCCAGGATGAGTATGTTAGGATATGCTAATGGATATGCCACAATCAGCTGTTACGAATAAGATAAGAAAGGCTTGGTACAGAAAGAACATCTCCCATTCATATACACCGCACAAAAACAGTGCATCCAGAGGTTGTGTTAAAAAAAAAAAACCTAACAAACAAACCACCACCACAGCATTAAGCACATGACACAAGATAGAACTGTTTCATTCTGCGTCTCCACTCTATATACAGAGCCATCATGCTGTGATGGGTGACATGAAGGAATAACGTAAAACGTGATTTAACCAGAATTATAAGGGGGAAAAAAGCTGTTCTCTGGTTAAAGGTGTTAAAATACAGAGGGAGGAAAAAATTGAGGCAATTCTCCTGAGTGAAAAGACTTCAGATGAGAATGAGCTGCAGGTCAGTGTGTGAAAGTGCCTACCACTTCACTAGACACAAAGAGAACGCGAAGGCATAATAGAAACCATAAAAAGTCAAGAGAGTTAGCGCAGAGATTGGAGAACGTCACTGCTGATTACCGTGATGAATTTCAACCACATGTTCTACTAAAAACATCCCCATGTACCCGTCACCTGAAGATTACTTAACCCTCCTGTAAGAGAAACAACCGGGAAAAACTATCATTTGAACTATAAAACCAATCATTCCAGCAGTCAGATACAACGTTGGTCCACAACGTCCGTCAGCGGCTGAGAAGGGTCTGCGGTCATGATACGGTACGAGAGCGGCCTCTAGAGGAGAAATAAAAACCATCGCTGACCAATTTTGTTGTGATATTCGAAGTGTTCTTTAATTCATTTCGGATGTCTCTATTTTGTATTTGTTATTTTGGAGTGTTACTTTTTGGTTCAGTTTGGATGTAAATCTTATTTACTTTAATGTTTATTAATAGTTAATATATATATTCATATACATTTCATAAAAATAAAAAAAAAGTACATTTTCATGGTACAGTCGATGCTGTTTATTTCTGTAACAAAGGCAACATCAGAGCTTCCACTTGGACTAGCTAATGACTTATCCACCCATGCATGGAATAAAGGACATGTCTGAAAAGGCAGAGTTTCACACTTCGAGCATCGGGGACTTGGAAAGAGTACGAGTGTGCATCAGACAGACGAAATAGTACATGGCAGGTTGTAGGAAAGGAAGCAGCCGCATCATTTTTGATGCATGATGGTAGTAACAGACCAAGAACACAGAAAGAACAGCTATACTGGCATCCTGTAGCTATTTAGACTCTATATTTCTACAAATAGTGGCTCGGTGGGTAAAAAAAAAAAGGTCTATGCACAACTAGGATTACACTGTATGCAGAGTTTCAAATGTTCTCATTGTCCATGTGTGGTTTCCTCCCAAAACCATGACAGACTGGTGACTCTAAACTAGTCCCTAGGTGTGAATGAGGGTGTGTACAGTATGGTGCGCTGTGATGTGTGTAAAAAAAAAAAAAGTTTTCTTTTGAAGCAAAGAATAATCAGATGGATTTCAGTTTCGGTAACGGGAAACAAGGTGCTTCATGTCGTCTCCAATAGTAACCGGGGTATAACCCCGATGAAACGCCCCCATTGGCCCATCTCGATCACGGCTCCCTAATAAATCCCCATCTCTGCACTGGCTACATCACTCTCTCCTCTCCACTAATAGCTGGTGTGTGGTGGGGGTTCTGGCTGCCCTCACATCATCCAGGTGGATGCTACACGCTAGAGGTGGTTGAGGAGATCCCCCAATCTATGTAAAGTGCTTTGAGTGTCTAGGAATATGCTATATAAATGTAAATGTAACTAACTAACATTAAGATCATTACCTCATTTGAAGCAATTTCTGAGGTAATTCCTTTAAGAGGTTGTTCATAATAATAATAATAATAATAATAATAATAACAATAATAATAAAACAACACTAATAACTATTTATATTGGTTATGTTACAAGTACATATTAGTGACTGCATATCATACAATGATGGGGTGGCTGTGGCTCAGGTGGTAGAGCAGGCTGTCGGTTCGATTCCCGGCCCACGTGACTCCACATACCGAAGTGTCCTTGGGCAAGACACTGAACCCCAAGTTGCTCCTGATGGCAAGTTAGCGCCTTGCATGGGCGAATGAGACCCAGTGTAAATATATACATGTACGTGCAGACCATCTTACCTGCCTCAAGCAAACATCTCCATTTAAATAGGAGGTCAAGTCCCAGTTTCTGCGAGTGATTACGGGACACGTGAACGACTCTGAAAGGTTCCGTGCGGTTCGTAGGTCTTGTGGGAAACATGACAGTGTTATGACGCTCTCAATTTTGACACAAAAACCTTGAACTAGTTCTCTTAAAACACACATCTGGCACAAAGCTGGTGTAGACATTTCTGCAAGGGTTTTCCCCCCCAGGACGGTCTGCAGTCGGCATACCACGGAATACAATTTGACGCACTGCTTTTATGCTTTTGAACGTGACGCACGATAAATTTCCTGAAAACGCGTCCGCTCAATCTTTACAACTACTGCGAACTCTTTTGAGATCATTTTTAGTTGTAATATTTCACATTCTTCAATCGGTAACTGCCGTGTCCGGGTGACGGTCGAAAGTGGACGTGCCAAAACACACTGGGCGCAAAGTGGGAACGCATGCTAGGGATCTGGCACACACTCATTCGTTCACACATAGGGGCGTAATACTATAGTCACTCCACCTACAGCATGTTTTGGGATGTCGGGAGAAAGCACGGAGAGCACGTGAAACTCGGCACAAGCGGTAACCCGAGCTCGGGATCGAAACGGAGAACCGTGACACAGCAACGCTATCCGCTACAGCACCGTGCTCATGTTCGAACTCTGACGCGTCTCTCAGCCTGACCGAGAGGGTCAGGGAAAAACACTGAATCCCTTCTCATGGTTCTTTAAAAATCTTGCTGCAGGATATATTTCACTTTTACCTTACAAGACCACCTTGTCTACTCAGCCTGGCTCAAGGTCCCTTTCCAGAACCTTCACACTATTCGTCCCTCATCGGTGGAATGAACTTCCAACCTCAATCCGGACCACAGCTCTGGACCCACCTCTCCAGTGAACACCTAACGAACCCCTAAAAAGCCAACCCCACTTTATACTAAAAATAAATAAATACATTTTAAAAACACACCTACTTTGGCTATTACACCTCTACTCTGCACACGTTGTTTTTCTAGACCTCAATTATAAAATATTGTACAGTAGCACTGCCTGTATTGTTCGCTTTGCTTGTATTTCCTCATTCGCAAGTTGCTTTGGATAAAAGCTTCTGCTAACTGAATAAATGTAAATATAAAGACCAAAGTGTCAAATATTTCCATTTTCACCCAGAACGTCCAGATTTTGCACTCGACTGTAAGTGCGTCTACAATGTATACAACGTAACGCTGTGCATCTGTATCCGTCTATCTACAACGTAACGTATTCAGACCCACTTGGTTTTTGCACGCATAATGACAAAGTGAGAAAAAAAAAATTATGCAATCTTGTTTTTGGTAAATTTCTTAAAAATCAAACCCTTCACAAAAATCTGTCATTATGGATTGACTACTTGTAGATTATTTGGCCAAAAATGAAAAATTCAACACATTTAAAATTAAATCTATAAAAAAGCGAAGGGGTCTGAATACTTTCCGAACCCACTGCACATGTTGGATCAGACAGTGCATGTGTATGCAGTTGAGGTCATGAAGTTTATGTACGGCAAATGTTTATTTATTTTCAATTAAGAGGGATTACAACTATTAGAAAAAGGGCAAACATTCACTGATTCTCAAGAAAGCAACACGGTACATTAAGATCCAGGGGGGTGTAAACTTTTGAACAGAATGTCTGTTGTAAATTGGTATTATTCTGTCTTCTGGGAAACCGGTAAATATCTAACGTAGCGTCTGAACGGCAATCTTAACCAAAATAATACATTCATAAGAATATTTCTTTTTAAATGATTAAGATTTTGAACATCCTGCAAGGCGTATGTAAACTTACGACCTCAACTCTATACAGACAGACAGATAGGTAGATAGACAGAGAGAGAGAGAGAGAGAGACAGACAGATAGGTAGATAGACAGAGAGAGAGAGAGAGAGACAGACAGATAGGTAGATAGACAGAGAGAGAGAGAGAGACAGACAGATAGGCAGACATATATATATATATATATATATATATATAGAGAGAGAGAGAGAGAGAGAGAGAGAACAGAGGTATATAGACAGAGGCTAGAGAATAGGTATACAGACAAATAGGTGATAGACAGACAGATAGATAGACAGACAGGAGATAGATAAGTGGGAGAGAGGACAGACAACAGACAGCCAGATAGGTAGAGATAGACAGACAGAAGAGAAAGACAGATAGGTAGGTAGAGAACAGAAGACAGAAAGAAGCAGGTAGAGAAGAAAAAGACAGATAGACAGATAGGTAGAGAGAGAGAGAGAGAGATAGACAGATAGGTAGAGTAGACAGATAGGTAGAGAGAGAGACAGACAGACAGATAGGTAGAGAGACAGAGATAGAAGATAGGTAGAGAGAGACGACAGATAGTGAGAGACAGAAGACATAGACGAGTAGAGAGAGACAGACAGAGAGACGTAGGTAGGAGACGACAGGATAGACAGATAGGTAGAGAGAGACAGACAGAGAGATAGACAGATAGGTAGAGAGAGACAAACAGAGAGATAGACAGATAGGTAGAGACAGACAGAGAGATAGACAGATAGGTAGAGAGAGACAGACAGAGAGATAGACAGATAGGTAGAGAGAGACAGACAGAGAGATAGACAGATAGGTAGAGAGAGACAGACAGAGACAGACAGAGACAGACAGAGAGATAGAGAGAGACAGACAGAGACAGACAGAGAGACGGATATGGTGTGTGTGTGTGTGTGTGTGTGTGTGTGTTGGAGTTATACTTGTTGACACTCAGTGTGATGTGTGATCAGTGGCAGGCCTAGTGTCCTTCATCTACCTCTCTCACACACACACACACACACACACACACACCCCTTCGAACACTTCAATTCACTATACTAAACTCTCCGAAACAGAGAGGTGTAAACAGTCCGGGATGTGGCCACTCGTGCCTGTTGTTTAGAGATCAAACACAACATGAAACATCCCCGCGGTAACAATGTGTCCTGCACCACAACACTCTGGACTCATAAACATTTAGAGTTGGGGTTAAATGTTGGAGAATTAACACCAGTCCCCGGTCCTCAGTCCCCAGTCCGCTGTGTGTGTGTGTGTGTGTGTGTGTGTGTGTGTGTGTGTGTGTGTGTGTGTGTGTGTGTGTGTGTGTGTCGACTCCATGACTGCAACCTAACAGAAGAAAGGTCTACACGCGATTACCCGCAGCTCTGCTCTTCACTTCACTTCACGTGCTCCACATCACCGCACGCACACGCACACGCACGCACGACTGTCCTACCTGCGGGCTGTCCTGCAGAGCTTCCTCCAGCAGTAATCTGTGTACGGCCGGCATCTTGCTGACGAAGGATGGCGCTTTAATTATTGCAGACGTAGGACTCGGTTCTCCAGAATGCACTGCACGGCTGGGTGGGAGAAAGGGGGCGGGGGCTTGTTCGTATGGGCGGTGCTTCTAAACACACCTCCATGATACTTTTCTTTTCCGAATCATTTTACTGATCGGTTGCTTTAAGAATATTTAGAAAGAAACTCGTGTATGTTATCGACGTGTCCATGTGGATTGATATCAGAGTGTGCGTGGATTTTATGATAAAAATAAAAAATAATCATATTAAAAATACAAACTCATAGTCGCCATTTGCGGTAAACCTTATCAAAGAGCGCCCCATAGTGGACGACTAGGGCTGAGTTTAGGCTGAATCTCTAATCAGTTTTTAGATACAATGGACACGTCTTGATACATGCTTCAGAAAAAATATATATTTTTTTAATTAATTAATTAATTAATAATGTTAAAAATAAAATAAAAAATTAAACATTAACATGCTCCAGTAATATTTCTACATTATAATATCTTTTATTTATAGTATATTTAAGCTGAAATAAAATAGCAACAGAATGATCGGTGTAAATTGTTATTTTGTCTTCTGGGAAACATTTAAATATCCAATAAAGCTTCTGAAATGAAGAAATAACATCTTTAAATCAAATAATAATATATAACAATAGCGATTATTCTGCTTAAAAGTTTACACCCCTGGCTCTTAATGTATCGTGCTGCCTTCTTGAGCATCCGTGAATGTTTGCACCTTTTGTAATAGTTTACTGTAAGAGTCTACTGTATTGTAATATGGTTTGTGGAGGTCACGAGTATGATCTTTTGCATAACTGTCCTCATGGGGCTGGATGTCACGTTTATCAACTAACTCCACCACACAGACAGGACGGTTAATGTTTAAATTCCTCTTTGTGTAGATGTCTCTGTGTGTTTGTGTATGTAAACAGCATACATGCGTGTGTATTTATGTGTATACTGTTCTGCTTATGTAAATTGCATAAATATGTCCATCTTATGACTATGTCCAATTACAGTTGTTTTATGTCTACATTTATGAATGAATTGATCAGTTGTTCTGAATTTAGATTAAATCTGTAGATTAGATCTGTAGATTCAATTATGACACAAAGTCTATTCAAGCTGAATGTATTTTGTTAATAAATATTTAATAAACATACCCTGCATCCTTTGGCACCCTGTCCAGGGTGTACCTCACCTTGTGCCCGAAGCTCCCTGGGATAGGCTCCAGGTTTCCCCGCGACCCTGAAGAAGGAGTAAGTGGTAGAAGATGGATGGATGGATGGATGGATGGATGCATCCTTTGGCATAAGGTAAAATGATTGTGACAACCAACCCCATGATGAACCTACCTGGCTAGTTTTGTGTTTGTACTCAAAGAGCTTTTCTGAAACATCCCAGAAATTTATCTTTGCCATCTACTTTAGCCAGTCCATCTATACACTTTTCCTACCGCTTATACAGGGTCATGGGGAGCCTGGAGCCTATCCCAGGGAACGCGGGGCACAAGGCAGGGGACAGCCTAGACAAGGTGCCACCCATCGCAGGGCACAACGACACACTGTGGACAATTTGGAAATGCCAATCAGACTATGACGCATGTCTTTGGACTGGGTGAAGGAACCAAAGTACCTGGTCGAAACCCCTAAAGCACTGCAGAACCTGCTAACCATTAATCCACCATGTCCCACATTAACTAGTCACTGAAGATCATTCATCTATTAGAACATCCTTGTGTTATAATGTTTAAAACGCAAATTTCCAATAAAAATTCTATGGCCAAAAAAAAAAAAAAGAACATCCTCTCAGCTCCACTACACGTTGTATGAGTGTACAGAAGCAAAAAGAAATTGTGGTCTGATATGATACACTGTGATCCTTTAAGTATTTCCTTTAAAGGAGTGGTTGAGAGAAATGACCAAAAGGGCATTATAAGACTCAACGAGAAACGTCATCCATTTCAAAAGCTCTGGGGCACTTCCATCTGACTGGAGGCTTAGTCATGCATGCACAAGAGGTTCAAAAGCCTCCTCTTTTATACGTAAGAAGCCAAAAAAAAAATACCAAAGAAACCCCAAAACATTCTGAGTTTTGTTCTGAATTAATTAACAGCTTGGCAGCAGACACGGCTCAGAGGAAATCATTGTTTCAAGAGAATGCACAAGCTTGTAACCTTCAACAGACTGGTCGTTCACTGGAAGAAAAAAAAAAAAAGCTCATTGAATTGACTTAATTCTAAAGCGTACATTGGGTCCATGCGAGTTACATTAACACCGTTTGCTTTTATACATCCAATATGATTTGATAATATACGTATTTTCAAAGCCCTGAATAAAACCAAAGCCTGTAATTCAGTTCAATTCAATTTGATTTGTATAGCGCTTTTAACAATCAACATTGTCTCAGAGCAACTTTACAGAAATATATAAACACAGGTTCGAGATTTGAAGTGGGTGAATTTCTCCCTACTGAGCGAGTCGGTGGCGACGGTGGCGAGGAAAAACTCCTTAAGATGATATGAGGAAGAAACCTTGAGAGGAACCAGACTCAGAAGGGAACCCATCCTCATCTGGGTAACGGTGAATACCTGAAGTCTGTTTGTTGAACTAGTCCACTGTTCACTAAAGGAGACCCGAGTGCAAAACTGCATGTGGTAATCGCAGTCCTAATGCCATAGTAGCAACCGTAGTCCCAGCAACCGCAGGGAGAACGTCCGTGTGGAATTGAGGTCCAAAACTATATCCATGATACTTCAAGCGGTAACATCCTTATCACTCTCACCCAAGCTGAGGCTCAAACCCAGGCTCTGGTATTGGGAAACAGCAACATTGCCCACTGTGCTATTGTACGAAAACCCTTATTTCTGAACGCAGGTCACACTAATGGCATACTAATGTGACCTGCTGCACACGCTGGCAATATGTTTGGTGCCTGGAGAGATTGGGAGATGAAGGTGAGTGATATTCAAAGAGATGCATTAAAAATGTAATACAAGTGCGACACACAGGATAAAGGTGGCTGTTAGGTCTCACTTTTCCCACCCAGTAGTTTGAAGAAGTGAGAGTATGTACAGATAGCTGTGGATTTAGGACTGGGCTGGTCCCAAAAAGTAAACTAAAAAACTAGGAATACTTTTCCACATGGTTCATTATCACTGTGCACCTGGAGGTAGATTAATCATCAGTTAATGGTCCATCTGTATTGCTGGCGGTGTGTGCAAAGGAGGGTTGGACGTAATGAAGGGAACAAATGTGAGAATGGTCCAATATCCAGTAAAAATGAGTTTCAGGAAAACTCCACACTTATCACTTGTCACAGGAGAATTTAATTTCAGGAGAGACACCTAACACCTATTTGCACCATGAGATAAAGCCCTCATATTATTCCGCACCTCTAACTCAAAATTACCCTTCATGGGCGATTCAAGGTCAAATATTAGGTATTGGGAACGGACAACACAAGGCAGATTTACCTACATAGTGAGATGAGTTGTTGAAACACATCAAATCCTACTTGGAGAGCATCTCTCACCAGAGGTTGCCAAGTTGCAAGCTGACTTTTTAGACGTGTTTTGTCTCAAATGCACTGATTTCATCAAAGACCACATAGACTCCCTCTGGTGTGGTTATGTGCAGCCAAAAGTAGTCCAAGCCACCAGAGAACTGGTTCATTTTGCTGGATTCCGGGCAACTCCACATCACCCCAGAGCACAGATGATTTTAAATCGAAAGGAATTCTAATTTAAATTCATTCTAATTCGTGTCACTGGTATTTTTGTGTTGCATGCATGCAGACATGTCTCCCCTAGTGGCCAGTGGCCATATTTGGACATATGCGACCCCGTCAAGGGGAAGCGCATTCAGTTAAGGACACCCTCCTCTCATAGATTATGGCTCTCGGGTCACACAGTGCACTCAGAAACGAAGTCCAAACCGGGCCACACATTTCAACAACATTGTGCTAAAGTCATTGAGAAGTCCAATATCAAATTGATAAATTGATAATATTCAAAGGTAATAACATGCAATAATTCTAATGAAGTAAACACACTATAAAGAAACTTGTCATTTCCTTAAAAAGTTCTCCAAGGTATCCCGATGGTCTTGTATTATTATGGAAAATAAAAGCAGAAAAAAATGAATAAAAACTGGAAAGTAGCAGAAAAAACAATGCGGAACAATAACTTTAAACTGAAAAACAAAACGAAGACAAAACAAACAAACAAACAAAACAAAACAGAAGAAAAGTTGTGCGTTTGCATGTTTACACTTTCCCGTCAACTAATTATCATCTTAAGTATGCTCCCTTTTATTTTTATGATTGCTTTAATAATGACTTTTCCATTATATTTGGGCAAATCTTGCATAGTATATTACTTTGTTCTAAAAGTAGATTAGCCTTAACACAGTGCCTTCAACTAATATTGGCACCCTCTGTAAATATGAGCAAAGAAGGCTGTAAAAAATTGCCTTTATTGTTTAAACTTTTGATCTTTCGTTCAAAGAATTCACAAAAATACTCCGCTCTCATGGATATCAAACAATTGCAACCATAGCACAGGTTTATAAAAAAAAAAATTATTATTATTGGCACCCTTTTAGTCAACACTCTGTGCAATTTTAAATCTAATTGAATGGTACAAGTACTGTAAGGTAAGTTAAACACACATCTCTGAGTGTTCTATTAGTTCTGAGACATACAGTTACCTTAGTGGCATTTCCCAAAGTTGCACTGAACTGTCACAACAATAGCTAAGAGACAGATTTATTTCAGCTTATATTTAATACATCAGACCTTCAGTGGTTTAAAATGTTCCATACACCTTGATTGTTTTTGATGGCATTGTCTTGGAGAAATGGGTGCAAAATTTACGAAGAATTGGGAGGAGCTTGTGGAAGACTACCCCATACTTCCATTCAAGTTTAAGACACTATTTCTTTGCAGATTTTTTCCCTTTTTTTTTTTTTTTTCTTTTTTTTTTTTTTTTTTTTCATCATTTATTTTTTATTTTTTTTTTTTTTTTTTTTTTCCTGACAGAACCGGTGTAATTAGTGTAAGTATAAAATATTTTTAGATTTGTGTACAGTTGAAATTGAATATCTTAATCATAGGTGTGTGTGTGTGTGTAAATGTTTGGCTTGAACTTTATACAGTAAGGGTTAGAATATTATAAGGTTCCATCCATCTTCAACCGACTATTCCTTCTTCAGGGTCGCGGGGAACCTGGAGCCCATCCCAGGAAGCATCAGGCACAAGGCGGGGTACACCCTGGACAGAGTGCCAGTCCATCGCAGGGCACAATCACATACACACTCACACACCCATTCATACACTATGGACAATTTACCAACCTACCAATCAACCTTCCACGCATGTCTTTGGACTGGGGGAGGAAACCGGAGTACGCGGAGGAAACCCCCGCAGCACGAGGAGAACATGCAAACTCCGCACACACACGGCACTGGCGGGAATCGAACCCCAGACCCTGGAGGTGAGGCGAACATGCTAACCACTAAGCCACCATTATAAGGTTATCATATTATTATTTTTCCGAGTGCATTTATGGGTTCCTATGTTGCATCACCAGGTTCCTCAACTTGCCAACCAACCAGCACCTGTTGGATGACCCCCCTTTTTGTTAAAACAAAAAGGACATATTTAATGATCACAGTTCTCAGCTTGAGGCTTAAAATCTAAATAGAGCTTTACTAATTAACTAATGGCAATCAGAAAACTTTTTGTTTATTTATTTATTTTTAAATCAGAGCGTGGCTAGTTTCTGTGTTGAATGAAAAGCCTTTTTGTGTGTTGATTTGGCCTGTAAGGACACTGTATGAGATTTTATGGGACACTGTATAAGTTTGTCTTTTCTCTTTCCCATACTGGATTCCGGAAAGGGGGTTTATGAGCGTGACATATGTAACACAGTCGTTAGATTCTCCTGCAGACCCTTTTATATCATTCGCATCTCTACCTTCCCATCACCCCCCTGTTTCCATGGCGACCCTGTCACGGTGGCAGAGATGAGCGAATCATGTGAGGGAAGAGCATCTCTCTTTTCTCCCTCCCCCCTGTGCCTCTCGTTCTTCCATGCTCTGTGTCCTTCACTGTGCCAGTGCAGAGCTTTCCAGGCTGAGAGAGAGCGAGGGAATTAGTGGAAGCACAGAAGTGCTGTCCTCCGTTCATCCGTCCTTCCTTCTTCTGCATTTTCCTGGACTTCTCTTTCTCTCACTGCTGATCTCTCCTTCCACCGTTCTGTTCTTTGAGCAGGGCAGACTGGGATGGGTTGTGGAAATTCCTCTGCCACTAATGCCACAGGGGAAGGTGAGTGCATTTGTGAGTCTTTAAGAAAGAACCGTCTTAGAGCACATCATTGACACTGTCTATTAGTGCAAATGTGTGTGTGTGTGTGTGTGTGTGTGTGTGTGTGTGTTTGTGTCCTCCAGTGTAATGAGTGAAGGTAGGATCCAGTCCTGTCATATTGCCAATAAGTGGTATTGTCTCAGGGAGTATAATGTCCTGCATGGGGTTAAGCTCGGAGTCCTCCCAGGTACGCTAGCACCACATGCAGACAGGAGGCTTGATTGTGGTAGATAATTGTATGTTATTTTTGCAGGAGAAGTTAGTTTCCAGGGAAAGACTCATACACTTTGTCTTGTTTAGTGATGCAGAGCGGGAGATTCCTGTCTGAGTGTTTTTATAAGGGGGAAAAACATCAGTTATTTTGGAAGTTGTGGTATTTCTAGACTAGCTTTGATTTATGGGGACATATGTGTGTGTGTGTGTGTGTGTGTGTGTTGTGTTTCTTTACCTGCCCTTGTTTTCAGTACTTGTTTGTATCTGTACCCATCTCTATATATTAATTTAACTGTAAATGTTCTGACTGACGTAGCATCTGTCCCAACGCTAGTGCTATTTTAACACACTTTAAATTTCGCTTGATGTCTCTGTTGTCTTCAGGTAAGTGTCCTGGACACGTTATTTCTGCATTAGAAAAAGCATTAGGTTGGTCCTAATGCGCATACTCGTATAGTCTAAAAAATTTGTTCGCTGAATAAGTTTCCTTCTGATATTACCGCAGTAAGTCATGGCTATGGGTCTTGTTGTCATTATGTCATTTGTTGCCTTGGCGATTTCAATAACAGCTGAAATGTTTCTGAGGCACGATTGCTGCTCGTCCTTGTTAGTCATTCTGCACACAGGAGTTTCACTGGAATAGCTAAGCTAAGGCTTCACCAGCCATAGCTACAGTAAGCTTTTCGGAAACACTTCTTGGCCATTGGGTTTCCTCGTTACACGCCTGGATACACGTCCTGCCCCTGTAGAAATGACCTACATTTTCTTGTCTTGGTCTCTAACTGTATGCTTACTGTAAGCCATTCCAACGTTTACACTCATATACACAAAGACCAGCCTCTTCTGCAAAGCAAAGTCCTTGCAGGCACTGTGACTTTTAAAACACGTGTCTGCACAGGTCCCGTCCTGCCGGCAATGGCCGGTACACAGTATATCAACAGGCATCATTGTTTTAGCTTCTTACCCAACACTGAGCCAAGGACAGTCACGATACAATCACACAGCTGTAGTACTAGATACTAGAACTGCCCTAGGGGTGAAATGCTAAGCATTTCAATTAAGCGACCATTTTAGATTGAATTGTAAAAAACAAACAAACAAACAAACAAACAAACAAACAAACAAAAAGTAGGTTTGGGAATTTATATGAGTGACTTTATAACATCGATGCAGTAACAGGGCTCTGGCCTATATGTCAAAGTCAAGCCCATGGTGATTAAGCTGGAGGCAGACCTACAGTAAGAGTGCTGCTTGAGGAGACCTGAACCCTCTCTTCGACTCGTAATGTCTCCCACGTATGTCTCGCACATGCACGTACAAAACCCAGGGTCTATCCTAGTTTAATGGTCTCATGGCTAGTTAGACTGTATTATTATTTAAATACACAATCAGACTAATTGCTGTTTGCTTCTTTCCTGTCCCCAGGTCCAGGAGAGGCTGCGAAAGATGTGTAAGTGTGTAAGAAAATCAATACAAGTGAGGAAAATCTGTAAGATCACCTGAATGTTCAACTTCCTCACTATAAAATGCAGCATTCTCCACTATAATATGATCCAGACGAAAGATTACCTTTCAATAGCATTTGCCAGGATTCACTTTCTTCTGACCATGAACCATAAATAAACCGATATCCAGCGCTGAGAAGGTAATATACTCAAAATGTTTCAGTCTAAAGCCACTCCAGGGACTGTGAAGGTTCATTCTGTTCCCATGACACCCACACAAAGTCCTACACACACACACACACACACACAACAGAAACACGAACGCACGCACATGCAACTGCACACTATACCCATGAGACACACACACACGACCAGTAAATCTCTGTGGGTATTAAGACATTTAGCAAAACCAACTCCTGAGAGAGATTCAATCACAGCCTGCACCAGCACGTATTCACCCCACTGGTAAACATGGAGCTGACTGTGTGTGTTCCACTGTGGCTCCTGTGGACCCTGAATACACCCTGGCCAATCCTCACTAATTACTGCAGCATTCAGCACATCAGCAATACAGTTTAATCTCAGAGAGAGAGAGAGAGAGAGACAGAGAGAGAGAGAGAGAGAGAGAAGACAGAGAGTCTACTGCTGTGGGAGCAATCCTTCTTCTTCTAATTCAAAGAATCACTTAACTAGCGTTATTTATGGTATTATAATATTACCTAATTATCATTTGTATTCATTGATGTTTGTTTGAATGTTAATGTAAGAATAAACCTCTGCTATGATGACCAGTATGTTAGGCAGTCTGCGAAAAACCCATAAGAAGTCCCTGCAACTGAATTCTGGAGAACAGATAAAACCGAGTTTTTCTGCCGATCATATACAGTGCTGTGTAAAACTAGGGATCCTGATTTCTTTAGGTTTAGATCTTCAAAAGAAATACGACATACAACAAAGGCAACTAGTGTAAACACACAATAAGGGTTTTTTTTTTTTTTACATTTTAATTGAAGCAACAGCAAAAAAAAGTTATCTAACGCCCATGTGAAAAACTAATTGCCCCCTTAAACTTAAGGGGGCAATTAGTTTAGCAGCAATAACTGTAACCGAATGCTTCCGATAACTGGAGGTCAGTCTTTCCACAGCATCTCAATTGGTTCAAATCAGGACTTTGACTAGGCCACTCCAAAACTTTAATTTAGCTTTGAACCATTCAGAGGTGGATTTGCTCATATGCTTTGGATCGTTGTCTTGTTGCAAAATCCACTTGGCTTGAGTTTCAACTTACAGATTGAAGATCAGACATCCCCACACCATTACACTTCCTCCACCATGCTAGGTATGATGTTCTTTTTGTGGAATTCAATGTTTGGTTCACACCAGATGTAACGGGACGCCTGTCTTCCAAACAGTTCCACTTTCGACTCATCAGTCCACAGAACATTCTCCCAAAAGCATTGAGGATCATTAAGGTGTGATTTGACAAAGTACATATGATCCTTAATGTTCTTCTTGGTTAGCAGTGGTTTTCACCTCACCACTCTTCCATGGATGCCATTTTTGCCCAGTGTCTTTCTGCTAATGGAGTCATGAACAGTGACCTTTATTGACGCAAGAGAGACCTGTAGATCCTTTGATGTTGTCCTTGACTCTTTTAAGACTTGCTGGATGAGTCGTCGCTGTGCTCTTGGAGGAATTTTGGAAGGTCGGACACTTCTGAGAAGTTTTTCCATTTGTAGATAATGGCTCTCAAGTCCCAGAGCCTTTGAAATAGCTTTGTAACCCTTCCCAGTCTGATTTATTTCAATCTTCCTCATCTAGTGTTACTAGCTAAGTGTTACTAGCTAAGATCTTTCAACCAACTTCATTCTGTTGAAAAAGTTCTATTTAAGTGTAGATTTGATTGAACAGGGTTTGCAGTAATCAGGCCTGGTTGTGTCAAGTCCAGCTGAACCCCATGCATTTTCATAGATTTGGGGAATTAGTAACAGGGTCAAATACATTTTCACACAAGCCCAGTTGGTATTGGATCACTTTTTTTGCTTCAGTAAATAACATTATTATTTAGTATTTTCATCTTTTGTGTTTACTCAGGTTGCCTTTGTTTTGTCTTGGATTTAGTTTTCATTTCTGAAACGATGTAGTATGAGATATACACAAAAAACAGAAGAAATCAGGAGCAAATACTGTTTCACTTAAACATCTTTCACCATAATGACATGGAAATGGTCTTATTTGGGCTACCAAACACAGTCTACCTAAAACCCCTACTCGCTAAGTGCTTTTCTCACGACTCGATCAGGTTGTTGGATATTTAAATAACAACTCTGTGTACTCCGGTTTCCTCCCCCAGTGAAAAAAAAAAACAATGCGCTTTAAGCTGATTGGCATGTCCAAAGTGTCAATAGTGTGTGAATGTGTGTGCCCACATTGTGCCGTCCGATGAGTTGGGACCATGTCCCGAGTCCCTTGGGAAAGGCTCCAGGCTCCCCTGCGACCCTGTGTAGTATAAACGGTACAGAAAATGGATGGATGGATGGATGGATGGATGGATGTCCTTGTGTTACTGCCTGTTTGGATGCTTTAATGTCTCTTAACGTTACAGTTTTGGTCTCTCTGTGTTTGTAGGGAAAGAGAAGTGAGGTATTAAATGTAAATACTGGCCAATTATTTTCTTTGCTTTGAGACCGTGAAAATATAATGTGCTTCTTAATCAAAACATAGAATGGAATGAATTAATAGCCGTTCGATATTAAAATTAGTCAAGCAAAACGTCACCTTCACGTGGACAACTGTCTTGGCGCGTGTGTTGACTTTTGGTTGGATGAATACACGGGCGGAGACGCTAAAAATCTAACACAAGCTCGTCTTTTGTAACAGGATAGAAGAGCCGCCACAAGATGAGGAGAAAAGAAGGTCAGTGAGAGGTTCCTCTGACAGAGACAAAACCACATCTTTTACAATAGTAAGCTGTCACTGATGTATGATGTCATTTCCTGTAGGAACTACGGAGGCGTCTATGTGGGAATACCGACAGATATGAACCCAGTGCCAGCCAGTCAGTCCAAATCCACACGGAAAGGTAAGGCTTTCTGACAGCAGCACGCACCCCTAGAAGAAATTATTCAGCGATAATATAGGCTTTCAACAACAACAAAAAAGTGATGCATCAAACTGCAGTGTTCTGCAAGTGTCAGAGCTTGAATCCTTTTCTCACGCTCTCTCCCAGCACTGTGTGAAATGAAGAAAATTGGAGCTGTATGCCATCACCACTCGATTACTACCCATGGGACACCTTACGAACAACCAGCGTTTTGTTCATAGCAGTTCATGTTCATATTATAGTCACATTATAGTCATATTCAACACTAGGGATGGGTGATATGACCAGAAATGCATTTCTACGATACGTTATATGTATCATAATCTATACAAACATTTGCTAACAAACTCCCAGCAGTTTTGCTAACCAACTCCCAGTAACAAAACCAACTTGTTTGATACTTTAATTAATATATAAAAAAAAAAAATGATTTCTTTTTAGTATGATCTCTTTCATGTATAGTGTCCACATTTATAGACAGTCAATTTACCATGGACAGCCAAGTGTCCGTTTGCTCTCACGTTGCGAATCTGACGTGCTCATGTTGACTGCTCCTTAAAATATCAGAAGGATTCGTCCATTTTTATTCCTACAGACCGCCCGGGTGCTGGTTCTGTCTTTTGTCATTAAAAGACTGGACTACTGCAACTGATTCCTGGCAGGTCTGACTCTGAGTGCCATTATTTTTTTACTCGTGGACGATCCAGTTACTTTCTAACATGAGTAATATTTCAACCAAATCAAAATTCATATGTCATGCAACTTAAAGTAAAAAAAAAAAGGAGAGAAAATATAAAAGCTATTTGTGTTCCTTATTTTCATACGTTTTGTACAGGAGGGTTTTAGCGGGACGAGAATAAACTGAGCCACGTGCCATTTTTCTGATGAAGAGCAGTGAACTAAGACTAATATAAACAGCACAAATCTGAAACAAGTAAATAAAGCGGAATAAAATACAGATCTGTTTGAAAAATACACACGAAAGTGTGAAAAGCGGATGCAGCTAATTAGTGTGTGTCTGTGTGTGTGTGTGTGTGTGTGTGTGTGTGTGTGTGTGCGTGTTGTGTGTTCACTCTGTCTATCACATGGCCTGTTACTATCACTAATGACTTTTTCCAGAAGGTTTCTAGAAAATATCACACACACACACACACACACACACAGCTTACCGACCATGTGTTGCACCTGACATTTAATTTGATGTGGCGTCTGCTAAACCTCATATCAGACTCAATCAAATCATACGAACCCTTTGCTTCTTTTGCAGACTAGCATTTTAGAAGCAGAGCAACATGAAGCCACACTACAGGTAAGTCCGATCTACACGTAATCCAAGCAAGAAATACAAAACCGCAGAAACGACATGTCATGAATCAACAAAATGATCCAATAACCATTCTCCTGTCTTCCCTGCAGTTGAATATCTATAGAAGGAGTTTCCTCGGACCAGAACAGACACCACGAATGACCTCTGTGTGACATTGTGCGGTCCTGTATGAAGTGGAGCTGCTGTGTGACTCTCCTCTGGGCTTCCACTCGTACGGGATCTCTGAGCACGGCGATGAACCGGGTTTAAGGAGGCTTTTGTGGAAAAGGAAACGAAAGAAGACCCTGGCATTTCAATGGCACTGGAACCGGAAATGACATTTATATCTCAGGAACATGCCGGAATTTTCAACCGAAATGAAAGCATGTCAACGGTTGGACCAGAACCTTGGACCAGACTCTGCAATAAAGGACGAACCTGCGTCTAGGCTCCAACGTGAGACACAGTTACAGTTGGAATTCTCACGATAGAGTATGTAGTAAAGATTAATCCGGCGCTCTGTCCAGCGTTATGTAGTAGTGAACGAAGATGTCCAACTGACTACGTTCATCACCATCCATGAGCAAATTAACACAGAATGAATACATTACGCTCCTAATGTGCTATGTTACTAGGTACAGTATAAATGAGCTCTGCTCTACCAGGAAGTACTGGGACAAATTCTTATTGGCCTTTATATTTAGATGATTATGATTACCTTGTAAATGGTAAATGTGCACTTATATTTAGTTTGCTATATTTTATGTCATTCCAAGCACGTTACATTACTTGTAAGTGCATTGCTTCTATCACAGATTGTGTATATTGGGGGGGATTGCTAATGTTTTCTAAGTCTGTTTATGTATTCTGTATACACACTTTATACAGTGGTGCTTGAAAGTTTGTGAACACCTTAGTATTTTTTCTATATATATTTTTTGCATGACCTCAAACATCATCAGATTTCCACACGAGTCCAAAAAGTAGACAAAGAGAACCTAATCAAACAAATGAGACAAAAATATTTTACTCTGTCATTTATTTATCAAGGAAAATGAACCTCTAGGATTAGCAGTTCGTTTTGAAGGTGAAATTAGAGTTAGGCGTTTTCAATCAATGGGATGATGATGATCCGGTGTGAGTGAGCCCTGTGTTTTATTTAATGACATGGATCTATTAAAGTCTGATCTTCACAAACACGTGTTTGTGGCAGTGTGTCATGACACGAGCAAAGGAGATTTATGAGGACCCCAGAAAAAGAGTTGTTGATGCTCATCAGGATGGAAAAGGGCTCAACCCAGACAGATTGGATACAAATGGAGGAAAATGAAGACCATTATTACCCTTGCCAGGAGCGGTTTACCGACAAAGATCACTCCAAGAACAAGACGTGTAATAGTCCGCAAGATCACAAAGGAACCCTGGGTAATGTCTAAACAACTAAAGGCTGCTCTCACATTGGCTAATGTTAATGTTCATGAGTCCACCATCAGGAGAACACTGAACAACAATGGTGTGCATGGGAGGGTTGCAAGGAGAAAGCCACTGCTCTCCAAAAAAGAACATTTAGCAAACTGTCTGCAGTTTGCTAAAGATCACATGGACAAGCTAATGGAAAATGTTTTGTGGACGGATTAGACCAACATAGAACTTTTTGGTTTAAGTGAGAAATGTTATGTTTGCAGAAGGGATACGAACTTAATCTCATCCGTGAAACAAGGTGGTGGTAGTATCATGATTTGGTCATAGTTTTGCTGCATCTGGGCCAGGATGATTTTCCATCATTGATGGAACAATTAATTCTGAATTATACCAGATGGACATCTGTCCATGATCTGAATCTGAGGAGAAAGTGGGTCATGCAGCAAGACAATGAGCCTAAACACACAAGTCGTTCTACCAAAAAAGGTTAAAGAAGAATAAAGTTAATGTTTTGAAATGGCCAAGTCAAAGTTCTGACCTTAATCCATCAGAAATGCTGTGGAAGGACCTGAAGCAAGCAGTTCATGTGAGGAAACCCACCAACATCCCGGAGTTGAAGCTGTTCTGTACTGAGGAACGGGCTAAAATTCCTCCAAGCCGATGTGCAGGACTGATCAACAGTTACCCCAAACGTTTATCTGCAGTTATTGCTGCGCAAGGGGGTCACACCAGATACTGACAACAAAGGTCCACATACTTTTACCACTCACAGATACGTCATATTGATGATTTTCCTCAATAAATAAATGACTAAGTATAATATTTTTGTGTCATTTGTTTAACTGGGTTTCCCTTATCTACTTTTCGGACTTGTGTGAAAATCTGATAATGTGTCATATTTATGCAGAAAGTGAAAATTCTAAAGGGTTCTCAATCTTACAAGCACCACTGTACATGTATGCTAGACAAGGAAAGAAAAAGCTATGTGCTTCTTTGAAAAGAAACCATTTTGGCCAAAGGATATAGTGCATTTGGGTTTTTGCTGCTGCAAAACTGCAGGAGCTGAAGCTACGTCAGTGTTACAGAATAGTGCACATGATATTACCATCACTTATATACAGACTCAGGTGGACAGGGAAATGAACGTGTGGCTAATTTTAGCAAGAACACACCTTTGAAATGTTTAGAGAAACTAAGCTTTATGCAGAATACAGTTTGTCGGAGTATTTACATTTAGGAGTAATGGAGAATCTGTGTCTTCTACTGTAGAACGTCACGTGTCTGTGTAGGGGTTGAAAACAGGATGCAAGATAACAAGATGAAGCTAAGATACACTTAAGAGCTACACTTTGTGCACTTCAAAAGCTAGAAACATGTGCAAGGTCAAGCCACTTTTCACCATTTCCTTTGAACACAACGAGTTCCTTTCTTTTGTTAAAGGTCAGAAAAAACACAAATGCAGCTGTGATATTTCAGTCTGGCATTTGTCGCCGCAAAAACGATGACAGTTAAGCAAGTGAGAATAGCTTGAATATAGTCCAATATACTGTATGCAGTATTTCCTATTATTAGATTACCATAAGCCTCATATAAGATTATTAAACCTATTTCTAAGTTTACACGTTATTTCGATTAGCAGATCATTTGAATCCTTTCTAGAAATACATGCTTAAAATGAAAATTAGACTATAAAATGAGTAAAAACAAACAAACCAAAAAAAACCCAGCAACATTCCATCCATCCATCTTCAACCACTTATTCCTTCCTCAGGGTCGCGGGGAACCTGGACCCTATCCCGGGGATCATCGGGCACAAGGCGGGGTACATCCTGGACAGGGTGCCAGTCCATCGCAGGGCACAATCATATACACACTCGTACACCCGTTCATACACTACGGACAATTTTGACACGCCAATCAACCTACCATGCATGTCTTTGGACCGGGGGAGGAAACCGAATAACAGCAACATTAGGTTTATTAATCTTATAAACTGTTATCTGAAAGCCAATTCTTAGCCAAATTTTATTTTAGGAAAAAGCAGTGCTCATAAGATCAATACTGTCTTTCAATATACACCTTCATTCTTCCAAAATCTGAAAGTCCAGGCACAAAGCCTGTAATCACTGAAAGGAAATTCTCTTTTATCATCTTATATTTTATATTATGTACCCTCTTATATTATGAACTGCTCTCAAATATAAATAAATATATATATATATATATATATATATATATATGATGAATGTAATCATTTAGTTACCTCTTTGAATAAGCTGATCAACTGCTATCCTTGATTATATTATTATGTACTTCTGTGTCAACATGACATGGGACTTATTTTGTATCATAACTATGTGCTGTGTGTTTTGACTAAATGGACAACTGGACCCGTAGAAACTGTCCACGCAGTACTGTTATCAACATGTACAGTATGTATAAATACTTCTGTTTTGAATGAATAAATCAGGAAGTCTCTTTTGAACACGCTCATATCTGTCAGTGTGTGTGTGTGTGTGTGTGTGTGTTCATATCGGACTCTCCAGGCGCACCTGACTCTGCAGCAAACCACACACACTTTCATAGCTCATAGCAACACAGAACTAAAAGTAACTCAAAGTTACTAGAAGGTGATGGTAAAACAGGCTGAAAGACATGACGGAGATCGAAAAGGCGTCCACGGTAGATTCCAGTGGGGTGAAATCTAACAGACCTCATAAAAAAACCTTACAGCTGTATGATGAATCCTAATAGGCAAGTCGTCTTTCTGAAGCCGATATTGTGGGGCATATGGTGAAATAAGGGATAATAACATTTCAAGGTGTAATAGTGGGGATATTTTAGTAGAACATATACATTAATAAGGCAAAGCAGTGCAATCTGAGCTACTATAGCGAACACATCCCTTGAGGCTGATTTGTGTATTTGACCAACTGATCAATGACTCAACTGGTTTTCCGAAGAGTAAGAGGTAGCGTCGTTATTTCCCTGCAAAAGCAGAAAGTATTCTCCAGTCTCCAGAGAGCTCATCAGGGTGTTCCTCTGGGTAATAGATTTACTGCATGGCCCTGAAGACTGCACAGTAACGAGACATCCTGGGACAAGGACAAAAGTGCCCACGCAGTGCTGTGGGAGCAGCTGGGAAAATAACTGCACCATGGTAAACCTGGTTCAATGAAAGCTAAGGGTGAGAAAAGGACACACACACACACACACACACACACAATGTATCAAGTGTCAAACACACTGTATTGAATACAAGCAGGTGAATCTCACGGTCTGGTGATTGTATTTACGATATGTGGAGTCCAGAGACAGAGCACTAACACAATCGTCTGCCTCAGCGGTGTGTCTGCTTTACAGTAATCAATCACGAAAGACATTCATCACACCCCGAGTCCTGATTCACTCGTCCTGTGACAGATCTGCCGTGCTCATTCGAGTGTTTGACTGATGGGACGAATAATGTGTAAAAGGGTAAGTGTTTATGTGTACATGTATATACAGCACAGGTGTGTCTCAAAAAATTGTAATATCGTGGGAAAGTTCGGTTTTTTCCCTGTAATTTAATTCAAAAAGTGGAACTTTCATACATTCTAGATACATTAAACATAAAGTGAAATATCTGAAACCTTTTATTTGTTATTATCTTGATGATTATGTCTTACAGCTCATGGAAATCAACAATCTAGTATCTTAAAATATTAGAATAAAGACATTTTTTGAGACGTACAGTGAGGGGAAAAAAGTGTTTGATCCCCTGCTGATTTTGTACGTTTGCCCACTAACTAAGAAATGATCAGTCTATAATTTTAATGGTAGGTTTATTTGAACAGTGAGAGACAGAACAACAACAAAAAAATCCAGAAAAACACATGCCAAAACTGTTATAAATTGATTTGCATTTTAATGAGGGAAATAAGTATTTGACCCCTCTGCAAAACATGACTTAGTACTTGGTAATGACTTAGTAATTACTTTTCATTTTCAATGCCCTGGCTGAGGGAAGGAGGTTCTCACCCAAGCTTTGACGGTACATGGCCCCGTCCATCGTCCCTTTGATGCGGTGAAGTTGTCTTGTCCCCTTAGCAGCTCGTTATCTGTATAAAAGACACCTGGGAGCCAGAAATCTTTCTGATTGAGAGGGGGTCAAATACTTATTTCCCTCATTAAAATGGAAATCAATTTATAACATTTCTGATATGCGTTTTTCTGGATTTTTTGTTGTTATTCTGTCTCTCACTGTTCAAATAAACCTCCCATTAAAATTATAGACTGATCATTTCTTTGTCAGAGGGCAAACGTACAAAATCAGCAGGGGATCAAATACTTTTTTCCCTCACTGTATATTTTTGATATATATATATATATACTAAAAACTAAAGGTTCTCTTGGCACCACGCTTAAGAACCTTACTTTGATTCCTTAAAGCAATAACTAAGGTTTTTTTTTTAAATCATTTTTTTTTAAAGAACTTAAGAATACATGGTTCCTAGTGGCACTGCTGTAAAGAAGCATTTGTGGGTTCTGATTGGAACCTTTACTTTTAAGAGGGTATGGTTAGACCCTCTTCATTCCAGAGTGCAGCATGTTTACCATGTTTAGAGGTAATAGATACAGTACTCTATATATTTCTGATCATTGCTGGATTATTTCTAAACATCTGTATGATTGACAGCCAGACCATCACTTCAGCTGAGGCTGCACTTCTCCACCCACTTCAGCTGTACTTAGGCCAGGGTTTATTTATGCAGCAGTGGTGCAGATCTCAGGTTAAATATTCAGATGCCTTCATGTTTGTTTCTCATCCTCTGTCTACTCCTCTCCCACTTGCCATACTACATGCATCCAAACACACAGCGCCACACACACACACACACACACACACACACACACACACACACCTCATGTCTGATACCTACCTCTTGTTCCATTATCATACTGCAGAGGAAATTTGAGCTCTGTAGAGTTTGCATGAGCTTATGGTGCTACTCTAACAATTTAGCCTACGTTACTCACCAAAATCACACATTACACTGGCCTTGTTCTTTTCTACAAACTTAATGCTCATTGCAAATAACCTTTCCTAGGTGATACTTTACGCAATGAACGATGTCTGTGTATAAGCAATTAAAATAAATACACTCAACATATTACTCAACACTGACACACAGGATACACACTGTGATGGCTGTGTTCTCAGTAGACCAGTGTCCTTTTTGCCAAAAAAAAAAAAAAAAAGGTTTGTTTTAGATGTTCAAAAGATAAGTGTGTGTGTGTGTGTGTGTGTGTGTGTGTGTGTGTGTGTGTGTGTGAAGATGTGCCCATACAGTAGCTTTGAGAAATGTGTTAGAGCATTTAATGGCAGAAATAATGTGGAGGAAAAACTTTTTAATGAAATGGCTTCTTGGGTTTAGTGAAGGAGCTTTCAGACAGGAGAACTGGACATAAACAAGCACTTAGAACAGTAAGGGGGGGGGGGGGTTTATTAGAGAGGGTTGGGAAATGGACAATGAGAAGAGCCTCGAGTGAAATTCAGATTACATTAGTCGAACGTGTAATGTGAATTTTCAGACATTATTGAAAATACAAAATTTGAACACAACATCTTCTGACTAAATAGAATTCAGATGAAGCTATCTGGATCTTCTCTTTGTTAAAAAAATCTGAACAAAATCAAAACAAGACAAGACAAGACAAAACAAGGCAAGACAACACAAGGCAAAACAAGACAAGGCAAGACAAGACAAGAAAAAACAAGACAAGGCAAGACAACACAAGGCAAAACAAGACAAGACAAAACATGACAAGACAACACAAGGCAAGAGAACACAAGGCAAAACAAGACAAGGCTAAACAAGACAAGACAAGAAAAAACAAGACAAGGCAAGACAACACAAGGCAAAACAAGACAAAACAAGACAAGACAAGACAAGACAAGAGCTAAACAAGACAAGACAAGAAAAAACAAGACAAGGCAAGACAACACAAGGCAAAACAAGACAAAACAAGACAAGACAAGACAAAACAAGACAAAACAAGACAAGACAAGACAAGACAAGACAAGACAAGACAAGACAAGACAAGACAAAACAAGACAAGACAACACAATGCAAAACAAAAAATGACAAAAACAGACAAGACAAGACAAAACAAAACATGACAAGACAAGGCAAAGCAAGGCATGACAAGACAAAACAAGACAAGACAAAACAAGGCAAAACAAGACAAGACAAGACAAAACAAGGCAAAACAAGACAAGACAAGACAACACAAGACAAAGCAAGGCAAGACAAAGCAAGGCAAGGCAAGATAAAACAAGACAAGACAAAAAAAAATCCAAAGCAAAATATTGTATGTTTTGGTAACTGTCCTAAATGTAAAAGTTGTAAAACTTGTATTCTAGATTTCTTCATTCATTACTTCCCTGCTGAGAAAAAGCAATAGAAACCATCCAGAAATTCTAATGGGTTCCACTACAAATACCATTACAAACCATCAGCTAAACATGAAAACCATTACTATTACCATTATTGGCCCTTAATGGTATTCACTAGACATAACATGCCACAAATAGAAGGCAACCAATAACCAGTATAGACCCACACCCGGACCAGTTTCCATTAAAACCAATACAATTCCCATTATACACATGAAACCATTACACAATCTATGAGGATTTCTGTTGTTGTTGTTTTTTCTTCAGAAGGGGTAATTCTCATCCAATTTTTATGTGTATTTTGTAACTAGTTACATGTGTTACGTTTTATGCCCTAAAAGTACACAGCAGAATACATCAGTGAATACATCTATTAGCAATTTGGTTGTTTTAATGTATATACATATAATAATGTATTTTAATGTATATACAGTGGCAGCATAAACACTCAATTAATCATTTTTTTGTTGTAGAAGTTCATATGATAATTGTGCCTGGGGCTTTCCACACACATGCTTCGTTTTAAATACAGTGTTTATGTGTGTAAGCAATTTAGAAGAGCTGAAATAGTAAACTCATGTCTGTCCACATTTGTGCAGCAGGTGTCAGTGTTGTCCAAGGGAGGGAAAACAAAAAAAAAAACAAAAAGAAAAGCTTTGGACTTTGAGGAGAAACAATGCTGGCAGATATTTTCTGCTGAAAAGTGCAACTACAAATTACCAAAAGCAGAAGAGTGTGTAGTGTAATGAGTTTTGATTGGCAGTAATCACCAGTTAGCTAAATTGGTCTTTGTGTAGCTAATCACAACACACACCCAGCCAGGCCGCATTACACAGTCATCAAGCTACTTATTAGCACTCTATTTGTATGAGCAGTGTATGAGCTCAATACAGACGCCAGTCTGACCGAAGGAAAGGAAAACATGGTGGAGGAAATTGCTTTTCTAATTAGACAAGCTTAACGACCAGATCCCACCTGAAGTTGGCTGGCTGGAGAGACTGCATCATAGAGCTGACTGATGAAACACAAATGTTTGCTAACTGCAGACAGAGAAGTGTGTTTCAGGAGACCATGTGAAAGTATTCCCGCGGAGCAAATACTATTGAAGTAGAATTCACACAAGGAAAAATGATTTTATGAACACTTTTGAGTTCAGCGCGTCATCATGGAAGTTCATTGGATCGGTTTTCTTGAAAAGTACCGCATGCATAGAAACGTCTACGTTTCTGTAAAATGTGCTTCAATGTTCCTTCGTTCAGAAAAATGAAAATTATTACATATAAAATAATACTTAACATCATACTTAACTTTGTGCTTTCATAGTCAATTCTTATTCGATTATAGGAGATGTCACATCCACTGCACATTCAAAACAGGAACTGGCCCAAAGAGGAACCAGTAGGATCCAATATGTTTTCTTTGAAAATGAAGATGTTTCATTGAAAATACTTGACTATATGACATCTTTGCTGATGGAGACAATAGAAATGATATTTCTCAACATTTTACCAAATGTCAGGATTTAAAAAAAAAATATATTAATGTTTTTTTTTTTTTTTTTTACAGGAATAACTCTGCAATCACGTATGAATTAGTGTCCACTTCTCACATCCTACATAAAACCAATGAAACAATCAGCAGGAAAACTAGGATGCTGGAGTTGTGCAGTAATCTTCTTGCTCTTTTATTGTTGAACATTATGGGTAGAAGAATTTCAGAAGTACACACCAGCTCAAGACAAGTCATACACACAGTCTAATTGATTGGTGCTTGGACCCCTAATCATAAGCGTGGCCGTGAAGTTTAGCGTGTCATGTCTGTATTTGATGGGAAACTACAGCAAATTAAAAAGGGTAAGTTCGTCTCATTTCCTGTGATCGCTCACTTGATTTCTATGCTGTTTTGTTTGGATGTGGTTCACAATAGAAATTTCGCTGAGACTGAACAATATTAATCAGTGCCCTGTACATTTGTGGTCTGTAGATTCTTTCCGTTCTGTTTTTCGTGTGTGTTGATAGAAAATTTCAACAAAAGTCTATAAACAACAACACATGTCAAACATAACCTTTACAGGAAGTGACACCATAAAAAAATAAAAGTTTATTTATTTATTTATTTTTAACCAACATATATACGCCTAAATAAGGTCGCTAATATTTTGTTTATCACTTGCATAAAGCAAATAAACTCTATGGAAACTATGGAAGCTATATTGTAGACGATGGTAAAAGCAAACGCGTCAACGTTTTGTTGATGTGCGCAGAAGAATTGCTTGAATATTATTCTTTTGCTGTGGTTAGTTAACCAATTATATACTGGCTACAACAAAATGACTGATCAAAACGCTTGTTAATTAAATAGAAATGAAAATAAAATGTTTCTAATTTCAAGTAATTAAATTCCAATTAAATGACCTAAACTTTTGATATTGAGTGACTGCTGCCAAAACATGTGATGTGTGCAGTGCAAAACTACCTGAAACATAAACTTCTATACAATACTGTGTAAAACTCATCCCGTATCAGCCCTTGATTGATAAAATCCCATTTCGCTTATATAATCTTATTACAGATGCCTGGTCCAGAGCCTCTGGATGATGAGGCCTAGACATTATTACAGCATTGAATTTCATTGTAATAGAAAGGTCACGGGTTCGGCACATCACTGTGTCCTCTAACCTAGGGGATAATTAATAACTGTTTTAATTAGTAAACGTCAATAAAAAAGTCAATTTTAACACTTTAACATGAATGTTAATATCTTGAGATTAGATGAGAGAAATAAGATTCAACTGAATTCAATTTATATAGCACTTTTAACGATGGATATTTTCACAAAGCAGCTTGATGGAAATCCATCAATCCATCCATTTTCCAAACCGCTTAGTCTACTCTGGGTCGCGCAGAGCGTGGAGCCTATTCTAGGGAACTCAGGGCACAAGGCATGGAAAACCGTGGATGGGGTGTGCATTCACACACTTTGGACAATTTGGAAATGCCAGTCAGCCTACAACACACGTCTTTGGATTGAAGGAGAAAACCAGTGCATCCAGAGGAAACCCCCGATGCAGAGGGATAACAGAGGTGGGATTCAAACCCCCAACCCTGCAGATGCAAGGCAAACGTGCTAACGACTAAACCAACATGAACTTTAAAATTCTATTTCTCTTCTCATATATGACATTTCATACAAAAGTTTATGGGGGAGATAAAACTAACAAACAAACAAACAAACAAAAAAACTACAGAATGCTACACTATTTGGTTATCTTAAATGATTATGGCAGAGGTGTACATTTTGTGATAAGAAACTTGACAGTCTCTTGAAGCAGCTCCATCCCCATTTTCATTGAAAGTGAAATTCTCCATGAATTCACCATTTGTAGCTGATGTTGCACATTGTTTATACATACAGTGAGGGAAAAAAGTATTTGATCCCCTGCTGATTTTGTACGTTTGCCCACTGACAAAGAAATGATCAGTCTATAATTTTAATGGTAGATTTATTTGAACAGTGAGACACAGAATAACAACAAAAAATCCAGAAAAACGCATGTCAGAAATGTTATAAATTGATTTACATTTTAATGAGGGAAATAAGTATTTGACCCCTCTGCAAAACATGACTTAGTACTTGGTGGCAAAACCCTTGTTGGCAATCACAGAGGTCAGACGTTTCTTGTAGTTGGCCACCAGGTTTGCACACATCTCAGGAGGGATTTTGTCCCACTCCTCTTTGCAGATCTTCTCTAAGTCATTAAGGTTTCGAGGATGACGTTTGGCAACTCGAACCTTCAGCTCCCTCCACAGATTTTCTATGGGATTAAGGTTTAGAGACTGGTTAGACCACTCCAGGACCTTAATGTGCTTCTTCTTGAGCCACTCCTTTGTTGCCTTGGCCGTGTGTTTTGGGTCATTGTCATGCTGGAATACCCATCCACGACCCATTTTCAATGCCCTGGCTGTAGGAAGGAGGTTCTCACCCAAGATTTGACGGTACATGGCCCCGTCCATCGTCCCTTTGATGCGGTGAAGCTGTCCTCTCCCCTTAGCAGAAAAACACCCCCAAAGCATAATGTTTCCACCTCCATGTTTGACATGGGGATGGTGTTCTTGGGGTCATAGGCAGCATTCCTCCTCCTCCAAACACGGCGAGTTGAGTTAATGCCAAAGAGCTCCATTTTGGTCTCATCTGACCACAACACTTTCACCCAGTTGTCCTCTGAATCATTCAGATGTTCATTGGTAAACTTCAGACAGGCATGTATATGTGCATTCTTGAGCAGGGGAACCTTGCGGGCGCTGCAGGATTTCAGTCCTTCACGGCGTAGTGTGTTACCAATTGTTTTCTTGGTGACTATGGTCCCAGCTGCCTTGAGATCATTGACAAGATCCTTCTGTGTAGTTCTGGGCTGATTCCTCACTGTTCTCATGATCAGTGCAACTCCACGAGGTGAGATCTTGCATGGAGCCCTAGGCTGAGGGAGATTGACAGTTCTTTTGTGTTTCTTCTATTTGCGAATAATTGCACCAACTGTTGTCACCTTCTCACCAAGCTGCTTGGCATGGTCTTGTAGCCCATTCCAGACTTGTGTAGGTCTACAATATTGTCCCTGACATCCTTGGAGAGCTCTTTGGTCTTGGTCATGGTGGAGAGTTTGGAATCTGATTGATTGATTGCTTCTGTGGACAGGTGTCTTTTATACAGGTAACAAACTGAGATTAGGAGCACTCCCTTTAAGAGTGTGCTCCTAATCTCAGCTCGTTATCTGTATAAAAGACACCTAGGAGCCAGAAATGTTTCTGATTGAGAGGGGGTCAAATACTTATTTCCCTCATTAAAATGCAAATCAATCTATAACATTTTTGACGTGTTTTTCTGGATTTTTTGTTGTTATTCTGTCTCTCACTGTTCAAATAAACCTACCATTAAAATTATAGACTGATCATTTCTTTGTCAGAGGGCAAACGTACAAAATCAGCAGGGGATCAAATACTTTTTTCCCTCACTGTACTCATACAACAGGCTTTGTTTCAGTTTCAAGGGTGTATCAACAGTCCCATCACCTTCTCACAAAAAAAGTTATGTTATATAACCTATAATATACGTTCTCTGTCTATTTTCATTCTGGTAATTCACTATTCATGTGGTTTTTTTCTGTGCAGCAACGCCATAGCCCTGACCCATGTAGATCTTTTCCGTAGCAAACAGCTCTAGACTGTAGTCCGTGTGCTTCCAATTATGGACAAAAGTAGCGAGGCACTCCCTCGCGACATGTGGTTCCGTTTAGAGCAGGTGAAACAATGTAGGAAAATATATCCGTCATCTGTTGCATTCCAGAGGTTAGGAAAGAGTGGCATTAAATCATATAGTGAGCTAAAAGACCGGGCAAGAGGCGAGTAGTTTATATTTATTTAAAACATACCTAGTGAAAGTACAATTTCAAGATATCAAGCAATTGGTGAAAATATTATGAAATTAAAATATCAGAGAAAAGGAATTATAACTTAACTACAAACCTCTGGCATCATACATGATTACATGCATTTTGTGAAAGCAAATAAAATAAATATAAATAACAAGTGAAATATATATACTTGACATACTTTTAAATCTACACTCTATGACCAAAAGTTTGCGGACACTTGACCATTATGCCTACATGTGCTTTTTTGAATGTCCCATTCCAGATGTATCCCTTTGATGTTATAATAACCTCCAGTCTTCTGGCAAGGATTTCCACTAGATTTTGGAGCATGGCCGTGGGGATTTGTGTTCATTCAACTACAAGAGCATTAGTGAGATTAGGCAGGTCTGGGGTGCAGTCGGCATTCCAGTTCATCCCAAAAGTGTTCAGTCGGTTGAGGTCAAGCGCTTTGTTCAAGACACTTGAGTTCTTCCACCCTAACCTTGACAAACCATGTCTTCATATATATATATAGTATATACAGTGCTTCTTTGTAATCATACTGGTTGTTAGTTTGTTTAAACGCTCACTCACTTACTGACTTAGGGGATTCCTGTTACACTTCAGTACTGGGAAAATCCTGGGTCCTGCTTCCCAGGTGTTTCTCTTCAAAACATCTTAGGAAATATCTCATTTGATTTGGGATTAGTAAGGAAAGGGAGTGTTATTTTAACCTTTAGCATTTGCCTGCATATTAAAGCTCTGAGTGGTTATTCACAACCCTAGATAGTAGCTAATCCTGTACATATGTGGCATACATATGATGAATGGATAGGGGAGGAGAGAGAAAAGGAATCGGGTGCACCCCTTGCTGCTGTTAATAACTCCTACTGCTGAGCTGAATGGCACTGGGTTTATAATCAACATAATGTTAAGCTTACAGCAGTAAATCAATTAAAAGCTATGCATCCTGATGGATCACATGTGTAGACTACAAAAACAGCCCTGGAAAATCCACAGTGCAGATGATCCCACATTTTTGGCTAAACCTGTGATGGCTGTTTGTAACGTTTCCTGTATCCACATGAAATGCTTAGCTAAGAGCCTGACTGACTTGCCCAAGAATCTAAATGATGTTGGCTGCAATGGTGATTAGCACACTGCTAACACATTTATAGCAACTAACTTTTTTTTTTTCTTCATACGCTCCAAATAGCATAATGAGAAAAACAAAGGTAGTCTAAAGTCATATAGCAGGTCATGGTGCCAAAACCAAGCCACCGTTCCGTAATCCCCTCCCCACACATTCTGTGGTACACTTCAGGTTTTTATGCTCATGTAAAACCAACAAATTAAAGTTAACGTTAATTTGTTCTGCAGTCTATTTTCTCTTTAGGCTAATGAGCACAAGGAATGTGTCTCTTTCCCCTTTCGAGAATTCATGGACCATTCTTATTGGTCATTTGAAATTGGCTGAATTCCGCCGTTTTCATTTCATCGGTGAGGGATGGAGGGTAAAGAATGAGTGTTGGATGTAGTTTTCCAAAATGTGTTTTTGTAAGCTAAATCGCTGGGCACTTTGATTGCTGATTGGACTTAATATCAGGAAACAGGACATTACAGACCATTAGGCTTGGATTGCACAACTGATTATTCCTATGAACAGTCCACATAATTAAACAGCCATCGCGCTCTCTCCGCGCTCTCTCTAAATGCCATCATAAGGAAGATTGCATGAAATAGTTGTCTGGTCAGAGGTATTATATAATGTACAGTTGCAATCAAAATGATTCAATCCCCCATTGCAAATCAGGTTTATTGTCAAAACGTACAGACTTTCAGCTATTTGAAATAAACAAATCAAACAAAAGCAGTTGAAATAGTTCAACACAATAAATGCTTCAAGTCGTTTCTCCAATTCATCTGAAAAAGCAACTTATAATGATTGCTCCAGTTTCAAAATTATTCAACCCCCTGAATAGAATCCCTCACAACAGCACAAATATGCAAAACTGGTGTTATCTCAAGCACACCTGATGCAAGTAATGAAGGGCTTCATAAGTTGCAACATGTGTGCTTGAGCTGGAACACATGAAATACCTGGACGGGGCAGCAAAAGGAAGTTATGCTGACCCGGCTGCAACCAGATTTTTTAGAAGGCAATTTGTGAAAAACCCTCAAGTGACTGCAAAAGACCTGCAGTAAGACCTGGTGGCAACAGGCACTGGGGTTTCAGTGAGCACAGTGAGGAGTGTACTAAACACAGAAGGTTTCCATGCCAGAACTCTGAGACGTTCACCACTACTGACCCAAAAGCACAAGAAAAGTCTCTCAAAATCATATGAATAAGCCACAGAAGTTTCAGGAGTGATGAAACAAAACTGGAACGTTTTTCCACAATGGATCAGCAGTATGTCTGGAGGAAGAAGAATTAAGAAAGAACACTCTGTCTGCAGTCAAGCATGGTGGTGGCTCGGTGATGCTCTGGGGCTGCTTTGCACCTATGGCACTGGAAGCCATAGAAGTGTCAAGACATCCTAGCAGAAAACGTCATCCCGTCTGTGAGGAAGCTGAAGCTTGGGTGTCAATGAACATTCCAAAAGGACAATGATGCAAAGAATACCTCTTATTCCACCAAGGCTTGGTTGCAGAAGAAGTCCTGGAAGATTCTCCAGGGCCATCACAGTCACCTGACTTCAACCCCATAGAAATCGCTGGTGGTAATTGAATAAGGTGGTTACAGCACACAAACCCAAGAATATTTCTGAAGTGGAGGCCATTTCTCACGAGGAATGGGATAAGATTCCTCAGGAACGCCACTAGAAGCTCTGCATCTCGTTTGCAACAGCAAAAGGACCTCTACTAAGTACTATAGATGTTTGCCATGAAGTGGTTTTAAATTTAAATCATTATAAATTGCATTTTCAGTTGAATTTGGGGAAATCAATTGGAGCATTCATTGTGTTGAACTATTTCAATTGCTTTTGTTTGATTTGTTCATTGCAAACAGCTGAAAGTCTGTACATTTTGACAATAAACTTAATTTGCAATAGGGGTTCAATCATTTTGATTGTAACTGTTTGATTGCAATTGTATATGCACTGTAAAATTCAATTCAATTCACTTGTATTTGTATAGCGCTTTTAACAATGGACATTGTTACAAAGTATCCATCCATCCATTTTCTGTACTGTTTATCCTACACAGGGTTGTGGGGGAGTCTGGAGCCTATCCCATGGAACTCGGGGAAGGCAGGGGGACACCCTGAATGGGGTGTCAACCCATCACAAGAATGGACAATTGCACACATTATGGACAATTGGTAAACGCATGTCTTTGAAGTGGAAGAGGAAACCGGAGTACCCGGAGGAAACCCCCAAAGCACCGGGAGAACATGCAAACTCTGCACACACCGGGTGGAGGCAAGAATCAAACCCGCAACCTCGGAGTGGCTTTAAATTCATAAATTTATCCCTAACGAGTAACCCGGGATCAACAGTGGGAAAGAAAAAGTCCCTGAGACAAAATGAGGAGGAAACCTCAAGAAGAGCCAGACTCAAAAGGAAACCCATCCTCATCTGGTTGACAAAAGTAATGCATTTATAAATAATTTCTCTTTTATAACTGTATACTATATAGTCAAAAAGTGCAATTGTGTAACCGGCAACTTATGAGTATGAGCATCAGAGTCATTTCTGAATTCATTATAGTTTTAACTTGAATTCTATTTTGAGTGCAAAACTGTTCGGAGCAGTCCTATCCAGGGAAGAACATCCACAGACATCTTTATGGTTTATAATGGGTTATAATGTGCTGCATAGTTTAGTTCCAGTATTAATCTAATACATATAAGACTTGCAAATAATCTTTGGAGAGCTCTAGGGTGAGGGTTGAACATCTCTGATCTTCAGTCACGTTCTTTTGCATTGAAATATAATTCCAAAATGTATTGAATACATGGACCAGTAGTTCTAGGTTTGTGATTCTATAGAAAGTCCTGTAATCAGAATTACAATTCGTGCAGGTTGCCATTTCAAAAGCCGGTGAAAAATGTCCATGCCTTCTCTGCTTTGTCCATTGATTAGTGCATTTCATTATGCCACACATATCTTGTTGAACAAGAAAGAAGGATGTTAGCATTCAACAACAAAGTGGCTGAACTTGAACTTATTGATTCATCTTCAGTAAGCGCTTTATCCTGGTCAGGGTCACAGTAGATCAGGAGCTAATCTTGGGAATGATGGCATTCCAATCCATCACAGGGCACCATGCACACATTCTTTCAGACCAAGGACAGTTTAGGGTAGCTGATCCACCTACCTGTGTGTTGGACACCATAGATCTCGATCTTCAACTTCAACAGGGCCCTCTGTAAGAACGATTTAAAATCCCACAACAGCATACTAAAAGTCTAGTAGTAGTAAGTCATGGAGGCTGTTCATGTGGTAAAATGACATTGAGATTGATGGCTAGTGTAAAACATTCTGGGTATAGAGGTCAGAGTGGTATTGTAATCCACAGAACATTCTCCCAAAAGGTTTGAGGATCATCACGGTGTTTTTTTTGTTGTTGTTTTTTTTGGTGACTTGCTGGATTAGTAGTTGTGTGCTCTTGGAGGAATTTTGTAAGATCAGCCACTTATGAGGTTCACTACTGTGCTGTCTTTCCATTTTTAGATAATGGCTCTCACTGTGGATCTTTGGAGTCCCAGAGCCTTTGAAATAGCTTTATAACCCTTCCCAGACTGATGCATTTCAATCACCTTCTTCTCATCTAGTGTGTTACAAGCTAAGATCTTTCAACCAACGTCACGCTGTTGAAAACGTTCTGTTTAAGTGTTGATGTGATTGAACAGGGTTTGCAGTAATCAGGCCTGGTTGTGTCGCATCCAGCTGAACCCCATAATGAATGCATCATTTAATAGATTTGCTGAATTAGTAACTACAGGGTGCAAATACATTTTCACACAGGCCCAGTTGGTATTCGATCACTTTTTTGCTTCAATAAACAACATTATTATTTAAAAGTGGTATTTTATGTTGCCTTAGTTTAAACAATTTAGCACTTTAACACAAATCGGAGCCGCATTAATAATAACACAGCACATTCAGTTCTTCAGAGTCCAGAAAGCATCGAACTCACTTGAGACTGAGAAAGATATGTTAGGTTATAAACTAAAATCTTTGGTTATGAAAGCGTGTCCTCTCCAACCTTGGTTTGTGGTAGCTGAATTATAGTGCTGCATCTACTTTAAGTTGGCCAGCTAGTCTGAGTTTACTAAGGCGTTTAGTGTACACACACACACACACACACACACTGCTGGTTCTTGTAAGGGATCTTCTTTTTCTGACTGTAGATAAGTATCACTGCTGAAATAATTCCCAAAGTGACAAAATATGTATTTTATGCCACATGAGATTGAGCCAAAACCTGGTTCCCTGCGATAGGCTCCAGTCTGCCCCATGACCCTGTGAAAATGGATGGATACTCTTTTTAGCCATTTTCATCTCTTTCTTTTCTTATGCTAAAGATTTGCATTTATGGACAATTGTTTCTCCAGTGGTTCCACTGAGGAAGCACATCTGTGAATAAACAGACTGAAATCTTTTCTTGTTGGCCTGGTGGAAATGATACTTGACAAACCCATTGAACTCAATGATATGTTTTTATGATTTCATTTTATACACACATATTCTTGAAAAGCACCATGAACATTCCGAAGTAGGGTTTACAAGGGAACCAGATCCCATGCAGCCATGAGTGATTTGTGAATTCGGCCCCTTTGAGTCTCCTGCTGCAACAAAATGAGCTGAATAACAACCAAGGCCTTCTTGTGTTTCTAATTCCAGCTTTTTCCCTTTCATCATGCCCAGTGCATTAAATCCATGCAACAGCAGATTTCAAATAAAAAAATACAAGAATAAAAAAGACCAAACTTTCATTTTGAAAATGGCCCATAGTGGTTTTCCCTTTCACCCCAAACATGTAATTAACTTTTATAGCCAGGGCAAAAAAGTGACTTAATAGAAGTAAATAAGAGCATTGTATTCATGTCCAGGTCTAGTACAGCAATGTTCTTATTTTTTCCAATATATATATATTTTGCCTTTGTACTTTGTGCTAACATTAAAAACATGCTCCTTGTTGTAATCAAGAAAAGCTAAAGAAGCAAATAAAATGTAATGGACCTTGCATGTACCTACAGTATATGTACATGTATGTGTACACACCAATTAGTCATAACATGTCATAACAACATTAAAACCACCTGTTTAATACTGTGTAGGTCCGCCTTGTGCCACCAAAACAGCTCTGGCATGGACTCCACATGACCCTGGAAGGTGTGCTGTGCTATCTGGGACCAAGTCGTAAGCAGCAGATCCTTTAAGGTCTGTAAGTTGTGAGGGGGAGCCTTCATGGATCGGACTTGTTTGTAGAGGAAAACATCCGACAGATACTTGATCAGATTGAGATCTGGGCGATTTGGAGGCCAAGTCAACACCTTGAACTCTTTGACATGTTCCTCAATAATTGTTGCAGTTAGAGGACAGGCATTGGCATGGGCACTCTGACTAGTCTACGGCCACGCAGTCCAATACACAGAAAGCTGCGATGCACTGTGTGTTCTGACAGCCAGCATGAACTTTTTTCAGCAATTTGTGCTACTGCAGCTCTTCCACACGAGTTCCCCATGCACATCACTGAGCCTTGGGCGCCTATGACCCTGTCACCAGTTCACCAGTTATATTTCCTTTGCACACTTTTGGTAGGTGCTAACCACGGAATACCAGAAACATGACCTGCTGTTTTGGAGATGTTCTGACCCAGTCATCTAGCCATCACAATTTGGCCTTTGTCAAGATCCTTACACTTGCCCATTTTTCCTGCTTCCAACACATCAACTTCGAGAACTGACTGTTCACTTGCTGCCTAATATAATATATCCAACCCCTTGACATGTGCCATTGTAACGAGATAATCAATGTTATTCACTTCACCTGCCAGTGGTCTTAATGTTGTGGATGATCAGTGTATATATCCCCTTAATTCTCATATTCTACATGCTGGTAGTCCCTAGATGGGAGTAAAAACCCAAAGCACAAATCCATACACAGATTTTTGTCCAAGCTGATGTTGGTCTATCTAAAATGCCCAGCCTGGTGCAGTGAGAGAACTGAGATTGAATTTAAAAAAAAAGTTGGTGGAGGATCACATTGCTGTTCTTCAGATTGTGGATGGGAAAACATACATAACTATCCAGAGAAAACATCAAACCTTAATGGGATGATTTATTTGACCATATAAGTCTGTTTGCCTGTGTTTCCACAGAGTTGGAAGTGTTCGGTTTCATGAGAAAGATTGTTAAGACAAAATAAAATGGAATGGACGATTTGGGTTTGTTTAAATGCGTACCTCGCTAGACTCATTCTGCATTCACACAAGTCAAAATAATTCTCCAGGCTTCACATTTAATGTTATTGAAAATACCATACATATTTGAATTGAAACGCAGTCCCTTCATGGATTTACCATAAAATGGATAGTTTAATCAAACTCCAGATCAAACAGGATTACTTCAGCTGCATTATATCGTAGAAGCTACCGTCAGTGGTGGTTGTCCCAATGCCATGCCCTGTTGCTTCTCCGAAGACTGCACTTTATCTTGGCATCTTGACATGCTACTGACGACTTTGGCTCTGCACTCTGCAATTGTGGGGTGTGAGGGGAACATGCACAAGCCAGCATCTCCAGACAAGAGCAGGATCTGGGCATGGACAGGGCATGGCTGTGGCTGGCCTTAAAATAGTCTGCGGTGTGGCTGGTATTTCATAACGATCACCCGGAGATAGATGAAATTGAAATTGTATCCTGCCACTCTCTGCACGTATCTGACATCAGTGGAAGTCTAGCCCATTTTCCCTCAGGAGACAGGAGTTTGGCTTCCTGCTCAACAGTAGCACAATACTCAAGAAGACGTTTGCATTTACACATTTGGCAGACACTCACTCACTCTATCCCTGTCAGGGTTGCGGTGGATCAGTAGCCTATCCCTGGGTGTGAGGCAGGAATATTTCGTTTTTGGAGGAAACACGGCATAAACCTTTAGAGCATTACGGACTGGCTAGCTATCTGCCTTTAAATGTGTGTCTGTGCAATCATTTGCCCCAGTGAGACCTTGTGACATGAAGCACTGCTTAAATCTTATAGTTTTATTGTCAAGCTGTTAACAGAGTTTACATTTTAGCGTCCCATCTAACATCACCACCAGGCATCACTAGACCCAAATGAGACAAGATCAATCAAGCGTTCCTTAAGGGTTAAATGCCATGCTCAGTGGACCTACAATGGTTCTCTAGCACTGTGGCACCACTGTTCCATAGATTTTTGGCAAAGCAGTCCATTAGAGAAAACAACCTTTGGAAATATATACATTTTTTCGCATCTTCCCAAGGACTCCATAGCACTTTACCTTATGTGTCGAGTTATACGAGACGGCACTTCATCACTCATTTGTTAAATACGTTCCACTAGTGGTTTATCCTATAATAGCAGAAACTTTTTAAATGTTAAGGTTTAGGATTAAGATTATTTTGTTACTGTATCACTGAAGCCAATGTAGGGCCATTGAAGCAGTAAGGCATACAGTAATGTGTGTGTGTACCTGTGCCTTTGCCAGTGACTAAGTCTCCTTTACGATCTGCTCTCCTGTTATTATCCCTTTCGCTATCACAGTATCACTATACGGTAATGAAGCCTCCAGCACTGCACCTGGCCAGTTCACACCTGTTCAACACTCCCACGGTCTGCATCTTCACTCACACCTGTTTCCGTTTCACCCATATACTGCTCTCTCACAGGTCACATGCTTGCATGCTACATTTAGAAAGGTTGTTAATCTTCATGTTTTACAATGTGCACGGGTGAATCTGCGTGTAAGAATGCTTTGTAATGCCTCAGGGAACACAAAATATAATGCGCTCGAACACATAACATGAAAACATATCAGATCCGATACTGAGAGGGTTCTAGTACTAGTCTGGGCCTGCACCAGATCTACCCTACACTCAGTGCAGTCAGATCGCTCTCGTCACTGTTAAGCCCTGACATAGATGTGAGAATAAAACACGTTGGAATTAGCAGCAGTTTATACGGTGAGTTATCCAACCCTCCTTTAGCCTCATCACACACACATGCAGATGAGGCAAATTTGCTCAGCAGATAATCTTCTCCTTTGAGACACAGGCAACATGGCATAAAATACTTAGTTGTTGGGGGAATGAGAAGATAAACATGAGTGAAAAAGCAGATGAGCGGCCCATGGAGTAAGCAGGAAGGCCTTTTTGCAGGCCATAAACCTATCCAAACCGGTTATACGTGCAATTATTTCTACAAAACTTTATAGATTTGACCAGTTGCATCATGTTTAACAAGGGTTTTTAATTTATTTTTTTTTATTTATATATTTATAAAGCTTGCACTTTTTCTCTTTATGCTTTTAGGGGTTCCCTCCAGGACTTCTGGGTTCGTTTCCCAGTTCAAAGACAAGCACTGTTGGCTGATTTACATTTCCGTATTGTCCATAGTGTGTGGATGTGTGTGCAATTGTGCCCTGCGATGGGATATTAGAGTATACATCTTTAGAGTATAAAAGGCAGTTGAGAATCGACAACATACCATCCAACAACATCCAGCATACCGTCTAATAACTATATACGAGATGATTTTAGATGTACATGTTATTTTAATTGTGTTTGATACAGAAGACACACACAGTAGAGCTAATATCATTAACCAGCACTGACAGGTTTCAGCAAATCCAGCTCAATTACATCTGATAAACCAGACCAAAAAATCCAGCCATTTGAAAACATCATTGATTTTTGATGTACGGACAATATCCTCTCCATAATCCCTCTTTCCCACTCTCAAACTTTGCAGTATAGCTTGCAATGGTAATGGTTCTGTACTTCATAAACACAATGTCAGCACTTACACTTTGCCTTTGTTTGCAGAAGAGTATTAGATTTTGTTGCTTAAAAAAAAAAAATGGGGTCGTTCTTAAAATCAAATTAGATGTCTGTCCTTTAATTGCCATCTTTGGTGTTCCATCTCAGCGTCAGCCTCTGAACCATAAAGAATCTAGTGTTGTGGCTTTTGCATCGTTGCTTGCTCGGCTGATTTGGTAACCCTTTTATTAACTGTCTCCTCTGCTTCTCCTCCCTGAAGCATGGAGCAGCTTGATTCCTTCCTCAATAGGCCTCTATTAGAACTTCCCATGCATTTTTTGATAACTAAAACCGGGTTCGCACTGTATGATTTTGGCCACGATTTGGTCGTCTGAGACCAATTTTGACAATCCGAAAAGATTCTTATCCTAGGCCAAAATTTGTTGTCTTTGATTGCTAGTTTGACGTGTTCCTCGACAGCCGATTAATGGCTGTTGCGATAAAATATTTCCTCCGATATATTTATATATCCTGGCAGTGTCAGAAGATTTGAGGCACAGAACCTGTAGTATGGCTTCTCCTACTCCGGACGAGTCTTCTGTCGTATGTCCATTTTTCACTTCTTGACTGTCGTACAGTCCGACATTAATGACAACTGAGATCCTACAGTGTGATGTGGCTTAGATCACTTTCATCCATTCTGACACGCAACGGTCGCAAAGGACTATTAAAAAGTGTGCACCCGTCTTAAGCGCAATAAAAACCTATATGGCGCTAAATTGTGGGCCGAGCCCATTACTCTATAATTGTGTAATATCAAGAAAGACAACCAGATTAATGAAGTTAAATCACTGGTCCCTCAAAAGAGGTAATACTACAGGGTGTCCCAAAAGTCTCCATGCTTGAGTGAGCAAAATGTCTTCCAAAATGTTTCAAACTTAGTTTATCTCATCTCATCTTCAACCGCTTATTCCTTCTTCAGAGTCGCGGGAACTACGGACAATTTAGCCACGCCAATCAGCCTACCATGCATGTCTTTGGACTGGGGGAGGAAACCGGAGTACCCGGAGGAAACCCCCGCACAGCACGGGGAGAACATGCAAACTCCGCACACATATGGCCCTGGCGGGAATCGAACCCCGGAGGTGTGAGGAGAACGTGCTAACCACTAAGCCACCATGCGCCCATATGTATATATATATAAAAAAAAAATTCACATAGCCTTTAAGAACTCCTTTGACGAAAGAAAAACACATGGAAATCATTCTCATGGCTGGAGCGGGACGCTGTCGCAAGGTTGTGATGGACTTTTACAGGAAACATGACAAGCACCTCACACATATCACTGTTGCCAAACTTATAAACAAATTCCTAAAGACAGGAAGTGTTTACAAACATCCACTGACAAAGGCACAACCGATGGGGTTCTGGCATACATAATCCCCCGTGTATGGAGACTTTTGAGAAACCCTGTAGTAATATGTCTAGTATTTCCACAGAATATAAAATGTATAGAACTTAACATTTGTTGAAATTACATAGTCTCTTTGTGTATGACATGTATGGCCTCTGAGACATCATCGAGACCCGAGAGTCAGGAATAAATCTTTGTAAGAAAACAGTAATGCCCCCTGTAAAACAAAAAAAAAGTAATAATTAAAAACAAACCCACACACAGGAAACCCTCTTAATGTAGTACTGTATTAGAGTACAGTCTTGCAGCAGACCCACAATCCTCTGTTTCTTCATTAGAAAAACATCACCTTTGAGCTCTCAGTGCTTAACACTGAGTGCTTGTCCTAAGTGTTTTATGTGCATCTCTGCTGAGACAAAGGTGGCCCTGAGTATGAGAGGTGAAAAGCTAGTGGTACATTCATTGAGAGAAAATTGAATCCCCCAGGCTGTTTTCTCAGGGCCCCTGTAATATACCATATGTGCGCCCTCGGTAGAAAGTAGGTCAAAAAGTAGTATGAAAAACTTGTTTCCTGAATGTGTGTGTGTGTGTGTGTGTTTATGCTTCACTCTTGAGTGAGTTAGACCTGATATTGGGAGGAGGTGGTTTAGAGCCTGTCAGCAGGTCAGGAATGCACTGATGCAGACACGACAGGATCAGATGCCTCAAAGCAGAGAGGAATTAAAACAAAAATGGAGGGAATGAAAGGGGGAGAAAATTGAATGAGCGCGGGGATGATAGAAAACAGAGCATTCCTCTCTAATGAAGTCAAGCAGCAGCAACAGATCTGAGCGAGTCAATCTGAGTGCGTCCAACGCACCTTGAACATGATAAAGACAGACCGGCATGGACTCGCTCTTATTTATGGAACTGCCTCGCCCGCAAACCCCCACCCCCTTCATTTACTTTCTCTCCCACCAGGATCTAGTGAGAGAGGGGGAAAAAAGGGCTGTTTTAAATTACTGTCAAAGCATCAGAACACATATAGCCAAGATCTGAAGTCCTCAAATAAACCTAATTTTAGCTCAAAACCTTTCTGGGATAGTCAAGAGAGGCTTTGTCCATACATTCCTTTTTTGATCTTCTTGTACTGAGAACAGGTAACACTGTACCTACACGTTTCAGTGCAGAGTTTTTTATGTACAGGGAAACCGCTTCCCTCTATCTTTGAAACCAGTGATTCTGGTGTACGGTCCTTGTGTTAGCCTGTCTTAAATTTTTGGTGTTTTCCCTGCTTTAACACACATTCCAGATCCTTTCTGTGTCTACGTGGGAGTGCTAAAGCAGAGAAACTGTGCAGAGTGGGAATACCCCAGAACTCAGCCAGGGTACCACTGGTTTGACTTGAAATCACCTAAGAGAAATTTTAGGAGTTCTACTTCCTTTCATTCCAGACCGCCAGACCAACTTCCTTGCCAAGTGCGACCTCCTAATCGTGACCTCACATAGATGGTCTGTAAAAGCTACATGCTAAGTCGTGCTCATCCTCCTTCCCATTCTCGCCTTGTCCAAGAGTTAAGGAACTGGATTTAAGATAGCACTTCAGTACTTAATCCTTTGGTTTTTGGCTAATCGTGTTATTATTAGAGAGTGTGCCGAGGTGCACCATAGGTGACAGAACTTCTAATGTTAGACGTATTAGTCATTTCGCCACAGTTGACTTTGTTGCTGAATAAGACACACGGCATATGTATGAGTCCATCTTTGCATGTAAAGCTGCATACAGCCTGAGCATAGAAGTGCTGATATACTAGTTTGTAAAGAATACGATACATTGTTTAGTGTACCTTGTATCGCCAGTAGAGTAGCACACTCGCTACTGGACCTTAAGGAAATAATGCCTGTAGCTGTAGATGCAATGGGCACAGACAGCACTTCAAGTTATGGGAGTCGTGACGACAAATCAGTGGGTGTGGATACAAGATTTGTTGCTCAAATGTCATTGTCGTTCCTTCTGTCTTAGATAAGAGCAAAACAAGTGAAGTAACAGATTGCCCTTAGGTGCTCATCTGGCAATCCTTCACTCTTTCATAAAAGCATGGTTGTTGATCGTCCCATTCCAGATGTATTCCCCTTTTCCTGTTATAATAACCTCCACTCTTCTGGGAAGACTTTCCACTAGATTTTGCGACGTGGCTGTTTGGATTTGTGTTCATTCAGCTACAAGAGCATTAATGAGATCAGGCACTGATGTTGGGATGTTGAGGAGGTCTGGGGTGCAGTCGGTGTTCCAGTTCATCCTAAAGGTGTTCAATTGGGGTTGAGGTCAGGGTTCTGTGCAGGACACTCAAGTTCTTCCATACCAACCTTCGCAAACCATGTCTTCATGGAGCTTGCTTTGTGCACAGGGGTACTGTCATGCTGGAACTGGTTTGGTGACTGTTAGTTCCAGTGAAGGGGAATTATAATTCTACAACATACAAATACATTCTGTATGATTGTGTCCTTCAAACTTTGTGGCAACAGTTTGGGGAAGAACCACATATGAGTGTGATGGTCAGGTGTCCACAAACTTCTGGCCATGTAGTGTACATAACCTTTGGTTTTGTTAATGAAATAATCTTAATATAGTATGATATCTATCAAATGTATATATTCATGTGAAGAATTTAAGTGCCTTTGAAAGACAGGATCATTTGACTGATTATTATTATATTATTATATTTTTTAAGTGTTTAATTAATATATATTATTGTATACATTCCTAGTCAAATGTTCGGACACGCAAGATTGAATAATTTTTTTCCCCCGTCATCTTCAACACATTTGTGGACCAATTTTGTTTGTAAATAGAGAACTGAATGCCCATGTATACATTTCTTTCTGAATCATTTGTATCTATGTAATTGTATTTTCTATTCATTTATGCTGCTTCCCAAAACAAGGCATTTTAATCTCATTTAGGTGACGCAACCAGAAAGTTCCTGGTCTGTTTGGAAATTTAAGAAAAGATTCCATGCTGAAACTCCCTTGTGCAGCTGGTTGAGAAGTTGCCAGGAACGTGCAATGCTTCACCAGGAAATAATACTGTTAAGAATTTAAAATATATATATATATATATAAAAAAAGAAGTTTTTATTAGTGTGAGACAAAAACACAATTCATGGTTACTGAATAATAAATATGTGTTATCTTATAGTATTAATATCATCATTATTTTTCTGAATGAGTAGAAAATAGTACATTGAAGAAAACCCTTCTGTGACCAGGTGTGTCCTAACGTTTGACTGGTGATATATGTTCGTATGAAGATGAAGGATATGAAGAACTTGGCTAAATGCTGTAAACTGAAGTAAGTGTGGTGACTCCAGTACACTAAATGGGGTTTGCGGTGGCTTCCATTTTTTATTTTTTCGTTAGCTATCTTATCCTGCAGTCAAAAGCTAAATAACTGACTGCTTACTTTTAAAGAAAGTGCATCATCCTTATAACTTGTAACAGACATATACCTCCATTTCAGTACTTCACTGACCTGAAAGAGGGGGAATATCCTAGTTAGGCAGTGGGCCTACAGGAAATAACCTGTCCTCCATCAGGGTCAAGCGTGTACTGTCGCTAATCATTAGGATGTGCTGTTAAAAAGATCAGCATCGGAGAAGCTTTTGTATTTGGTGTAGAACAGGCTGAAAAATATTTCTCTCGGTCTCAGCTGTTTATTATTGTTAGAAATGGAGAAGGCTGAAGCGGGTAAGTAGGACTGAGGGAGGCTGAGGAGCCCCTGGAATGCATAAAAAGACTGTCACTCTGCCCTGCTCAAAACGTACAAGTGCACAGTGTCTCACTGCAAGGAGCTCTTTGTCCGTTCTCTGTTAACTTTACGCTGGTATCTCACTGTCTGGCTGAAAGCAAAATCACTAACATACGGTCGTTGAGACATTTCAGTAGTTTAATTAAGGTGGTAACACTTGAACACTGAATAATCATGCACTAATACCTGAATAAATACTTGCTTAAATATGAACTAATCATGAGTCAAGGCATGTACTTATCAAAAACTAATGAAGCTCTAACCTTAACTACAATGTGAGTCACATTACCTTAAGTACCTGTTTGTTAGTTAATGTATTAATTAGTACTTAACAGTAAACTAAATCGAAGAATAGGAACTAAACATAAGGAGGAGCAATGTGAATTATGAAAGTAATCCATCGCCATCCAACGATCTCTGTGTATGCAGCTGCATATATCAGGCTATATAAACAATTTGAAATGATGCACGTTTAATTCCTATTCTTTCTTATAGGGCATGTTTGATTTTGTTTACCTCTCTGCGTTAATTAAAACATTAACTAGCAAACACGTGCTAACATGTACTTAAGGTGGTCAATATTCATATAAAATTCATAAGTCTCACATCCTAGTTAAAGTTAGCGCTTCGTTAGTTTGCGATTAGCACATGCTTCAACTCGTCATTAGCTCGTCTTCAACTCGTCATTAGCTCGTCATTAGGTATTAGCACGTGATTATTCGTGTACTATTGTTTTAAAGTGTTACCGTTAAATTTAAAGCCGATCCGTTTTTTGTGATGAAGTCCTTTTGGGAGAAGTGAAAATTGTCAATACTTAATGGAAGGGAGCGCTTCATTAGAAAACCTCATTAAAAGATCTGGGTAAGTATTGAACACATGACAGGCAAGTGTTATAAAAGTGTAGGAGAGTATATGAAATGACCAGTTTGCATAGAACCTGGGATGGTGGTAAAAGTGTAACCATGGTACCATGTGGCACAAAAGGAAAGCAATTGTGAGGAGACTGAGGGTTCGAATCTTGGCATTGTCACAGCCATCTGTGGTGAGAGTCCAGAAAAACAAAATTGCCAGTGCTCTCTGGGTCGGAGGGAATGTATTACTCTCTATTTGTCTATCACGGTGACACTAGCCAATCATACGATCGGTGAGCTCATGTGTGCAGAAGAGGGCAGACAGCGTTTTCCTCCAAGTATGTTACACTGCCATAGGAGCAGCAGTTAGAAAAGATGCCATTGGTTGGCTTCACGTGTCTCAGAGGAAGCACGTGTGAACCTTCACCCTCCCTGGTTGTTAGCTGTAATATGATATGAGAGTGTAGGTGGAAATTGGCAAATGACCAAATTTGGGAAAGCCTGAGGAAAATACATGCTTTTGTGTCTTTTCCAGTAGTATAATGGCATTTTTATGGAGCCGCTCCATCAAACATTTGATTGTTCAATACAAAATAGTGGTTAAAGCACTACTCTTTTATTCTTTTTTTTTTAAGTCAGTAGAGGACTTTTCTCTTACTGGATTTTTTTTGTTTTGGTAATTTTGTTGGTTAGTTCAGCTTACTCTTTGAGTTGTTTTCACATAGTGGACAACTCTTGGTGGGAAACACTGCTGTCTCCCTTGTTTTATGGACACTTTGGGTGTGTGTTGGGGGGGTCAGACTCCAGCTGGGACAGGCACGCTTTTAAGATTTATTTGTTGGAACGTCAGAGGTAATCCTGTTAAGAGATCTAAGATTTTTACACATTTGAAACGTCTTTCACTTGAACTTCAATTCGAAAGCAGGAGGGGTCGCTATTTTAATTGACAAAAGGTTACAGTTTTCGTCCACTAACGTTATCGCTGATGCGAATGGTAGATATATTATAGTTGCTGCTACTCTAATGCAAAGACAGGTATTGTAAATGCATACGCTCCTAACGTTGTTGATGTTTTTTTTTTGTTTTTTTGTTTTAATAAAAGGCATCCCTTTATTGTATAGTTAAACTTTGTTAGTTTAACAAGAAAACAGGCCTGTGAAGGTTTACTGCTGCGTTGCTCAATTTGTTTTTTTCTTCTCAAAGAAATATTTGGGAAAGGGAAGGGAGGAGAGAAGAAAAAAAAAATGAATCACATGAAAATGAATCACATGTAAATGAATCACACGAATATGAATCACATGAATATGAATGACATGAAAATGAATCACATGTAAATGAATCACACGAAAATGAATAAATAAATAATTAAAGAGAAATAAATGTAAAATAATAATAATTTAAATAATAATGCACTACTCCCTTCAAACTACACCGTTCACAATTAAAAATAAAAGAGTACTAAGACATTTCAATGAATGAAATGATTAACAATCTACAAAAGCATGATAAGATTTCCATTATAGAAATGACCCTTTCATAAAGGGAACTACTAGATGGAAAGCAACTACTTTAGAAACTACGAAGTTCTTGATCACTGCACTCTTGTCCAGCCTATCCTTCAGATTTTAGGGCTTTGTGTCTCCATCTATGCCTAATGCAAACCGGTCCAGTGCAGCAACTGTATGTTCTGCAGTGCTCACACAAGCGGAACCGACTCAGCTTTGATGTGGTCCTTTAGGCCGACCGGCCAGCAGCCCTTGATCAGAGATGATTGCTGGGGTCTAATTGTGCTTGTGATTTACCGTTCTTGCTCGCCTTGTGTTCGCTTTCGAGCCAGACGTCTTCCCCTTTAACCCACACCTGTGCATGGGCCTTTTCAACAGCCCACAGGCCTGCTTTCAGTACTAATCACAGCCACATTCTCTAAGCATGAGTGTTTTGCTGCAGTGCTCTCATCATTGTTGTCCACGATGAAACGATTCACACGCGGTGTCGGCTTCGGTTTATGTGTAGGTGAAGTGAGGCATTAAATACGAGCTGGTGGGTGCAGGAAAGACTCTTTGAAAGTACTTTGCTTTTATGCTTAGGTTTATATAGGATACATGAAAGTGAGTGTGTCATGTGGTCAAAGGGGCTTTGATGTTCCTTGCTGTGGTGGTAATGAGTGCTAAATGCAGCGGGTGTGAAATAGCCACTTGGAAATAAAACTGATATAGTCGACCGGTATAGTAAGTGACATTTAAGGTACATTTGTCAGAGATGGAGGTTATGAGTCATACTTCCCTTTGCAACCCCAGTAAGCATCTTTATACCCTTCAACGTGTTGTAGCTGAGCTCTGTGGTACGGTATATATGAGGTGTGTTCAAGAACTTACACTATATGGTCAAAAGTATGTGGACGCCTGACCACGACACCCATATGCACCTGCTGAACATTCCATTTAAAAGGTATGGCATTAATATGGTGTAGCTCTTCTTTGCATCAATAAAAACCTCCACTCTTCTGGGAAGACTTTCCATTAGATTTTGCAGTGTTGCTTGGAGATTTACGCATTAGTGTGGACAGGCACTCATGTAGGGTGATGAGGCTTAGGGTGCAGTTGGTGTTCCAGTTCATCCCAAAGGTGTTCAGTGGGGTTAAAGTGGAGGCCACTCAAGTTCTTCTACACCACCCTTAGCTAACCATGGTTTCATGGAGCTCACTTTGTGCACAGGAACATTGTCATGCTGGAACAGGTTTGGGGGTCTCTTATTTCCAGTGAAGGAAAATTGTAACTGCATACAAAGACATTCTAGACAATCATATGCCTCCAACTTTGTGCCAAAGTTTGGAGGAAGAACCACATATGGTTCTTAATAGTTAAGCATCCACATACAAAGCGCTGGAGAATTCTGAAGTGGCCATCAATGAGTCCGGATCTAAATCCCATAGAACACCTATGGAGAGATCTCAAAATTGCTGTTGCGAGAAGGCACCCTTCAAATCTAAGAGACCTGGAGCAGTTTTCAAAAGAAGAGTGGTCCAAAATTCCAGTTGAGAGGTGTAGGAAGCTTGTTCATGGTTATAGGAAGCGATTGGTTTCAGTTATTTTCTCCGAAGGGTGTGCAACCAAATATTAAGTTGAGGGTGCCAACATTTTTGTCCGACCTAATTTTTGAGTTTTGTGTAAAATGATGTCAAATTTGCCTTTTTTCTTCAGCTTTTTTTGTGCTGTTCCAATGCACTTAAAGGTAATAAACATGTGTATACCAGAACATTTGTCACTGCAACACTTTTCTGGGAGAAATGGTACAGTTTCTGGAAAAGTTCCAGGGGTGCCAATAATTTCATCCATGACTGTAGTCAATGGAAGTCAATGGACAATACTTACAAGGATAGAAAGACAAACATGTGTGTGTGTGTGTGTGTGTGTGTGTGTGTGTGTGTGTGTGTGTGTGTGTGTGTGTGTGTGCTACCAGAGGGAGATTAGAAAATCAGAAGAAACTGGACCTGGAGTCACATTCAATTACTTAAATAGGAGCAGACAGAACATGTACCCTGGCAGCATTATGTAGTTGCTCTCAGCTGTACATAAAGGCACTAAAACCTGATGTGACCTTTCACAAATGCTTCTATCAATGTCATACACATTGACTGAGTTAAGCTTGATTGCAACGATTAGTATTAACTATATAAACGAGATTGCAGTTGTTAACCCGGCACATGTTGTGGTGCTGAGGTAATGTTTTTTTCCTAACTATTTCCTAACTTTTTTTTTTTTTTATTGTTTGCTTGATTTTATATACATCCTGATAAAGTTTCCCAGTATCGAGCAAGCTGAAGTACTTGTGGTGTTTAAACGTGAAACACATTTTGTCTATGTTTGTGCTATTACACCATCTCACACTCATTAAAGTTAAGCAAGGATTTCTTTTATTGTCTGAATTATAAAATAAATTAAATAAAAAAACCACTCAACAACTATGTATTATTAACACATTGTAAACGAGCCCCGTGAAGGTGAACGACGAATCTCTGATGTAATACATTTTATGTAAAAATAAAAAACAACTAGTGTGTGTGTGTGTGTGTGTGTGTGTGTGTGTGTGTGTGTGTGTGTCTGTGTGTGTGTTTTAGGAGGGGGGGGGGTTGGTTCCTGGAAACACTGACGAAAAAGCAGCAAAAAGTTCTGCATGTAAGTCTATACTTATTACTGTAGCTAAATTATTTAATGAGATCAGGAGGATAATGTGATTGTTGTTTGAACTAGTTTTCGCTTAAAAAAAAAAAAAAAAAAGAAAAGCAAGCGGGCCAGGCAGTGCAAGTCTGCAAACCATTCTAATGCTGACAGAGCCAAATGAATGGTCTATTTCTTTAATACAGACCAGAACTGGCCCAGTGCTTCAAACGGTTCAGATTCTGCAAACCAGCAACCCTCCTTCTGAGACCTCCAAAAATAAATCCCCAGTCACTCTTAAACAAATGAAAAAGAATAACGAGCATTCTTGGCATATGTGAGGCAAAGCAATAGCCATGTTTCTGATCGAATAAATTGATATGTAGTGACACAATTCATGGTTACTGAATAGTACAGCCAGGAAGGACATATTTAAGAGAGTAGATTAGTAGATTCTATTTTTACACAGGATGAGGGTTAACAAAAAAGCCCTGTGTTTATTGTAAAGACTACATTGTTTAAGAATGTATAATAGCGAGCAGAATGTTAACCCATTTAAATTATATATATATATATATATATATATATATAGTCATGTATCAAGAAACTCTGTGCTCCAGTTCCCATCAGCCACTGCACTGGACTACATGTCACGTGACCACCTGCACCTGATTCACGTTCTGTTAATGAGCACTCTTGTGTATATATAGTCACTGTCTGCACTGTTTTTCTGTCTTTCGTTGTCTTAGGCTTTTGTCTTCTATGTCACGGTGTTTTGTTTCATGCTACGATGTTATGCCAAGTTGTCTTTGTTTTGTTACTTAATTGTTTAATAAGCGTTAATCTATCTGTGATTGCTTCTGCCTCAACCTCGATATGTGATGTGAGATATATATATATATATATATGTGTATATATAGGCTAATATTTTATACTAAGAGTATAATAGGATGCAGTTACAAAAGTGCTGGATGTACAGTTGGGGTCATAAATTGACATACACTTTGCAGAATCTGCGAAATGTTAATAATTAAAAAATAAGAGAGATCATAGAAATTGCATTTTGTTTTTTATTTAGTCACGCCCTGAAAATTACAGATAACAGATGTTTACATAAAGTCCACAAAACACAGTAATAACACAATTTAATCAGTTCAAAGTTTACACACGCTTGATTCTTAATACCGTGTGTCATTGGATGATCAACAACTGTTTTTATGTTTTGTGATAATTGTTCATGAGTCTGTCCTGAGCAGTTAAAATGCCCACTGTTCTTCAGAAAAATCCTCCAGGTCCTGCACATTTTTGCTGCATATTCTTCTGTATATTTGAGCCCTTTCCAACTGTGGCTATATGATGTTGAGATCCATCTTTTCAGACTGAGGACAGCTGAGGGACTCGTACACGACTATTACAAAAGGTGCAAGCATTCACTAATGCTCAAGTTTGAATTTTTCTTCTGTTATTTCTTTATTCTCTCCACCCATCCATCCATCCATTCTCAAACGCTTATCAATTTCGGCCGCTTGTATCTGCGATTTAGTTCTTTCAGTCACTACCCAACCTTCATGACCATAGGTGAGTGTAGGAACATTGGCCGGTAGATTGAGAGTTTTGCCTTCCGGCTCAGCTCTCTTTTCGTCACAAAGGTGCGGTAAAGCGACTGCAATACTGCTCCTGCTGCTCTGATTCTCCGGTCAATCTCCCGCTCCAGTGTCCCCTCACTCGTGAACAAGACCCTAAGGTACTTGAACTCCTTCACTTGGGTTATGTTCTCATTCCCTACCCGGAGTAGGCACTCCGTCGGTTTCCTGCTGAGAGCCATGGCCTCAGATTTAGAGGTGATAATCCTCATCCCAACCGCTTGATACCCCTATAATTGGCACACACTCTCTGGTCCCCCTTTTTAAACAAGGGAACCACCACCCCGGTCTGCCACTCCTTGGGCTTTGTCCCCGTCTTCCACGCAATGTTATAGAGATGTGTCAATTCTTTATTCTATCTAGAACAACATACTTGAAAATGCAAAATATCTATCAATAGAAGAGGAACATTTCTAGCTTGATTAGTAAAACTAGAGATGCTAAATTTCTCAGCTGATACCGATAACCAATTATTCAGAGTGATATCGGCCGATACGATAGCTCTGCCTTTTATGCCTTTAAAAAAAATGTAAATAAAATTAATAATAATTAATTCCACAGTTCTGAAGGAAATGTAAATCAAAGCTTTATTCTCTCCATTTAACACATTTTTTGACAGTAACTGGACTCATAAACAGAAAAGACATAACTCTAATTAACATTAACACATGAACTCAATTCTGAAGATTAAAGTAAGATTTCTTAACTTATTGAATGTTATTAATTCATATTAACATTGACTGAATTATAATAAACCTCCCTTTAGTCTCACATTCACTCTCCACAAACACAAACATTTCTACTTCATCATTAACATCAAACTGGTCATATATAATATCAACTTTTAATATATATATATATATATATATATATATATATATATATATATATATATATTAACATGAAATATACTATTCTACAAATATATTTTCTAATAAATAAATGAATAAATATTTGTTAAATCATCTTCATTTAAATATTTCAAAGGTGTACTGGAGCTTTAATTCAGCACGAGCAGCTCAGCAAAAAGAAATAAATTAGACTCAACGCTGAAACTCCCGCTTCACTGCTGCTCACTTCCGGTGTAAAACTTTATCAGTGCAGAGATTACAGAGATTACAAACTACAGTTTTGTCGTCATTCCACACAAGATACATTATCATTACACACAGCACAAGATCCATGTGTTTTCCCACCCACTTTTGATTGACAGGATATAATCGGCCCTGATCATCGGATGTTTTTAAACTATCGACACGTGACCGGTATCTGAAGCTTGTGTAAAATCCTGCCTCTACGTATAGGCCTGCCACAATCAGGTGACGTGGCAATTAAGCGCGTCACATGATATACATATGGCACCTGTGAACCACGCCTTATTATCTGAAGTGAAGACGCAATTCATAGGCCTGCCCTGGTATGACAGAGCTATGCAATGTCTCGTTCCCTTTCAAAGAGCTACCTGATCTATCAACCTCATGTCCCCTGATACGTCCCTCCACGGCCTCTCTGGACCGCTCTTCTTTGTCTGCTTGGCCTTTATGACTATTCTCAGATCAGGCCTAGTAGCAGACCATGACTGTGGCCGCACGGTTCCCCTGGCTGTCTGCAGGGGTTGGCGGGCTGCCATACTTCTCCTTCACACTAGTGCTGGCTCAGGCTCCTCTCATGGACGCCCGGGTGAGCTAGAGACAACAGGGAAGGAACTGGCTTTTTTGAATTTCGCCATATGTCGAGCTCATTCTACAGGTCTGCTTGGTAGGTCTGCAACCCTGTCATTGTCTGCAGTGACCCACAAGCAAGACTACTACTGCATAGGCCTTGAACACCAATGCCATGCTGGCCTTACATGGCTTGGATGCAAGCCAGCCCCGTAATTACCTGCCGTCGATGGAGAGAGGTAGCTCGCAAGCGCCTCCTCCACCTTCAGCATAGCTAAATAGCCATGCCGTTCATTCCCACAATGGCCGAATAATCCAACATCATGGGGTTATGAATATGGCTTATGCATACTTTTCTCCCAGAAGCCTGATATTTTGTCATGCACTTCTGGAAGACAGGGGAGTTTCTGCAGTGTGAGGGATTTACTTTCACTGGGTAATCACTTCAAGCAGCTCTTTATATGCTGCTCTCAGTTTTTAACACATCCTTCTACCTCCTCGGAGTCAGAGAGGAATTATTACCTTTAGGCTTTCCATAGTGGAAGGAGGAGTCACGACGCAAGCTCCAAAATACAGCGGAGAGCCAAACCTGGAAGACAGAATAAAAGATAGAGCAGCGCTCGTCTACAGCTCCTCGTCCTTATCTATAAGAGATCCCCCGAACCTGAGACAGCTAGCTGTCGCTTCAGCTGGCCCAGATCTGCGAGGCTCTGAAACCCAACTCGCTTTGGTTTCCGAGAAGAGCGCGAGCCGAGCTGCTTAATGTAGGCATTACTCTCGAGGCAACCATTGCATACTACACCGCTTCCACTTCACCCAGAAAGTGTGCACTATTCCCCGTGATGAAACGGGAGCAAGCCATAACACACTTCTTGAATTCTTTCTCGCTCATTACTTCTCTCTCTTTTAGTTTAAAAAGGGAGCGAAAACTTTAGAGATTTTGAGAAAATATTGAGTAGAAATGAAGCGTTTTTGTCACACAAACAACACACATGCAGTCTCGCTGAAGATAATAAGGTTGGCGGCGTGGTTCACAGGTGCCATATATATATCATGCGACGCCCTTAATTGCCACGTCACCTGATCGTGGCAGGACTATAAGTAGAGGCATGATTTTACACAAGCTTCAGATACCGGTCACGTGCGCAAGGCGTTCCCATACTGTTATGCTAAATGGAACGTCGAAGTTCCCTTTGAAAGGGAATTACTTGAACTGGTGAAATTACGATTTTGTTTTGCATGTTTCGCAGTGATGTTTATTGGTGTATGTGAATCAAGGAGGGCTTTGGATGAATGCGCATGCTGATGATGTCACATGATTCAAAATGGCTAAATCCTGGAGGGACTGCATAGGAGTGTTAGTTGTTGAATTCCTATGTGCAGTGTAAAGGTGGTTATTCGTGGCCAAGTTGACGTCAATATTGATGTCTGGCTGAAAACACACTCAAATGCAGTAAGCATAAATACAACTATATGTTAAGTGTTGTTTACAGGTGCACTGGTGCACATTTCCAAGCGCCTGTTACATTTGCCATGCATGTGTGAGTGTGTGAGCATGATGGAAGAGCTTTGACTTTACCATCTGCCTCCACACTCTCTTTGTCCTCCTAGTTGTACAGTGTTTGGGAGACAATGGCCAAGAGTGTGTGTGTGCTGGGGCTGGTGAAAGAGAAGACCACCTGAGTAAACGGGAGTTGCCTGCTCAGCCCTCAACACAGATTTATGGGCTGTTTCCTCTGGGCTGAAAGGTCAGATTTAGAGCAGAAGGCCGAGACTTCTCACGACTGTGTGGGTGGGAGGGGGATTTCTGGGGGTGGACACAATGAGGAAATTTTTAGCTACAGTAACACATAAGTCAACTGGAATACAACATGAAGATAGAATTACAAATATGTGTGTGTGTGTGTGTGTGTGTGTGTGCGTGAGAGAGAGAGAGAGAGTTAATCGATTGAGCTCGTGAGTGACAGTGGTCCGATGATGTATACACATAGTGACAAAGTTAACACATATATACTAACACATGCTTTATGCTCAGGGGAAAACAGAAGGTTACGTATGTTATCGTGGATTTACAGTAGCAGAGTCGTCACCTCATGACCCTGGGTAGCTATAAAAAGCTCCACGCTACGTCACACTCATACTTTTTCCCATTCTTGTCTTGACTAGGAGCTGTGGACTCATGACACTGAGTATCTTTTGTTGTTTTTTTTTTGTTGTTGTTTTTTTGCTAAACGTGTTATCTTGTTGAGGTATTGTGAGCGGCAGTAATTCTAATATAGACTTATTTTAGTTCCAGTTGAGTGAATAACAACATATTGTAGCAGCAAGGGAACTGCAGAGGCACAGGAACTAATTATAATTATATTAATATTCTTATCAAGTCTCTAACAGCTCAAATTAATTGGTGTTAGTGTTGACCACGGCAAGACTTGGGGGGGAGGGGGTGTTGGGTTTGATGACGATGAAACAAGGAGTTGGAGTGACATCCTCAGCCGAGCAAAGGGGAGGAACGATAACCTCAGCTGAGATGGGAGATGCATCAGCCACCTCCACCAGCTCCTGACACAGAGCCCTTTTTATAGAATTCTAAGTTTACTGCAGCATCTGAAAGCTTTTTGCAAGGCAATAATGACGCTGGAGTACAACCATGTCTGGGTCAGACGTGGAAGAGCCTTCGCTTATAGAGCCCTACAGTTATGGAACAGTCTTCCTATTAGTGTTCGGGACTCAGACACAATCTCAATGTTTAAGTCTAGGCTTAAAACGTATTTGTTTACTCAAGCCTACCCTGACTAGATTATATCTCACTACTTCAGTCGTAATAATCTTTTTCTCCCTCTCTCCTTTTGCCGAGCCACACACGAATTTATGGCGATACTAGAGATCCAGATCCTTTCTGCCTCTGGATCTGTTGTTACGCAGATGAGGATGGGTTCCTTCTGAGATGGATTCCTCTCAAGGTTTCTTCCTCTTAAATCTTAGGGAGTTTTTCCTCGCCACCGTCGCCACTCAGTGGCTTGCTCAGTTGGGATAAATTCACACCTTTAATATCTGTATACCGTGTTGATATTTCTGTAAAGCTGCTTTGAGACAATATCTTTTGTAAAATGCGCTATAGAAATAAAACTGAATTGAATTGAATTGAACTCTACTCCAACCTTGGCAAAACATGTCTTCACGGCGCTCGCTTTGTACACAGGAGCACTGTCCTGCTGGAACAGGTTTGGGCTTCTACGTTCTAGTGAAGGGAAATTGTAAAGCTACAGCATAGAAAGATATTATATACAATTTTTGTGCTTCCAACTTTGTGGCAACAGTTTGTGGAAGAACCACGTGGGTGTGATGGCCAGGTGTCCATATACTTTTGGCTGATCAGGTGTTCTTTTACTGTGCATGCTGCAGTGCTGTTTAAGGTTTTGGTACTTGTTCCAGATCCAGACTTCTCCTTAGTGTCTGTATTGTTTTGTACTCTATCTGCTGCATCTTCCAAAAGCAGACATGAACCGAAGAATATGTCTTTGCTTGCTGACCAGATATGATTTTTTTTTTAATTATTATTATTTTTTTAATCAAACTCATTTATTCCACTTCTAGAGAACATATAAGTTTGTGTCACCTCATACATGCACTCATACCCAGGTACAAAAACTTTCCCTTGTTCTCTCTTCCTGCATATGGAAAGAAAAACAGCCCTCCCCAGTAATAGGAGAAAGACATTTCCTGAATTGGGAAACTCTTTGACTAAAACTTTCTATAGATGCATGAAATAAGAAAGAGGAAAGAAAGAGTCATTCTTATTATTGCTGATCAACGCCACTCATTTTACACAGCTGGCATGGAGCAGCACTAGTGTACACATGCACATTGTCAAATCCTGTATTGTTGGATACATTTTGTGTTGTGTCCTGCTGTAGCTTTGCCAGTAGGAACATACACTTATGCGTGTTTGCATGTGTTTATGAACCACAGCTAATAACTGGACTGTGCTCCATGCACAACAAATAAATGTGTGTGTGTGCGGTTGTGTGTGTGTGTGTGTGTGTGTGTGTGTGGTTACTTTTCTCTCTCTCTCTCTCTCTCTCTCCACAGTAAATGAGTGTGGTGAGTGTGGCTTCGCTGTCCGTGTGAGAGGGAAATACCGAGGAGGTGCAGTCAGCCTCGGCCTAATGGCAGCGAGTGTCTCCATTCCCATTTCCACGGCTGCAATTCTGCTGCCCCACATCCTCTGACGTCACAACGGGCATCCATGGAGCCAGTTGTGGTCTTCAACAAGCAGACCTGATTGTTAAGGGTTTGGAAAATTTCATAATGTTCATAATGTCTTTTCATAGTGAAATGGGTATTTTAAGGTTTCATCATGAGTGTGCTGTTCGGCACATCCATATGTTATTAGATACAGAGCTTACATTCACATGTTCGAGCCTTTGTGGAAGACTTGCTCCTGGCAGCGTGGCTCTGAATCTGTGTGTGTGATCAGGCTACAGTTGAGTTAATCACAGACTATGGTACAGTAAATCCCAGTGAATGAGTTCCCACAGTGCAGAATAAGGATTAGTACTAATGCATGCACACACTGTGGAGATTTATGAGTTTGTGACAGAAAAGTATTAACAATCAAACATAAAATACATTTGATTTGAGGTCCACTTGGCTTTAGGTGGCGTTGTTTTTTTTAAACCCTCAGACCCCGAGGCACCTCAGACTACTCACATAAGTCATTATTTCATATGATGATACTAACAGATTTTTAAAATAACCATTTTTATCAATAAATGAGTGCAGGTATATCAGTTGAGATATTCTTTTATAAAGTAGATTAATAAGTAAACTTTGTTGATGGGGGCATTTTATTACTTAGTACTGTGAGAGAATATATGATAAATGATATATGATATCCCTGCGATGGACTGGCACCCTGTCCAGGGTGTATCCCGCCTTGTGCCCGATGCTCCCTGGGATAGACTCCAGGTTCCAGGAGTAAGCGGTTGAAGATGGATAGATGGATGGATGGATATATGATATGATATGATATGAAAAATATTCTTTATTGATATTTTCTCCCCTTGGTTTCATGCAGATTGGCAAAGTTCTCTTATAACAAAACTTTTATACATTTATTTAGTTGATTTGTATTTGTATAATTCTGAATGACATGGGAAATTACGATCATCCGTTAATATAATATAATATAATATAATATAATGCAATTAAACTGAGATAGAATGATATGATAGAGTATTATTTAGTTCATTTATCTGATTATTTATTTATCTGTTAGGTGTGATCTTGCACTCTCAGTCCACCTTCTTGAGTACAAGCAACTGAGTCTTCTGTGTCTTTACACACTATAAATCTGATAGTGCTAGTCTTTGCGAAATTGTTTGACTGTTTTAAGGTGACATGGCTGATTTTACCAACTTATAACCAAAGTAAACCTTTTTAGAAATAAAATAACCGAGGTGCATTTTAAGAGGTAAATAAATGATGTTTTAATGTGTTGGTGACATTCATGATGTCACAGATAGACACAAAACATTTATTATCTCTCTACTGTGAATACAAACTGGAGTGCATTTTCAGCACAATGCTGGCCATTTCTATATTTTCAAACCCATATTACTCACTGACACTTTATCGCACAATGAAGCCATAATGATGTTTGCAAAGGGCAAGTCTTGCTCTGTTTTGAAAGAGGTGCAACTTATTTCTGAGGCATATTTTATATCTTACATTTCTGAGCTGTGCTGCAAATCCAGCCAGATGCTTGTGTGTAGAAACACCAGCCAAACTTTTTAGAGCAAAACAAAACAAAACAAAGACTAACAGTTCCCATGAGCACCAGTGACAGAAGACCTTGCAGAGCTGGAAAATCTATCATCCTCAAAGCTGGAATACTAAAGGAGGCCTGCTAGTGTGAATACACTAACTTACATAGTCTTTTCTCTTTACCCTGCTCTCGAGTTCAAAGTGGCCTGCGGAAACGCTTGTGAATGACCATGGCTGATGAAGCACTATGAATATTCCTAAAGGCAGGGCTCAGGTTCCGATATGCCACTCCTCACAAATAGGAAACCATTGTCTGGGATGAAAGGAGCTGAGTAGCGTGACAGGAAAAGCGTCTCCCTGCCAGTCCCAGCTGCTGGTATTCGCTGGCAGGGATCTTTGCGGTTCCTTTGCCCATCAGGGTTCTGGTAAAATCCAATCTGACTGTGTCTGCCTGTGTGAATACCAGCAGTGGAGCGTAGGAGCCCCCGAAATACACGTACGCATGACCACACACACACACACACACACACACACACACACACACACTCTGGAAATGAAAGGCCCTGCGAGCTGTAGCATGCTGATTCCCGCACTCTTCTAAATGATTGGGTGGGCCTTTCGACATGCTTACATTCCTCTCCCGCAATGATGCCAGTGGACTACTGAAGATGTATGGATGACTGCCACCAAAATTTGTCTGTGGTTAAATATAGGTGAGCAGTTAGGAGGTGTGAGCAGAATAGAATGGAAGCTGACTGTGTGTTGTGGGCAAAACCTGTGCTTTTACATTTTTGCACTTAAATTTGCCTCGTTTTACTTACAATTGATTCAACACACAGCTGAGGAGTTAAGGATTAATGCTTAGAATATGCTCAAAACTTTAAATTGTAAATGTAGAAAAGCTTTCATGCCTGCTTCACTCAAATTCCTATTAAATTGACTTTACAGTGCAGCACTTCTCGTCTTTAAATTTGCTATGTAGATAAAAGTAGCTTGACTTGAATCCAGTCAAGTGACTCCTGGGATTTTACCTAGAATGGTGAGAAAACAAAAGAAAATAGAATTGGACAGAATCTGGACAGAATTGAAGAGAAGAGAATTGCCAACTTGTTCAAGCAGGCATTAAGGCTACAGTAAGTCAAGTAACCTACTCTTTACACCAGAAAAGTGTCTTAGAACGCACGTCAAACCTTAAGGTGATGAGCTACATCAGTAGCCAAGAACAGGACTCTGACATTACAATGGACACGGGCTCATCATAACACGACAGTTGAAGATTGGAAAAACATCATCTGTTCTTTTTTCCCCCCAAGTTTAAAGAGTGTAAAGGTAAAAAATGGGATATTTGATTTTACATAAGGTGTGGTCCAAATCGCACACTTATGTACTATTCTATGCCGTTTTATTGTATAAAAAGTGTGATTAGTGTGTTCACACTGAAAAACCTACAAAAAACAAAGTGCACTTTAAGTTCCCGGATGATGCACTCGTACAACTGACAAAACAATGACATACGGAAGGGTTGGGGCTATAGCCATAAGCACAACCACAACTTACTACATTGAGTTTAAATTGTGCGAGCAAAATTCACCTGCGGAGACGATTACGCCTCCGTCTGGCACTGAATGATGTCTTGTTAGGCATAAAAGGAAACTTTAACATAAACAGTCAAATGTACCAATTGGTTTCTGTTATCTGTTTGGCTATTTCTTTAACACTAGCGCCATCGCATTACGTGCATTTGATGTAATTTTCCCTTGAGCAGGAAACAGAATATACTTCCGGTCAGTACAATACCGAAAATATGCCATTTGAGACGATACTACCTTTCTAAAATTCATACACTAGACACCAGAGTATATAGTGCATAGTATAAGTGTATAGTCTGTCATTTGGGACACAACTATGGTCTTCCTGCCAGCTCGAACCATTCTGGTCCTTCTCCGCTGACCTGTCCCTCACTTGAAGTCCCTCACCCCCCCAATTCCCTCTTAATTCTCTGTAACTATTTCGTGTGAAAATGGCAAGAGATCAGCAGTTCCAGAAATGGATGCGAGTGTACAATTCAGTAGGTTTTCAAATCAAGCCAAGTGGGTTTTTATTGTCATTCCTATATATAGTTTGTATACATTAGAGCAAAATGACATTTCTTTAGGACCACGGTAGAACACGGAACAGTAGATGAGATTTCATCAAGTGCAAATACACAACAGTGTGAGACATGTGCAAAACAATAAATACACAGAAGAAAACAATAAATAAACAGGACAGTAAATACACAGGACAATATATATATAGAACATGGACTGTAACTGTAAGCAATTGTGAAATGTAGCAGCACAAATGACTGATGCAGCTATGTAACGTGCAGTAGTACTGAGTCTTACTAGATTAGAGCATGTGCAGTGGTAATGAGATTAGGCGTCTGGCTAGCCCAGGTGAACGTTCGGAGGCAGCAGGGGTGTTGAGTAATCTGACTGCCTCGGGGAAGAAACTGTTGCGGAGTCTGCTGTTGGTGGCACGGATGCTCCAGTACCTTCTGCCAGATGGTAGGAGGGTGAATAGTCCATGAGAGGGGTGATAGGGTTTGTGCACAATACTTGTGACTTTGCATATGCAACGGTTGTTGAAGGAGGTGTCAATGGTGGATATAGAGACCCTGATCTTTTCACCTGCTCTCGCAATTCGGTGTAAGGTCTTGAGGTCCGAGGCTGTGCAGTTCTCTGCCACACAGCAAGACAGCTAGTCAGGGTGCTCTCTATCATCCCTCTGTAGAAGGAGGTGAGGTAGGGAGTGAGGGAGGGAGGAATTTGGTTCTCTTCAGCCTCCCCAGGAAGTGCTGGACTGCACTGCTGGACCTTCTTGACTAGGCAGGTGGTGTTGAGAGTCCAGGAGAGGTCATCAGTCATTTGCACACCAAGAAACTTGGAGCTTTTGACTCTCTCAATTCATCCATCCATCCATCCATCCATCCATCCATCTTCAACCGCTTATTCCTGCTTCAGGGTCGCGGGGAACAATCACATACACACTCACCTGCCAATCAACCTACCATGCATGTCTTTGGACTGGGGGAGGAAACCGGAGTACCCGGAGGAAACCCCCGCAGCACGGGGAGAACATGCAAACTCCGCACACACATGGCCCCGGCGGGAATCAAACCCCGGACTCTGGAGGTGTTAGGCGAATGTGCTAACCACTAAGTCACCGTGCACCCTCTCTCAATTCAATCCAGTTTTATTTGTATCTTGGCCCCTTTTTTGGGTTACCCCAAAAGATTTAAATTTTTAATGTGCACTTATATAGCGCTTTTAAGCACTTTTTTTAAGCACTTTACACTGTGTCTCATTCATCCATTCACACACACACTAACGGTAGCAGAGCTGCCATGCAAGGCGCTAGCTTGCCATCGGGAGCAACTTGGGGTTCAGTGTCTTGCCCAAGGACACTTCAGCATGTGGAGTCACCCGGGCCGGGAACCGAACCGCCAACCCTACAATTAGTGGACAACCCACTCTACCAACTGAGCCACAGCCGCCATCTGACACCAGACCTGTTGTTTTGGAGATGCTCTGACCCAGCCATCTAGCATCACAATTTGGCCCTTGTCAAAGTCAATCAGATCATTACACTTGCCCATTTTTCCTGTTTCCAACACATTAACTTTGAGAACTGCCTGTTCACTTGCTACCTAATATATCCCACCTCTTGACAGGTGCCGTTGTAATGAGATAATCAATGTTCTTCATGTCACCTGTCAGAGGTTTAAATTTATTGCTGATCAGTGTATATAGCTTAAGTGAACAGCACTCCCTGTCTTTTAAAGCTTATCTGACGTGATGAGTGGAGAGCATTTTATTTATTGTCAGTCCGATTCCTCATTCTTCAGTCAGGTTAGAACTTACTAGTTTCAGGTTGCTAGGCTAGTCGGGTCTTTTTATATAGCCAGATTATATGCACATCTTTTTTTTTTGTTTACAAACACCAACATCAACGTGTTCCCTTGCTTCCCATCTTATTTTGCATCAGCACAGAGTGAGATGGAGGAATGGTTCCACATCATTCACCCAGATTGTGGTCTAACTACAGTCAAAGTCTCTGAAATCCCCCCTGCCGAGTGCACGCAGGAAAGTTCGGAGCATAGCGCTCCCTAAATGATTCACTTACCCTCACGCGTAATGACTTTTGTGTAATATCACTCTGCAGTAAGTGACACATTATGATTTCACATCACTTCTGCTGGCAGGAACACTAGCAGTGAAGCAGGCCCTTGAACAAAGGCATGGATACACTGGTTTCAGATTAATGTTTTATTAAACTATGAGACTAGAGGATTTTTGAGTGGGCTGTATATACACTGAACATCTGGAAGCTAGCTGTGTGTGTGTGTGTGTGTGTGTGTGTGTGTGTGTGTGTGTGTGTAAGCCAAACAAGGCTGTGACATTAAATATTCACATAATTTTGAGAGGATGTAGAAACAGCAGTAATTTTACAATGAAAGTGTACCCGCATACTTCTCTCTCTCTCTCTCTCTATCTCTCTCTCTCTCTCTCTCTCTCCCTCCCCTCACCCCCCCTCTCTCGCTGCAGGAGTCTATAATGGGAGCCAGATTGTCTGAGCTTGGAGGGAAATATAATAATTACCAGCAACTCATTCAGAATCTCGCTTGACATTTCATCTACACAGCTGTGTTTGTGATTTTTTTTTTTTCTTCACTTGGGAATATTGGTCATGGAACAATAAATCAAAAGTGTCATCCTCGGGTGAGATCGACATGCCAGACCGTGGCTAATCAGAGGCTTGGAAGGAGACCCTGGCATTAAGAGTGCCAGGGCAGGGGCCCGATTGTTCGAGTTATGATGCACAAGTACAACAAGCCTGCCTTATTGTCCCTTGCATCACTATGGTAAGTCTGAATGGCAAGTGTCAGTAAAGCATGTGAGTACACAATGGTAGAGCGATTACAGGCAGAGCTGCACGTGTAAGAGCAGGAATTTAAAGCAGCGTAGTCACGTGATGAATTTGCTGAAATCAGTGAGCTGTGGAATGCAGGTTTTTGAGCAAACGGCTAAAAATGGGCAGCAAATAAGACAAGAGAGCTGGAGAGAGGAAATGGGGAGAAACTGATTAACAGGGTTACAATTTTTTTGTAATGTTCCCTCTGTGTGTGTGTGTGTGTGTGTGTGTGTGTGTGTGTGTGTTTATTTTTCTTTCTTCAATATAGAAACATATAGCATTTATATAAATTGCATGCTGGGTATGTTGCAGATGTTTCGGCCAGTTAAAGATAAGAGAGCAGAAAAAGGTTTCCCCTGGTTGTCCTCTCACTCAGGTTGTTCTTCTGAGATCTGTTTTTGCAAGATATTTGCACAAGAAATTGTGTTGCTGTGAGGGTAGATTATGAAGTGACGTAGCTTCCTGGGCTTGAGTATAGGAAAGCAAAGGAAGCATGTAAACGGCAGGTATTGAAACTGGAAGGTTTAGGGTCCAAATACAGTGACACGTTGTGCCAGATGTGCAGTATAGCCTTCCTGGTTACATAGTTGCACTTTTTGAAAATGTAGTACACAGTTAAAGAAGGGAATTCATTTATCATCGCATTATATGGTGTCACCCAGATAAGGATGGATTTCACTTTGAGTCTGGCTCCTCTTAAAGTTTCTTCCTCAAGTAGTCTCAGGGAGTTTTTCCTCACCACCGTCACCTCTGGCTCGGTCATTAGGGACAAATTCATACTTTATATATTTAAAATCTATATTCTGAATTCATACACAATCTCTTAGTCATTCATAATGGGTAAGAGTGAGGAATATAGCTGTGATGAGCGGCAAAAGATTGTTGAGTTTCACAAAATGGGAAGTGTCTATAAAAAAATAGCACAAGCATTGAAAATGTCAATTTCCACCATCAGGACAATAATTAAGACGTTCCAGTCGACTCGAGATGTTATGAATCAACCTGGAATTGGACGTGTGTCTGTATCATCTCAACACACTGTGAAGAGGACGGTTCGAAAGGCCAAAAAATCTCCAAGGATCCCAGCTGGAGAATTGCAGAAGTTAGTTGGTCTTGGGGTCAGAAATTGTCCAAAACTACAATCCGAAGTCACCTACATCACCACAAGCTGATTGGAAGGGTTAATAAAAAAGGCTCTCCTCTCATCCAAAAACAAACACGAGCGTCTTCGTGTTGTCAGACACTACTGGAACTTCAAATGGGATCGGGTTCTATGTTCTGATGAAACCAAAATAGAGCTTTTTGGTAATAAACACCAGAAGTGGTTTTGGTGCACACAGAGAGGTAGCCATATGGAAAAGTCCCTCATGCCCACGGTTAAATTGTTACGAATCGTAGACGAGAGGCGGATGCAGGCGCAGGTCACAGACTTTATTGAAAACTCAATTATAATACAGATGCGGTCTTCGAGGTTAAACTGACAGTGGTACGTATATTCTCTAGTCATCAACATAAACAACTCGACCGCTACGAACATGTCTACATAACTTAGGTCCAAAATTAAGGTCCTGCCATGACCATCCCAGTCTCCTGACCTGAACCCCATAGAAAATATGTGGGGAGAACTGAAGAGGAGAGTCCACCAGCGGGGACCTCGAAATCTGAAGGATCTGGAGAGATTCTGTATGGAAGAACGGTCTCAGATCCCTTACCATGTATTCTCCAACCTCATCGGGGATTACAGGAGAAGACTCAGAACTTTTATCTTGAAAAAGGGAGGTAGCACAAAGTATTGACTAAAACGGTGTCAATAATTGTTGCACACCTATATTTAACAAAGTTTTTTTTTTTTTTTTTTTTAACAAAGACATTTTTCCACAGCCTTCTTTGCTCATATTTACCAAGGGTGCCAATATTAGTGCAGAGCATTGCAGGTTTATTTGTTTGAATGTGTGATTTATTTCAAGACTACAGCTCTGCATGTTCAGGAGGGTAACACCACAACGCCTCATGCATTAGGTACACAGTGTAAATAGTGTAAATGCCCGAATAATAAATAGATTGACTGCTTTGTATTTATTGAGCATATATTTTTTAAAGGTTTTACAGCATGAATAAAGATAAATTTAATAGTTAAACAGTCCATAGCTGATCATTAAGATTAACCAAAATCTGAAAGGTAAACAACCCGTAAAAAACCCGTCATCTACAGCAGCGGTCCGCAACCTTTTTTGCGCCACGGACCGGTTTAATATCAGACAATATTTTCACGGACCGGCCTTTAAGGTGTGGCGGATAAATACAACAAAATAAAATGATAGGCCCGGCATAAAACCTGGGGTATTTTTAAAATATAATAATAAACGTGAATCCAATGTGAAATCGCAACTTTATTTGCAGCGTCCTCGTAACATCCTCTCTCCCCCCTAACGCTCTCTGGTCTCTATGGTAAGGTTTCAACGTATCACGTGACCGAGACATGCGTCAAGAGTGAGTTGTCGAAGGAAGTAACGGAGAGAAACCGGGCATTTTTCAGATCCAGATAGTTAATAAAACGGAAATAATGTAAGTTATTTATTCTTTCTGAGCGGCCCGGTACCAAATGACCCATGGACCGGGGGTTGGGGACCACTGATCTACAGTGTTCAGTACATACAGTGCATTCCCAATTTATTCTGCATAAAACATAACATATTCTATCAGAGAGATTTTCATATGTGCACTCTTATACTGTCTCATATGTGGTCATCTTCAGTGACCTCTGTGAAGTGTGAAATTGTAGATGGTTAACCATGATGCCATCAGAAAGTTCTGGAGTAAAGAGAAGATGCAAGTTATTAAATGAATATGTGTTCCTGGACATGTAAACATACTGGAATGTATTTGCATGTTTTTTTTACTCCAACTTCCCAATTTTTTTGTGTGATCCACCCCAAGTGCATGTACGGTACCTGCACACTTAGGCTCCTCTTCCACTTTAGGCTTGTACATAACACATAAGGTTTTTCACACAGATTAATTGTGCAAACATCTTGGTACATCTGGAACTTAATATACTGTATTTTAGTAAAGTAAGAGGAAATAATATATTTTTTATGAAAATATTTATTGAGCCCACTTCTCCAGGAAGTCTGTGGGTGAAGTCATTGTGTGTGCCATGTGTATATGGTTAGCGTGTCTCTTTGTGTCCTTATTCACTTTCCTCAGGGAGAAAAATGCAAAAGCTCGCGCACACACGCTGACTGGACGAGTGTAAAGCTACACTCCGCACCGAGCAAAAGAAACCGCAGAAGATGGAGCAAGCGAGGATTTGGCCCTGGATGAAACAAAAATGACAGAAGGGGGAAGTGGAAAAATATGGCAGGTCACATTTATGTTTGAGGAAAGAAACAACAAGGCGGGAGGAACATTCGCCTAGATCATAAGCGGAGAAATAATTTAGCACAACTGACTCTTTTTGCTTCGCTCTCAGACAGATGGCCTGTGAGTAGACTGCACTCATGATGAGAATCTGTCTGCATTCTACAGACTACAGTCAACCAATTCTGCACCAAACCCAAAAAGGATCATTATTTCTGCACTTCTCAGCCAAAAACGTTTCACAATAATAAATGTGAAGGTACGGAAGTGATATTCAGAACATAATTACTTGCTTTATCTTGAAATTGTATATTGTAAAGATTCCGCAAATGCCTCGAAATATGCTAAATTCTGTAGATTTGGGATATAGCACGTCCAGAAAGTATTCACTCCCTGGGGATTATTTCATACACACACACACACACAACACTTCTCTTAACAGACTAAATTATGATTATTAGTATTTATTTTTCTTGAGCATTCACACTAATTACAGCCCCAATTCTAAAAAAGTTGTGACACTGTGTAAAATGTAATTAAAAACAGAATGCAATGATTTGCAAATCTCATAAAACCCATATGTTAATCATAATAGACCATAGAAAACATTTCAAATGTTTACACTGAGGAAATGTTCCATTTTAAGGAAAAACTAGTTTCTTTTTACTAAAAAGAAACAGATGGAGGTTAATTAGCAACAGGTCAGTAGTCTTTCAGAAGTAAAGATGGGCAGAGGTTAAAAAAAAAAACTGCATCTACAATTTGTGGAACAATTTCAGAATAATGTTCCTTAACGTAAAATTGCGAAGACTATGAATGTCTTGTCATCTACTGTACATAATATCATCAAAAGCTTCAGAGATTCTGGAGAAATCTCTGTGCACAAGGGAAAATGGTGAAAATCAATATTGCATGCCCGTGATCTTCTGGCCCTCACTGAAACACTGAAACTGACTCAGAAACACCTCCAGAACACAGTGCCCTGTGCCATCCACAAATTAAAGCTCTGATTAAAGCTCTATCATGCAAAGAAAAAGCCATATGTGAATATGATTTAAAAAATTCCACCGTCTTCTCTGGGCCAAAGCTCGTTTAAAATGGACCGAGGCAAAGTGGGAAACTGTTCTGTGGTGAGATGAATTGAAATTTTTAATTCTTTTTGGAAACCATGGACACTGTGTTCTCTAAACTAAAGAGGACTAAAGAGGAGAGGGACCATCCGGCTGTTTATCAGCGCTCAGTTCAAAAGCCTGCATCTCTGATGGTATGGGGATGCATTAGTGCCTATGGAACGGGCAGATTGCACATCTGTGCACATTTGAATTGCACATCAATGCTGAAAGGTGTATATACAGGTTTTAGTGCAACATATGCTTCCATCTAAGATACTCTTTATATACCCAATCATGTTACTGACCTGTTGCCAATTAACCTGATTAGTTGCAAAATGTTCCTGCAGCTGTTTCTTTTTAGTAATACTTACTTTTCCAGCCTTTCGTTGCCCCCGTCTGAACTTTTTTTGAGATTTTGCAGCCATGAAATTCAAAATCACCTTATTTTTTCTTTAAAACGGTACATTTACTCAGCTTAAACATTTGATATGTTTTCTATGTTCGATTGTGAATAACATAGGGTTTTATGAGATTTGCAAATCACTGCATTCTGTTTTTATTTATATTTTAACCAGCGTCCCAACTTTTTTGGAATTGGGGTTGTATATTAAAAATGGGTACACGTGTTAATTACAAATCTGTCTGTGGCCAATTGTATGTATCTCTGGCATCGGGAAGTCTGACAGCTAAAACGACAGATCAGATCAGTCCTACTTGGACATGGAGAAACAGGCACTGCCTGTGAAATTTCTAGATGAAGTTGTTAGGAGAAAAAAGGAGGAGATGGCTAGTAGAAACATCTGCAAAGCTTTGAACCTTCCTAGGAGCACTGTGAAATCCATTATAAGAAAATGGGAAAAATATGGCACAACCCAGACACTACCAAGTCTTGGCAAGAAGACACAATAGTCAAGAAAAGTGTCCAATTGCCCAGATATAACACTTGAGGGGTTACAGATCTCACTGCTTGAAACAGAAGAACCTGTGCAGACTTCAACAATATCATCAGCTCTTCACAGACCTGGCCTTTATGAGAGAGTAGCCAGAAGGAAGACACTTCTGAGAAAGGTTAACATAAAGGCACACCTGGAGATTGCTAGAAGGCAGAGAAACTCTGAGAGCTGTTCGAAACATTATTGTGAGCCATTTGGACTAAACGCAAAGTGGAATGTTTAGTGAAGTTCAAATACATATCTTCACGCAGGTAACACCATTTCTAACATCTAGCATGGTGGTGGTAACTTCGTGCTCTGGGGTTGCTTTTCAGCAGGTGGAACTGGAAGTCTTGGTGCAATTAAGGGCAACATGGATGGAGCCAAATACAAGCAAGTCCTTGAGGAGAACCTGTCCCAGTCAGTGAAAATTGATTCCCAATAGGACAATGAGCCGAAGCTCAGAACCAGTGTCTGGGTTCTACCATGAAAAAAGGAGGTATATGTTTTGAAAAAGCCCAGACTTAAATCCAATTGAAAATATGTGGCATAACCTGAAAATTGTTGCCCGTTGTTCTCCACCTAATTTTGGAGAGAAAATTGTGTTGAGGACTTGAAGAAAAATGACTAAACCAAAATGTTCAAAGCTCATAGAGTCCTATCCGAGACAACTCAAAGCTGTAACTGCTGCAAAAGGCCGAGGCCATGTTTCGACTCTGGGGGATGAATAATCAATTAAGCAGTTTTTCGATTTTTTTTATTTTTAAATAATTCTGAGGACAATTCTAAAACAAGTGGACATCTGGACATTTACTTCAGAGGAATCATGTTTGTCTACACAATATGCTTCTAGGATGTTGTTCTTCTAAGCCATAAGTTGTTTAAATTTGACTTGTTTAAATGTAAGGATCATAGTATGTAAAGGTAGAACATCATATTCATATTGGTAGTTTATATTCTGATGTTTCGGGCAGATGTTTACCTAGATGTTCATGCATAAACCCAATGTTAGACACAATTAAACGTAGCTTAGCTAATTCAATGTTTATGAATATAAACAAAAAAGGATTATGTTATATTCTCAATGAATTCAAAAATAATAATAAAAGTAAATAATAATAAAATAAAACAGACACCTGACCGTCACACCCATATGTGCTTGTTGATCTCCCTCCAGCTGGAATCCCCCTTTCTTGTTATAATAACCTCCACTATTCTGGAGAAGACTTTCCACTAGATTTTGGAGCATGGCTGTGGGAATTTGTGTTCATTCAATTACAAGAGCATTAGTGAGATCAGGCACTGATGTTGAGGAGGTCTGGGGTGCAGTCAGTGTTCCAGTTCAACCCAAAGGTGTTCAGTGGGGCTTAGGTCAGGACACTCGAGTTCTTCCACTCCAACCTTGGCAAACCAAGTCTTCATGGAGCTCGCTTTGTGCACAGGGCCACTGTGATGCTGGAACAGGTTTGGGCCTCTTAGTTCCAGTGAAGGGAAATTGTAAAGCTTACAGCATACCAAGATATTTGTGTTCTTCCAACTTTGTGGCAACAATTTGTGGAAGAGTCAAATATGGGTGTGGTGGTCCGGTGTCCACAAACCTTTAGCCTTTTAGTGTAATATAAATGATATGCCAGCAGGAAAATCTATCTCAGGAACATTCAGTAAATGCTAACTTTACTGTTTAATATTCAACATATTTTTGTTCACATGTTTTGTCCCTTTTTGAAAGTTCCCTAAAAGCTCAGCAGTTCGCAGGCCTGGTTGGAGCTCATAATGATGTCATTTGTTACCTCTGTGCATGAAAAACCCATGGATGCCACCAGGTTAGCAACAAGCTAGACAGCTAACTATTTGAGATAGTGTAGGTATATTTACCTGAGTGAGGAGGTATATTGACTGAACTGTACAGTGTTATAGATTTAGCAACCAAATATGTATGTATGTTGATTGATCTAACTTGTTTAAACAGTATAAATCACTTAAAGGTAAGAAGTGCTACTGCGTTTATGGTTCATCCTGTGAGCAGCCATGTTGATGATCTCAGGGTTGAGGAGACTGTCCTGATTTCCCGTAGGAATTCCGAGTGAAGGGAGCGTTTTCGTTGGGTTTTCCTAGTCGGAGTTAGTTAAATACAGCACTGATAAGTGAAACAATCACAATCCGTCATTACAAATTATAGCTGGTCTATGATGACATAATACCTTCTGTTAACTAATGCATTATGCAGACACAGCAATGAGACTACAATCATCGATTTGTTTTCACGCTGCAGCTTCTTCTTCTTCTGCTGTGGTAAAGAGGACTTGATTGGAGCACTCGTTGTTGATGCAGCTGATGTCCACCTGTGTTGTCTGTAATAAACGGTAATGTCCGTGGAACAATGGGAAGAACAGCTGTGATTTTCAGGAAACATCATTCTTTCTTCATGGTTCTAAGGGGAATGTCAGATCCCGAAGTGGAGCATTTGTTTTCTGTCAGAATATACAGAGCAAACTATAAAGAACCTTTTTTTTTGTTTGCCTTGTGGCTGATCTAATCTTTAGGAGCAGATGATAGATTATAAGCATCTGTTTATTATAACCATTTTGATCAACTAGGTGTTTATGTTTTCACAGAGAAGACTATACAAGTGTAAAGCCTGTAAGTTAGTCTGTTGAAGAAATCAAAGAAAGAGGTTAAATGTTGCATCATTCTCCCAAGGATAAGAGCATTAATAGCGTGAGTTGTGTTGCCGTGACAGTGTGATTGATGTGCATTTACCCATTCGATGTGCAAATATTGCTGCTGGGGCCATTATCAGTTGAGTGGTAGGTTCATGAATAGAGCTCCATTTATTGTGATGAAAGGCATAATTGCTCATCTGAACTCACCCGAGATGCCTTCCTTAACGCTCTCTCTCTCTCTTACGCACTCTCTCTCTCTCTCTGTATGTCTCTCTCTATCCTGACTCCTCAGCATCTCTCTCTCTCTCTCTCTCTCTCACACTCTCTCACACTATCTCTTTCTCATTCACACAACCTCTCTCTCTCTTACTCACTCTCTCTCTCTCTCTCTCTCTCTCTCTCTCTATCCTGACTCTCCAGCATCTCTCTCACACACTCTCTCTCTCTCTCTCTCTCTCTCTCTCTCTCTCTCTCTCTCTCTCACACACACACACACACACACACACTCTTTCTCTCTTGTTTATTGCAAACAACTAATGACCATTGATTTCTATAGGACCACAGGTCTCTCTCTCTCTCTCTCTCTCTCTCTCTCTCTCTCTCTCTCTTTCTGTGTTTCTCTCTTATCCTGACTCCCCAGAATCTCTCTCTCTCTCACTCACACTCTCTCACGCCATCTCTTTCTCATTCACACTCTTTTCTCTCTTCTCTCTGTCTCTCTCTCTCTCTCTCTCTCTCTCTCTATCCTGACTCTCCAGCATCTCTCTCTCTCTCTCTGTCTCTCTCTCTCTCTCTCTCTCTCTCTCTCTCTCTTTCACACGCACATACGCACACAAACACAAATATTGTCTCAATCTGTCTTGTCTATGAGTAAAGTGAGTCATTCTTCAGTTATGAGGGAGTGGGCTTGAATGAATGAGCGTATGATTATGTGAGAGAGTGGGTTTCAGAGTAACCCATAGCAATGTTGTTTAGAACACCATGTTATAATGTACCCTTTGTGTGCGCTTGTGTTTAAGCAGTCTCATGATCGGATGACCAGAAAGGGGTTGTGCAAGGCCACCCTGAGGTTTACATTTGTGTAGAAAACATATGCTAGGAGAAATTGGTCACAGACACAAATGCCTCGATCCAATTTGAGAAGGCCAAGCACTTGCCAATTTTGTAATTTTGGAACTATTACATGTACTGCAAATTAGGGAACTTTCGAAACTTGTACAATTCACACAAGCATAATCACCATGCCCATTTTTTCTGACTCCAGTTCCATAATCACCTCCTTACCATATAGTTAAAGATATAATATTGATCATTACCATTAGCATTTTAAAGCTTTGAGTCAAGACTAGCTGAGCTACCACTTGCTCGCTAGCGACATTATTCAGTAAAAAAAAAGTAATTATAAGTAGCTAATCTAATGTAAAGTGAAAATATACTGCAAAACATAAACATTAGCCAACATTTACACTCAATCCAGCATATTTAAGATGATTTTCATCTATCCCAGGGGACTCAGGGCACAAGGCAGGGGACACCCTGGACGGGGTATCAACTCATCACAGAGCACAATCAAACACACATTCCCAATTTGGAAATGCCAATTATCCTACAATGCATGTCTTTGGACTTGGGATGAAACCCCTGAAGCAAGAGGAGAACATGCAAAGTCCACAAACACAGGGCAGAGGCAGGAATCAAACCCCAAACCTGGAGGTGTGAGGCAAACGTGCTTTGCACATCAGTTTCACTTTATTTACTCACATCAGTTTGAAACTCGGCAAAGATCTCCCCATCTGTTAGACCAGTTTACAGCACAACAAGACAAGAATAGCACTGGACACCGTTCCAGTGCCATTAAGGTAACCTCACATGGGGCTCAAGTTCATACGTATACCTTGTGAGGTTTGTCCGTAATTTCCCTTCTCAGGAGCTTTGCATTTGTCCCAAGTGTCAAAGTCTGTAGCAGTTCCCTGTTGAGCTCCAGGTTCATATTTTGGTAGGTGAGGGCTAAGACAGGCTGAAGTCAGACATAAGGAATGTGTGTTAATCTTCAATGCTCGGCACACAAGGAAGCATATCATTACTATATGATTGATGCCTGTTTGGAGAGGAGGGAGGCATTCATTACCAGCTTTGATGTTGACATGACTAAAATGCTTCAACATTAAACCACAAAGTTGTCTGAAACTTAAAGGGACAGAACTCAGAGAGAACTGGAGGAGACAACAGCCTGCTATTAGCCTCTCACTCCAGTAGTCTGTTAGAGAGCTCTACTCAAATGTCCAGAGGCAAGAAATTTTAATTCAATCATTCAATTATTCATTCATTCATCCTCTTTAGCCACTTTATCCTGGTCAGGGTTGCACCAGATCCTACCCTGGGGAACACTGGGCTTCAGTTGGGATACATTCCTAGATGTGACACTAATCCATTGCAGGCCATTATTTACATTTTAAATTGTAAAATATTCGAATTACTTAGAATTCAATTGAATCTTTTCCTATATTAATACATCACAGTACAGGCTGGAGGTATGTGAAGACCTCAGTAGCCATGTACTGTATGGTTATTGAAGGCCTTATTAAAAGAAGCAAACAATTTTAAGAGTAAAGGAGCAGGCTCAGTTTAATATTTGTTCTTAGCATATACATAGTAAACCACCAAACCTTCTGGTCTTATTAGAAGAAGCATGGAGGATCAAACAAAATAAAAAATGAAGTCTGAGAGGACCTCACTAGCTCTACAGAAATGAAGATGTGCCTAATCAATTATAACCGGGATTAATGCACGTTAAGCAAAATGTTTCGAATGAGATATGTGCTGGAAATGACATATAACTGGTGGTCCCTTATTGGTAATGACACTTATTACGTATGTATGTCTATACAGTACATACAGATACATATACTGTATGTACGTATGTATATACAGTACATACATACACTCAATGGACACTTTATTACGAATACCTGTACACCTACTCATTCATGCAATTATCTAATCTGAGAGACTGGAAAAACGTAGCCTGGTCTGATGAATCTCGGTCAGAATTTGGCATCAACAACATGAGTCCATGGACCCAACCTGCCCTTTGTCAACAGTCCAGGCTGGTGGAGGTAGTGTAATGGTGTGGGGAATGTTTTATTTGCACATTTTAGGCCTGTTAATACCAATAAATCATTTAGTTGAATTCCACAGCCTATTTGAGTATCGTTACTGACCATGTGCATCCCTTCATGGCTATAATTTACCCATCTTCTAATGGTTACTTCCAGCATAATAATGCAGAAATGTCACAAAGCAAAAGCCATCTCAAACTGGTTTCATGAACATGACAATGAGTTCAGTGTTCTTCAGTGACCTCCACAGTCACCGGATCTGAATCCAATAGAGCACTTTGGGATGTAGTAGAACAGGAGATTTGGAGCATAAAAGTGCACATGAAAAATCTAAGGAATTGTGTGTCAGTATGGAGTCTTAAGGAATGTTTCAAACATCCTGTGGGATCCATGCCACAAAGAACTGAGGCTATTTCGAGAGCAAAAGGAGGCCCTGTTCTTTATCGCTGTTGTGGTGTACAATCAAGGGTACGTCTTTTGTACCTGTAGTGTGTATTTCATCTAGAAAGGTGCTGTTAGTGTTTGGTAGTGTTCCTCTAATTGTCTGTTAGAATAAAGCTTTAATGGTACATCAATGGTCCATTAAGTCCATAAAGTCCATAAAGTCTTTTTTTTTTTTAAGATACACTATACTTACACTTCCAGGTGAAAGATACAGTGGGGTAAATAAGTATTGAATGCGTCAACATTTTTTTCAATAAACTTATTTAAAATGGTTATTCACATGAAATTTTCACCAGTCTTCAGTATTAAATCCAGAAGTACAAAGAATTCACAACATTAAAGTCCATAAATAAAGTGGAATAGCACAGGAAAAAACTACTGAACAAACTAAGAAAAGCAGCTCTCCAAGGCAAGGCAATCCAAGGAACCAGCTGAAATCCGTAAGCAATTATAAAATTGATAGTCTATAAAAAGGCTTTTCATTACCAAGGTGTGACACAAGAAACATCTCATGATGAATAAAACAAAGGCTCTCCACTAAGTACGAAATTAATTTCAGTTAGCGTGTTCAATACCTTTTTCCCGTGTCGTTCCACTTTATTACACATAACTTTATTTATGTACTTTAATGTTGTGCATTCTTTATTTTTCCAGATTTCTTGAGGTAATACTGATGTGTGGTGAAAATTTCAAGTGAATAACCTCATTGGATTTACTTACTGATAAAAATTTTGGCGTTCAATAATTATTCAATAATTAACCACGGTATATATTAAATGTTTATATATAAAATAAGTTTAGAGAGTATATATGTTATGATTAAATTCTCTTAAATATTTAAAGAATTGTACAAAATCACACAAACCATCTCATGTTACCAAGTTATGATTTTTTAAGGTAAGAGTAAGGTGCAGTATTAACTGCTGACTTATTAACAATTACCATTTATTTTTTATTAATTTTTGTATTGAATTTATTTGTAATTAACTGTTAGCAAGTCCACAATTTTTATTTATTATTAACACAGATTTCTGCTGCATGAATCAGCTCTAATCCTCTAAATCGATGAGGTCTCATCTGCGTCTAACTTCTTTCTCTCTCTCTCTCTCTTTCTCTCTCTCTCTCTCTCTCTCTCTCTCTCTCTCTCCATTCCAACCTGTCTTATTCTGCTCCACACACTCCATGGGACCCTCTCTTTCATTCTTGCTCTCTGACCCTCCCCCTCCAAATGTTCAGACAGGTCTGAGAGAGTTGCGTGCGATGGAGAGCGGGATAGTCTTTCATCAGGCCTGCACAAGTGAAAGGGGGATGTGAGGGGTGGAGGCAAGCCACTGAGACAAGGATCACTTTTCAAAGAGATATCTTTTCATTTGTTTTTCTTCAACATTTCACCGCTGGTTAAGAACAAAAAAATCTCTCCGCTTTAAGGGAATGTGAGGGGAGTGAAGGGATGTTTTCAGGGGGTTTCTCAGCTTTGATTGTGAGAGAATTTTCCTTTTTGGCTTAGCAGCTAAGGAAGATATGATCTCTCTCAGAGAAGTATTTATGTACATTCGATTTGACCTTCACTGAAACTAAGTGAAGGTTCATCTGATGTCACCAAGTAATTGTTTTATTTTTTATTTATATTTTTATTTTTAAATAAAAGTCTACCACATGTATAACCGCTTCCATCCTGGTAGCTATTAAGCTGATTAGCTTTCAGTGGCTTAAACACGCTGCATTCAGAGCTCGGAAATACATCATTTTCAAGCTCCATACGTTCGAGCTAAAGTAGTAAAAAATACTGGGGGAAAAAACATGGCCGCCTCCTTGTTATCGTTTGTTAGCAGCAAGCCAGCTAACTGTGATGAGTGACGTATATTTTCCGCCTCAAAACAGCAAACTATATAGTAAATAGTTATAGATTTAACAAGCTAATCTGTCTGTATGATGATTGATCTAAAGATTACTGCTGATGCTGTGAGTAGCCATGTCACTTACTGAACTCAAAGTTGAGGAGACCATCTCGGTATCCTGATTAGAGCATTTTCTGATGTCAGTAATGATGAGTTACGACCTTTAGACGAATGCAGCAGTACACCAGCCACTTAAAAAAAAAATGAACAGTTCTTCTATGAATATGGCCATTTTAAATGCCTTGCAATGGTTGTGTATTTTGTATCTAGGTGCTGGCTTAGGAGTCTTGTTTTTATCAAAGAACTTTTGTGGGTATGGCACAGCAGTGTGTGTTAGGATGGAGTATAGAGAAGTGCAGGGATGTTCAGGGATGAGAAGGCCTGTGGGAGATAACCTCACTCCTCAGCACTTCATCATTTCCATCCTCATGTTGTTTTATATGACAGCAGGGCCACACTGAAACTACCTCCAGAAGCCAAGGCTTGTAAAAGTGCTTTACTAGTGACAGGTTTGGACCACCATGAAAACAAGATGGTTTGGATCTTTATCATACAAGCAAACCGCACCGTACCCTACGATTCCTTTCGCTTTATCCTTACATCACATCTTTCTTTCATTCTTTCATTTTGTTTTCTTTTATTCTCTCTCTATCCGGCCAGTGTGTTATTGTCCGCCGCATAGCGAGGTCTGAAAAGGTTCCGACATTTTGAGAAACTTGTACTGCTGATAGATTATAATGTCACTGAACCAACTAGGCTTAGTATAATGAGTCTTTATTAATCACATATACATTACAGCACAGCACAGTGAAATTCTTTTCTTCACATACCCCAGCATGTTAGGAAGTTGGGGTCAGTGCACAGGGTCAGCTATGATATAGCACCCCTGGAGCAGAGAGGGTTAAGGGCCTTGATCAAGGGCCCAACAGTGGCAGCTTTCGATCAGTAACCCAGAGCCTTAACCACCAAACCACCACTGCCCCAGACTGGAAGACATTCCAGTTTACCTTGATGCATCAATCAGAGCCAGCTTCTAACCTCTCAATACAGCAGCAAGGCTGTGGGGCATTATAGCAGAGCCAAATCATTATTGTGTCTAATGTGTCACTCTGTGTAACAACAACAAAGAGTCTGAATGAAACTGGGGTGGCTCAAAGGTTAAGGCTTTGGGCTACAGTTGGAAGGTTGTGAGCTCAAATCGCAGCATTGCCAAACTGCTACTCTCAGGTCATTGTACAGTACAAGAACCTTAACCCTCAACTGTTCACTTATTGTATGTTCAATTGTAAGTTACCTTGAATAGAAGCATGAGCAAAATGTAAATGTGATGGTGAGGTCTATACAAAACAGCAGAGTAATTCATTTGATTAATGATTGAAGGAAATCCAGGTCCACAAACTGGAGTTTAGTGGCGTGAATCGTGGAGCGGAGATGCTCTAAAAACACTGTAGTACTATGTCTCTTCAGATGGCCTGTCTGATAGTGTTAAAGTATAACGCAGTTTTTCATGAATGTACTACTATTCTCCCTGACAGACAAACAACAGTCTTACATGGTTCAAGTTTCCACATGGACATCTGGATTTGCCACTGAAAATGAACCTAATGGAATCCAGCGAGTATGATAATATCAGAAAAGCTATAAATAGCATTATAACATCAAATACCCTCGTCAAATAAGGTATGTCGTGTGCATTTTGGTACCAAATGAAAGCAATTTGATTAGGGAAATGATTTTGCCATCTTGGTGGTGAAGCACATGCAGACCATTACACATTTGGGAATCAGGACGCTTGTATAAGTTCTTTAAAGAAGGAAATTCGGTAACACTGGATGAAGGATTGAATGAGTGATTTTCTGTTTTTGTACAGCACATTTCCTACTTTCGAGTGGGCAGGGCAAACGTGTCTTCTAGCTTATAAGCCAGGTGAAAAGCTACTTAACGAGTTCCTGTGTATGCCAGCTGGGTCTATGCCCATAAACCTACCACATGTTAAAGCCATTACATTACCAACTTTACCTTCTTTCACGACATTACGATGAATAAAAGCTCTGAAATTCCACTATTAACTATCTCTTCTGATCACCTCCATCCTAAAATTTGGTTTCTTTCCTTTTAGATTGGCAGTTGGCTTCATTTGAAAGAGGCTGAGTCCAGGAGATGTGAAAAGTGAATGGAAAGCAGGAATGGGAAAAAGAGAAAAAAAAAACATGGCCTCCCCTCCCCCCAAAGAATAGATAGAGAGAGACAGACACAGACAGTGAGAGGAGGAATGTAGCTCTGCCGGGAGACACATGCAGACCATCATGCTGTATTTGGATTTAGAGTACGGGAGGTGGGGCTCAAGACACAAGCCAAATTGAAGGATGAGCAAAAACCAGCATCATTCAACTCAGTGACTGGGCATTGCTCCCACATCTGAGAGCTCTGACCAAAATGGCTTCCTCTCCCTCCTTCTCCTCTTTTCTTTTTTTTCCCTCTCATTTTTTTTTTCACTGTCTTTCCACATGGCCTGGCGTAGTCTAGCTTTGTCAGACTCTCATGTCAATTTCACACACGATGTGGCCGATAAAGAAATCTGTTTCAAACAAAAGGTCCTAAATGTCTTGAAATAATTCACACACACACACACACACACACACACACACACACACACACACACACACACACACACACAAGTGCATGCTAACACGTGCAAATATGGTGTTCAAGGAGAGAGTATTCTTCTCTGCTAAATGCACTGTATGTTTTTTTGTTTTTTTTTAATGAGCCAGATTTCAGCATTCTATGTTTGAGAGATTTTACTCAACATTTTATTGTTTGCGTTTCAACAGGAACATGACTTAATTTAAGGAAACAAAATTCAAAATCCAAGCTTGATTTCTGTTAAGTAAGACCAGGCAGTGTTTTTCCAATCTTCAATTCAATTCAATTCAATTGGATTTGTATAGCGCATTTAACAATGGACATTGTCTCAAAGCAGCTTTACAGAAATATATAAACACGGGATACATATTTTAAATGTGTGAATTTATCCCAATGGAGGAAGGAAAGTTCATTATGGTTTTATATTAAATCAGTTTGGCCTAAGAAGCAACCGCAGTCCATCTGGAATTGGAGTAGATGAGAGCTCCATCCAGAGGTAGGGCATCCGAATGGATCAGGCAGGTCCGGAGAGCAGAAAGGATCAATCGTGAACTGTCAACAAGGTTCGGCATGTTGGGTGTTCTGATGATGTTTTTCTACTCAGCATGGTTGTAATGAGTGATTATTGGAGTTACCGTAGCTGTCCTGTTTATCCATTCTCCCCTGAGCTCTCATCAGTAAGGTCTTTCTGCCCACAGAACTGGGTGTTTTTAGTTTCACTCTAGAGACTGTTGTGTTTCTGAAATACTCAAACCAACCTTTCTGGCACAAACAATCAAGCCATGTGTGATGTGAACTTTTATTGATGCTCTTGACCTGTCTCTTTTGCGCTGCTGCAACCTGATTGGCTACTTGGATAACCTCATGATTGTAAATGTCTACAGGTGTGTCTAATAAAGCGGACATGGCGTGTACAGTGATTTAGCTTTTTCTTCTCAGCCAGAAGCATGAAGTACAGTAGACTACAACAGAGTAAATCTGTTTGCTAACTGTGCTATATGGGAACTGGATGTTCCAATCTGGCTGCTTATCACCGTAGACTATAGAGTGAATTTATTTCCTTTACTGGCTGAGGAGACGTAGGCTGCAGGTTAATCATCCTCAAGGGCGATGCTCCTGCCAAGAGCTTTTTGGTCTCAACATACCATGACAAACAGCTAAAGCAATGCAGACTGCTGTCTTCAAAACTTAAAACATGTATAATGAACTGTTGGAATTCGTGAAGAGGGGAAGGAGACACACATATTCACAAGAGCAGCCCTATCAGACTTGGCCAAAACATACAGATGATGAGAGAGCGGGGAAAGTAGGTTAACCACAAATGCTCAAAAGCCCAGTGCAACTGCAATAGTTTTATGTGGAGGTTCTTTGCACAATTGCTCTTTCAGAGGCAGATTTGAGGGTCAACTTTTGTGCACGTTCGTTTTAAAAGGTGCTTTCTTCAAACTGAGATCATACCTGATCTTTATTCAACAAATATTCCACACAAAGAAAAATGCAAAAGATAGTAGTTAAGTATTATTCACATTACATGCTTAATAATTGAGCTCTTACTGTCATGATGCTTATCGCAGATCAATATCACCGTGAAGGAAATGGTCTTCCGTGATAACGGCCTATTCTCATTTTAAAAAGCCCTGCAGCCAAAGACATCAACAAATCAATCAATTGGTAAAAGATTCAAATATCTACATAGCATGTATTATAGTGTTTTACTACATCTCCACCCTGTACTGTATGTAGTGTCGTGGACAGCAGGAGGGCTGGCTGTGTTTGACTTTCACTCAAAGCTTTTCTTTGAAGCTGTTCAGTTGATCCGGGAAAAGAATGAGATTACCCCTGATTATTTTCTTTAAAATAGACCACACGCACAAAAGAAAGGATTCCACATCCACACGCACACACTTACCCATACTCATGTGTCATCAATACACATTTACTAATATAATCAAAGCAACTAAATACACATACTGCTGTGAACAACTGAGAAGCAGACATACAGCATCTGCGCTTTCTCTTCTTCTCCTCTCCCTCCCCAGGATAAGTCTCTCTCTCTCTCTCTCTCTCTCTCTCTCTCTCTCTCTCTCTCTGCCTCACTCCCTCACGGGCCTCTATAGTGGTTTTGAGAGGAAGCCAGACATTCCTGACAGGATTGCTGCCCAGACGTCCAACAGCAGCCAGTCAGCAACAAATTCCAGAATAGCTGGGCGGATGGCTAAAAATAGAGATGAGGAGAAAGGGAGAGAAAGCAGTACAAAATCAAGAAAGAAGAAAAGCGAGAGAAAAAAAGGAAGCATGCACGAAGGCCAAAACCAAAGAGGAGACGTGATTTGATTCCCTTGCCATACACAATGTTATCGCAGCCCAGCATAAAACATGAAGCTCAGTTGGATTTTGGATGTGTGACCTTTGTATTTTTTTTTGAGTGGTTTGGCTCACACGTACACATGCATCAATCTTTTTCAGACATTCACACTCACACACACGCAGCACTGTATGCTCGTCCCAATATTTATTTGTACTGCCCAAGGCAGACTGATCGACTTTCGCTTTCGTCTGTACTAAATATCCCGCCTCATGCTGCCTCTTACAGCAACTAATACACACTTTCAGCTGCGAGAAAAGTCTCTGCCTCAGCAGCATCACATTTGTTCCTATTTCCTCATTTTTGCTCTCTTGTCATATCTGGTTTAGGGTGGAGTTGTGGGAATGTTGAACCATGACAGCTTCTTCACTCCTCATAGGCTCCTGAGGTCTTTCTCCACTTTTCATAAACTTGGCCTTCTGGCCTTTATGTGTGATCTCCTGAAGTAATGAGGTTCTTTTTATGTCTTGCTTGGAGCTAAAGGAAGCGTCCAGTGATGTACTGAGAGCAGACTTTCAAATATTTCAGAAAAAAAAAAAAATCTAATTAATGAAGAGAAGGAGGTGGAGGCAGATGACGAGGTGGCGAGTGAGAGATCTTTGGCCCAGTTGTGAACACTTCGTGCTTAATGTGGTGTTTTACCACAGCAGCGTACTACTAAAGAGTTATGGGTTCAGCTGCTGCGTTTCGCCGGAGCGCTCAGCAGGAATCGAGGTTTGTGAAAGGAAGAAAATGGTTCAAGTTCAGGTCAATTCTTTGTCAAATGTGGAGATCAAGATCAAAGAATTTAAGCCTTTTAGCCATGTCTCCTTTAAATTCCATGTATATAAAAAGCTGCTTTTTGTGAACTGACTCGATTTTTGGTTTGTTAGAGTAAGTGGCAATTCTCCTCCTTCTCCCTCTTGTTAGCACATATTAATTCCCCCGTGTGATCCCTGACTCACATCCAAAAGAAGGCAACGCCTGAGTGAACTGAAACTCCTTATCATTCGGCCACAAGGGTGTAGAAACTGCCAGACTGAATCAGAAAGTGTTTTAGTCATGAGCAATCTGACTCTGCTCGTACATAGTTAACAGCTGGGAAATGTGGTCCTGAAGGGTTCGATTTCCCTGCAAGTTAATGTTATGCTTCATATTCACAAGGGCCTGCTCAGTTCCAGATCAGTTTCATTAACACAGAGCTGCACGAGACAGGTTTATAGGCACAATAAATTTGACCTTACATCAGCTAGACTAAATGCAGCCTCTCAGTCCAGAGTTAGAAGGTCATTATGCTGTTTAGGGAGCAGCTTTGCTAACACGAGACCTCAGCCAGGCCTGCTGGACTCTCTGGCACAGCGTCTCTACACTCGCACTGCACGAGCCAGAAGTGTTCTCCTGCTCCTCCGCACCGGCCTCCAGAGACTAGCAGACCGAGCCGGCCGCCCAGTTCTCCTCCTCCCGCTGCTGGAAACGTGGATCGAATTAAAGTCAGCCAAGGCCGCCATCTCCCTCTTCTACCGACTCCTCCTTCCACTAGTGGCCTGATCCTTTTCCCTTCTCTTCTATATGGCACTTAAAGACCTATTTTCTGTGGCGTTCTTGCTCCATGGAAAGAAATGTGTTTATAGCATTTTCCTCACAAAAAAATTAAAGATTTTCCATTGTTTGTATCTTTTATGCATTTTCTCCTCTCAGACATTGGCTTTTCAATTTATATTTCATATATGCTTATGTTTTATATTTCTTCAAAGCAGACATATATGATCCATTGAGTCTTTCATATCTCCTCCATATAGTTCTTTGAAATCTGCTTCATTTGACGTTATAATAAATGTTGATACAGAAATGAAGATGAGAAGACGTGTAAGAAAAACTTGACTCATAACACAAGTTACTTTGAAATGATCCATTTATTAACCGAGTTGATTTTTACAGTGGCTTGCTTTTGCCATACAGATGATGACCACTTAACTCCTTCAGCTTTCACAGATAAATACAGGCCACATCAGCTCTTTAAACAAACAAGAAATAACCCCAGCATGAAATAACTGCATTCCACACCCTCTCACTCCCTCTCGTCCTCCTTTTCCTTCCCGTCCTTCCAGGTCATCGCGTCTCTTCATATATATAAACACCCACACAGTCTTACACAAGGCATGGAGTGGCGTTACATCAATCAAAAAATGGATTCACTACCAAAATAAATAGAATATAAAAACACAATTGCTATAATTACTCTTATTAAAAAAAATTATAATTAACAAAAATCATAAACGATAGCAAAGGCACTGAAACATAAAAAAAAAAAAAAAAAAAACACCTTGGCAGTCCAGGTATTCAAATCAATAAAATGAAAAATGATTATTGTGGCTTTAGCCAACAACAGTAATGCATTGTAACAAAAATAATACTTAAATAACATAATAATACCATCTTCTTGTTGTCAATAACAATATCCAGTCAAGTTTTCCTATAAGTAGACTTTCTGCTAACTAACAGATATGCACCAGTTAATTCCAGTTTGGCAGAAAGCATGTTTGCGGCTCAGCGACTAATGCATAGCTTGATATCATTCCTTCCTTTTTTCTTTTGTTTTTGGTATAACTTTGTAGCAGAACTTGGTGGTGATTTGTGTACGTACATACTAGAATGGCACTGTGGCACTTTCGGGGTGATTTATAGTGTATACAGTCATGTCCAGGAATTTCAACAGTGAAAAGCGCAAATAAGCCTTCATCTCAGTGCAGCATAAGACCACTTTAGATGATAGGAGCATTCTGGAAAATTTGGGAAAACTACTCTGAATTGAAGTGCTGCTGAAAGGGCCTAGTCAAAATTTAGACCTGTCCACTTAAACCCCTACGTAGGCATCAAAGTGTGAATGCTCATCTAAGGATGTATTTCACTGAAGCGATTTTTATTTCATGTATGGATTAATCGGTTTAACGTGAACCCAGAGGAGATGGGCTTAGGTTAGCCCTAGTCGAATCCGTCAAACCTAGCCGCATCCAAGTTTCTGCCAGTAAAATAAAATAAAAATAATAAAGGTTCAATATTTTGGAGAATCAAAAACTGAAATATAATTAAACAAAATACTAACATAGTATAATTCCTTCACTGTGAATCCAGTTGACAATACGATGCAATATAAAAATGCAATACAATACGATACACAAAGGGTGTCTCATTTCTCTCAGTACCCAGGACCTCTGCTGCACAAAATGCCTTCATATGTCCTACAGATGTTTGGTCAGTTTGTTGTTTGGGAAATAAATTTGATATGTGTGCTTCCTGCAATGGTTTGGGCATTCATCATACTCAGCTGTCCTGCTGCAACTCAACGATGCTGGTCGTTTATTGGGGCTGAACAAACAAGAAACGCTCAGTTGAACACTAACATCCATGTACGATAACACAGGCATGTTTAAAAGATTCTTTCCTTTCAATCATTTAGATCTCATCCCACCATGAGTAAAACGTAATCCCTATAAACTCACTTTCTTCGTTTCTACTTATCTCGTCATGCTACTTCAACACTTGCAGTCATCCTTCCACTTCCATTTCCAGTAAATCAATCATAAAACCTACTTACTGGAAAAGGTTCGATGTTTTTCATGTACCTACCACTATGAACACATTACTCTATCTCTCTCACCCAACATCCACACTCACCTACCATCTACAGCAAACTAGACAGAACTACATTAAGGTCTAAACAAATGTACACACTCGCACTGATCACTGAGCAACAGTTCTACTCGTTTAAATGTGTATTAAATCTCTTTATCCCGACAGCTAGGACAAGTTCCAGTACAAACATGCCATGGCAAGGAGTTTTCTTTTTGGAATTGGATCCAAAAGCAGGATCATTGTTTCGAAATAAATATATTTACCTCATCATGCTGAATGACACGAAGATTATTGGCGAACAGTAGCTCTGTATTAGTCAATGAAGCATAACTGCACTAGATATAAACACACAGTGACCAGGTTTCCAGGGGGAAAAAAAACAATGAAAATGTCCAAACCACCCAATTCAGCATGAAATTAGAATTTGTATTCGCGAATCCAGAGAGGAACCCAATACACTAGTTCTCTTCTTAGACTCCATCAGGCACATGAGTTTTTTAAAGGATGTCTTTGAGGACAAAAACCAAGATAAATGCAGGAGTCTGAACAGAAATAAGGTCTCTGCATGATGGCTTCAGAGAGGTCGCATTGGGTAAGGAGCTTTAAAAGCTGCCTGTCTGCACCGAAATTAAGTAACGCCTGAAAATATTCTTCAAAACGACCAAACGTGCCTGATTGTTTAAGCTAATAGTGAGGTATTGCGATAGCCGGTTAATATGAAAAGGCTTTGTGCTCTAAGGTCCTGGGTCGCTCAACGTTCAACACATTAACAAGCACATCTGGTGATGGCTCCACCTGGCATCTCTCTCCACCTTAAGGAAATGACATACATAATTTCACATCAATTAAAAAGGCACTTCTTACATATTCTCATATATATATGTGACTGGATATAAGACCTGTAAGAGTCTGTCAAGTATATGAGACCTCTTGCCTTATGTAGGCAGGTAATTGTTCTTTCTAATAACTAATTAACAACATAGCCATTATATATGTCAGTTCCATTTTAAGGAGAGTTTAAGGAGAGATGAAATTCTTCCAGTACAGTCAGACCACACCAGTTCTGTATCGTTAAATCTACGAAAACATTAATAAATAAATGACACTGACAGTTCATTTTGAGCAAGACCCTGGTTTTCTTTTTCTTTTTCATAGGAAGTAAAGATCACAACATGTGCTCTGTGTGAGTTAAGGTGCTTTTGTAAACATAGCTTGGCCCTTTATTTTGATTATTTTGATTCGAGCCTCCCACTGTAGGGTGTCTATGTATGATTTTAACTCACTTTTTGCTTAACATGTAAACATTTGAACTCATGAGGGTCAAGGGCACTAGAGGGCTAACAATCAATTTTCTTACTTCACAAATCTCAAGTCTTACATGGTGTGTGTTTGGCAGTGTATAACTCCCTCGATTCAATCCACGCAATCCTCTCAATCAGATTATCCCAGCACTGCAACTGGTCGTCAGAGATACACAAAACAAACACCTCCACATACATTCTCTCAGCCTTCTCTCTAGAGCACCCTCTCCCCATTTCTCTCTCTCTACACCAGGTTGCTGCTGATGTCCAGGGCTTGCTGGTATACCTGTGTTACATCATCCAGGTCTCCCAGCAGGGAGAAGCTGCTGTTGTCCCCAGGTGAGCCGTGAGCCCCTCGACCAAACTTCCCTCCATGCAGGGCTGGAGCTGCCTGTAACCCATTAAAGTTGGCCAGCTGGAGTATATTCTCAGCTGACGCACAGCCTCGGATGTTGGGTCTTGGGCCGATTTGGGGCCACTCTGCCCCACTGAAGGAGCTGTTGGTCAGGACACTGCTGTCTTCCCCCACAATACTGGATGGCCGGCTCTGGCTACGCCATAAACCTGAATCACCAGATGGAGTCTCTCCAAGGGCAGCCACAGAAGGTGTGGCACTGTAGGTGGAGTACTTTCCATTGCGCTTCAGAATGCCCTTTCTCCCCACTGCGCGTTTAGGTGGTGAGCTGGCACCAAGGGGTGTGATACTGCTACTGCTTAGCAGGTCAGAGGACTCGCTGCGCTCTGGTGAAGAGTAGTACCCTGATTCCCGTTGTTGCTTGTTTTTCAGGATGCCCTTCTTTGGGAGAACAGGGGCCATCTTGGCCAGAAGTCCTCCTGTGAACGTAGGCTCCTCTTCCTCTTGGTCAGCTGGAGACCCCTCCTCTTTTTCTGCGCCTTCAAGGGCAGGCATCAGCTCAATGTCCTCCAGGCTGGGTGAGTGCTGCTCTTCAGAAGGCCGAGTTTTAAGTATTCCCTTTGGTCGCTTCAAGCCCAGGCTGTCGTCCTCGTCGCAGTGGGGCATCCCTCCATCATTTTCCTTCTTGCTCTTCTTAGGCCGTTGACGGATGAGCGGAAGTGGTTCAGACCGGGCTCCTTTGGGCACTCGCGGCTCAGTGCGGCTCTGCCAGTCGATTAGGCGAGCCAACATGGGGGACCCTGTGTCACGTTGGCTCTCGCAGTCACACACACTGTTTTTCCAGCCCCAGTTCACCCACCAGTGATTGGCAATGTCCTCCACTGTTGCGCGCCGCTCAGGATTCACCATCAGCATCCAGCGGATCAGACCACGAGCATCTGGGGAAGCGTATAATCAGGTAAAAAATTCTAAAGCATCTACAACAATATTGTGTTAAATCCTGGAATAATCCTGGAATCTCAAATAATCTCTCTAGGTTTTAACAGCATCAAAAGATTTCTTAAAGGATAGCCTGTACCTGACGACTGGGTCGGTTCTTTGTATTCACCATTGCTGATTTGGCGGATGAGGTTCCTGTGGTCTCCCCCATCAAATGGCATCGTACCATAAACCAGAGTATAGAGCAGCACTCCAAGTGCCCAGCTATCCACCTGCAAGGGGGAGATAACTGCTAACTCAGAACAATAAGTCCTAAGAGGCTGAAGAAAGCCACATCGCACACTGCTTAAGGCGAGGCACTCTTGAGATAACAAGTCCCATAAACACTAGCCATGCGCACATGATTTGGAAAGTCAACCTGTTGCCATGGCAACTGAAAGGACTCTGCTTAGTATCACATCCATCAAAACGCTGAGTTCAGGCTTTACTGTTTTGGTCATGTTCATAGATTATACATAACACTCCAAATAACCAGACTTCGTCAGTGTATGGTAAATTTGCACGTTTCTCAATTAGGGCGCACTAACGCTATCACCCATATTCCCTTGATTTTTTGGATGTCCAAAACTACACAGGACACACAAAACTACCTACATAAGGGCTATAGCTATAGTGCTGGGAGCAGGAAAGGGTGTCTGAAAACTTAGGGGACTTAAGGAAGCAGGTCTGATATTGAATGCTCTTGAGAAGCCTGATAGGCACTGGCACTGTTACTGTTACAAACCACCTCTAAACAGCTTGACGCGCACTGCACGGGTGTCAGGCCACAGGAAATCAGATAGCAAGTCTTGACTGATTGGACTTCCTCACAAACTGTTTTGCTCAAGGCTTTCCTGGCGGAGTCCGCAGAGATTCTGATCATAAAACAGTGACACAGCCATTGTGTGAGCCATTGCTATTTATTCCCCTTACTGCCTGTAATTTGTGGCTTTTCCCATAAGGGTACTGTAATTTTGATTACAATCAAAACCTAAGAAGATTGCTGCAAATTATAGCAAATTGAAAGCCTCTGCTTTTGGGTCTAAAAATATGAGCTGCACTTGCTAAAGCTCATTTAACTGCTACATTTTGGAAACGCCTAACAAATACTTTGTAAATGGGGTAGAAAGCACCTACCAAAAAATAAAGAGTGAGGAGGAAATATTGAGAGATGGAGAGAGAGAGAAAAAAATATACTAGGAAATACCATTTTCCCCCTTCGCTGTGGAACTCATTTGAATGCTTTTGCAAGGACGTATCCAAGCAATAGCAATCATAAAAACTTCAAAGACTTGCTCACTAAGCATTTCCAAGTAATGAGTCTTTATTTATCACATATAAATTACAGGAGAGTGAAATTCTTTTCTTCGCATACCCCAGCATGTCAGGAGGTTGGGGTCAGAGCACAGGGTCAGCCACGATGCAGCGGCCCTGGAGCAGAGAGGGTTAAGGGCCTTACTCAAGGGCCCAACAGTGGCAGCTTGGCAGTGCTGGGGCTTCAACCCCTTTCGATCAGTAACCCAGAGCCTTAACTGCTAAACCACCACTGCCCCAAGTAATGCTCTTTTCAGACCAGTGTTCTCATCTAGAAGTATAACAAGGATCCTAGCTCGGTTCTCTAAGCATGCATCCCATGCTAATGCAAAAGCAACCACAAAGGTTATGAAAGTGTGCTGTAGATTTTCCACCACTATTAAAAGTCAATGGATGATCATAAAACCAGGGTCAAACCCATGTTACATTTAAAGTAATTAATCGCTCCCACTTGTAAAGTGACCTTCAAATAGGGTAAGTGGTATCGCAGTGGTCACCAACCCTTATTCCTGGAGATCAACCTTCCTGAAGACTTTAGCACCAACGTTAATCGTGCCCACCTTACCATCTCATCATTCCCGAAAGAAGTTCTTGATCAACTAAAAAAGGTGTGTTAGATTTTGGTTGGAGATGAAACCTGCAGGAAGGTAGATATCAAGGAAGAGGTTTGGTGACCCAACCATCTTACACATGGGCAAAGAAATATTCTCTGGCTGTCCTGGGATTTAAATTCACAATCTTCACTAGCACAGAACCTTAATTACTGGGCCACCACTGTCCCTGGTTTGTGTTGGAATAATGCAGGAAAGATGTTACTGATGCTCTTTCCAGTGATTTACAACTAAAATAAGATTTAAATATTGGGATTCCTCCATTACTAATGATCCAGAAATGTAGTGGGTTTGTTTTACACAGTGCGAAGAAATGAACGGTTACAGCCATCATTATAGGTTGAGTAGTGCAGTTTTTGTAAAAGTAGATGTCCTACCTCAGGGCCACGATAAGGCCTTCCATTGACAATTTCTGGTGACGCGTACAGCGGGCTACCACAAAACGTCTGTAAGAGCTTGTCCTTATGGTAAAGGTTGGACAAGCCAAAATCTGCAATCTGTTTAGATACAAAATCAGGATAAATATGTTACTGCTAGTGCTATAGCACTAGATACAAAACAGTAATACACGCCTGTAGGCCGATAGTGTTTAATGGCTGGCTTCGTATTTCACTTAATAGCAAATTCTGTACTATTAGAAAGTCCTGGAACTCAGCATTTATGAGTCAGTACGTTTACATGTACAACAATAATCCGATATTAACCCGATTAAGACGATACTCTGATTAAGCAACTAGCATGTATACAGATTATTGATGACCTTTATCTGATTAAAGTCATACTCGAAGTAAACACAAATCGAATTAAGACGTGTGGAGTATTCCTGTTTTAGTCGCATTATCGACGTGTATTACAGACATGTACGCACCTTAATCACACTATTAACGTCATGTGGGAGTTTTCGCCGCATTTTGTGACAGGACACGTACACACACTGTAGTGCTCAACTGTTTTACAGTAAACAAGAGAGCACAGCTGCGTTCGAAACTGCGTACTTACCTGCTATATAGTAGTCGAGATACATGTATCTGAGCTACTATACAGAAGTACGCGGTTTGGGACGTAGCCCAAGGCTTCAAGCAGTCGTTTATTTGCATGACTAATAATTAATTGCACTTGAAGCTTTCGTAAAATTAAAAATTAAACACCCAGAACTGTATACGGTATCATTACGCAGACGAACTGTATGACGATACGGGAAATTCTGGAGGGAACGTCGGTCGGCGTGGCTTGGCGTGGCGTGGGGACGCAATGACACAATATTGTCTTATTCAGAATACGGTCAATAATTATATTACTGCTGTCTATGTAAACGTAGTCAATGTCTCTTACCTTTATATTACAGTTCTCATCCAGTAGCACATTTTCCAGTTTCAGATCCCTGTGCACTACACCATTCTGTAAAAGAAAAAAGCATTATCTATGTCACTTTTTATTCCTTTTTTTTCTGGTGCATTTCCCCCAAACGATCCTATGTCATCTACATATACGTGCGTTGCAGCAGCAACAGATGTTAACATCTGAGATTGCACCAATTACGTTCATATTCGTGCATACAATCATAGTGAAGGTTTAGTTGATGCTCTACCAACTGAAGAATGTACCTAAATAAATATGACAACCTCCTCAGACAACACCGCACCATTATATCTACTGAGGTCATAGGCAACATATTGAGATGGACCGACTAACATCTGCGCCATAAACACATGCCTGTAATTATGGACTACACCGAGTTATGTTCTCACACCAGCTCTGAATCAAACCCCGACTGTGTCATTAGTGTTTCCTTTAAAGCTGCAACTAACATGTGGGAAGCACCGCCTGAAGCACAGCCGTTCAAGATTAGGGACACGAGTTCAGTCGTAGTAGAGTTCGTTGGTAATGCAGCCATAGCTGGATTGGCTGGCTTGAAAAGGGAACACATGTTCAGCAAGCATTTGAATGGAGCAGATTGGGAAACATGTAAAGAATGCCACCTCCTATGTCGTCTTTGCCAAGCCTACATGACACTACACATGTCCCACTGCCTGGAGTGATGATGACTCATTCGCACCCTGGTCACCACGGGTCATCTACAGGTTTCCCCAGAAGGGGGAAATGAAATCCTGTACTGCAAGCCAGCTTACAGTCAACAGGCCAGGCCACAGTGATGTGTCTTTTGGGACTAAATGGAACACAGCAGGGGATCCAGGCCATGGAGGGAAGCAATGATAGACTGGACAGAAAGACGATTTCTGAGCCTGCTTCCAGGCAGAATGTGCAATATGTGTGGCCCACTCAATGATCCCTTCCTGTCGGCAAGCCATTCAAAATGGACATAGTGTACTAGCTTATTCCTTTAAAGGGGTCATATGACACTTTTTAACGCTTTCCTTTCCCTTTAGCGTGTAACGTATCTGTTTCTGTGCATGTATAAGATCTGCAAAGTTACAAATCTCATAGTCTCCCAATAAAGGGATTTATTCTATCTAACAGAGAACACTGCTCCAGACCTGCCAAAAAAACGCCTCGATCGGAGTCCAGATCTTACTTCCACAAACGTCTGCGTCACAGAAATATCGGCATGATGCTGCCGTAATGTTTTACATGTTTAATTAATTAGTAGTAACTTCAGGACGTAAAGTTGTTACAGTGAAGTATACGAATTAAACCGTTATAACATCGTAGCTGAAACATAAGAGAGTTACAAAATAAAAACTTACCGCTGTAAAACGTTTTGCTCAAGTCGTGCTCGCAAAGTTGGTCCCGACGGATCTGCTCGATCATCCGCGTTTTCAGAATCTGACTCGGGCTCGAACTGATACGGTAAAACCGACGACATTATTAACTGTTCTTATAACTGCTTTAGCAGCCTTGGAAACCAAAGCAGTTACGGTAAGGGGTAAGTTACATTTCTGACATACGCCTGAGGTTTTCGGCTAATCACAATGCAATGGGTCAGCTGGCCAATCAGAGCTTTTCGGAAGGAGGCGCTTTGGAGAAACCGGAACTCGGTCGGAGCGTTTCAGACAGACTGGGAATAGAGGTACTGCAGTGTGTGAAAAATAATGTGTTTTTTGAACAATAAAGCATGTTAAACTATTTCATTACACCAAATAAACAAAATAATGAACTTTTAAAACAGCATCATATGACCCCTTTAAACGAACCTGAATTCATGACTAAGTATGCAAAGCTGTTAGCAATCATCTCTCCTGAACAAGTAGAGGCCAAAGACAACATGTGCACAGAGCTGATGTATTTATGCGCTGGTCTTTGTTAAATAACTGTGTTGATGCATGCATGCGTGCATGAAGCAGGTAACTTCAACAAAACAGACTCTGTGAAAACTACAATGAATGTCCTGTTTTCACAGTTGCACTTTTTGATCATGTAGTACACACTTATGGGAGGGAATTATTTATAATCGCATTATCCGGTGCCATCGAGAAGATGGGTTCCCTTTTGGAGGCGTATACAGTACCTTATGGCAGTAGTGCACTGCAGACACGATCTGCCTGAAGAAGTGGCGTGTCTCTCTTTCCGTAAGTCGCCGACGCTCGCTGATGTAGTCATACAACTCCCCCTTGCTGGCATACTCCATCACGATCACAATCTTGTCCTTATTCTCAAATACTGCAACCATAATTCAAAACAGACTGTAAGGTAACTCAGTAAAAACAAATCCACACAGAATTATGTGCCTGCAGCATAAATAAAAGGATATCTATTATCTACTGTGTATTTCCTCAAATGCACAGCATGTCATGTAATAAGGATATGGTGCATAATATTTGGCCAACATTCACATGAAGAAAGACACAGTCTCAGAGACAGCAATCTTCAAAGAATATCCTGTGGTCAAAGATACAAAATTTCCTGTTAAGTTTCACGGACGCTGAATCACGGAGGAAAAATAACACGCCCCTCTCGGACATTTTTAAATATAGTGGGTTGAAGAAGAAAAAGAAATGATAAAGTAAATATTTTTTGACTGGGCAGACTGCAGAGTTCATAGGGTCATGACTTAAACCGCTAATGAGCATTGGGCTCAGCTGTGGTGTAACGACAACTAACACAGCAAATTAGAACGAAACACTGCACCACGCTTTCTGGAGGAGAAAGCGGTTGTTTCTGTCAAAGCTTCAAATTCCCAATTCTCCTTTTAAAGCACACCCCACCCTGACATGAGGCCAGGCAGGCTGTGTGCTGGGATGCATCAGCTCGCTCTGCCTCGCTTTTCTGTGGCCTTCAACTGCAGGGAAGGAAGGTGGAGCGCCAGGCCTTCTGGGAATTGTGTAACAGGAAAACAAAAGAGAAGAGGAAGAGTATGCTGAGAGGGCAGGAGCCAACACCGTGCCACTGTTCCATCGGTATAAATCATGCACTTATCACACTGTTGTGGAAAGTAGCAGGCAGCTGACGACCGTTTGCACATTGACAGGGAGCCATTATTCAAAGTCAAAACAGAGATGTTTTAAAATAGCTCAGGGGTTGTTTCTGATCCATTTCATCATCATGGTTTTGTGGCTGATGATACTTGAACGGCAAGGGTCTCAGGAGTGTATGGGAGATACATATTTAAAAGAATGGGGGACACATTTATTTAAACACCGTAAAATGTGGAGATTCACATACGGAAAGAATTTGATCTGAATATCAATAAGTTACATAGTCCTGAATATTTTCTATGAGTAATGCTTAATATAATTCTTAAAATGCGATTTTTATATGCCTGAGACACAGAAATCTTCCACATACGTATGAGTTCAGGGGCTTGATGCTATCCCTGCTTGACATAAGTATATTTTATGTTATGGGTGTGGGTGTGTTGCTATAATTACACCACTGAAAGTCAGCCATAATGAAACCTGCAATGAAACGTCCACCTTATTCCCAACACCTCAGTCCTACAGGGACCAGAAACCATGATTAAATCTCTGAAATCCCTTTAAATGCTCTTCTGTTCTTCCCTGAATCTGACCTGTGCTCGAATCATCTTCTAGAGCTCCACTGGGACAGAGTCTTTGTGCCTGGGGACGTTCAAGGACCATGGCCTTTTGGCTCTTTCAGTTCATGGTTGTGTTCATTAGCTGCGACCTCTGACCCCCTTTTCCCCATTTCTCTCTCGTCCAACAGGGAATAATTAGGCAGATTACATAACCTTGGGCAGTGACATATCGTTGGGCTCCACTCGGCCACCACTCTGCGTCTTTGTTTAGTAGGTCTGCTTACAACGCTGCAATTACTGTGTATTGTTCGTGAGTCGCTCGCTCCTTTCTGACTCTGTCATACAATTACACACACTATCCAGGCCTGGGCAGCAAGACCATTATAATTAGCACTACACATGTGTGTATACTGACAGTGCTGTGAAAACAAGTAGCATCAGCTTCTGGGATTGACATTGTGCTGCGTTTGCTTTTCTTTTTACGATTTAAAACAGAGAAACCCTGCTGTAGAGACTGGAATGGGAGCAAGAAGAAGTGTGACGTTTAGCTGGTGAGACATTGTAAATGAGTTTATCTGGGTTGTTTGGGGTTTGTTTTTTACATTCACATCTGGATTAGCTTGCCTCACACGTGCAATTAATGGTTGACAAGGGTGTTGCCGAAAATATATTTCTCTGCCTATACATTTCGGTGCTGTTTTGGTAGGAAGCCAACCCACAAGAGTAAACACAATTTAATGAGATACACCAGAAACCGTGAAGCAGATATTAAAAACTGTTGAAGTGGTAATGGCAGACAAAACAGCATACACAAAGATACTAGCTGCCTGACTCCAGGGGCTCATTTGGATGGGTGTTTTCTCCTAATCATCATCTCAGACACTCTGAGACGAGCCAACCACAACACGGGCTGAGTTATAACACTTAGCCGAGGCGAATATCACTTCTCATCAGACACTCACCACTTAATAAACACAGTCTCTGTGTTTATTATTTGTAGACTGTGTGAAAAAAGAATTGCGCCGGTTAGTTAGCGCAGCGTGTGCCAAGCCCGACGTGGCACAGAAACATAAGAGTAACACTGCAAAATATATATATATATATATATCTCGCAGAAGGACATGGAAGAAATATTCCCCTAGAAATCAGGTACATGGAATTCAGACCATGAATCATGCTCCACACATGTAGAATAACCTGAGGGCTATTATTCACTCAGTCACTCAGATGTTTGTTGTTAAATGAGACCCACCCAAAGACCCATCTGGCTTCAGAATGTATATATTAATGCGCTAAAAAAGAATGCGTACTGCGCAACCCGGGACAGGTCATTTATTATTAGTACTAAGGAGGTTATTAGTTATTTATTGAAACAATGTTTAATTCACAGCAAAGAAGCAGAGATGCGTCAGTGCATGACGGAGAGACGGAGACGCCAAGAGATCCGAGATCCCTCTCGTTCCCAGAGAGTCTGCTTCCCAGCTGCTCACACAGAAACCACCAGCAGATGTCTGGCGTCAAGATCAAGCGGACTGAAGGAGACCCCTTATATGCGTGGAAAGATGCCCACAGACACCCCACTCCAGTGCACACACAATAAGATATTTGCTTACACACACACACACACACACAGACACACACATCTTGCGTTTCCAAAAGCACACACAGACAAACAGATGATTGATAACAGATCTAACAGTGAAGATCTAAGAGTAACATCTTCACTGTGAAACTTTCCATCATGGCACAGGCAACACAGCACACACACACACACGAATGGGCAGATAGATCAAAGTCATTTGAACACTGAACTAAAAGTAAGGGAAAAAATGCCATTTGAACAATAAAGTTTGAAAAATGCATATTCAAGCATGGACTGGAGTATGGATTTGAGGAGAAGACAAACCTTCATATATGGAAATGATGTGGGGGTGGCGTAGGGACGACATGATCTCAATCTCCCGACGGATGTGCACCATGTCCTGATCATCCTTGATTTTTTCCTTCTTAATGGACTTAATAGCAACCTGTAACAATAAAACGGATTAACACCTTTTAGTCATCGCATAATTCATATTATTTAGTCATCAAGCATTAACGTTTACAAAGCCAAAACATATTTTCTTCCCCTGCATTTTCTCCCCTTATTAATTCCCACCTACTAACTCTCAAAAAACCCTACCAAATGGGGAGGGTGTGGCTGAAACATGCCCTGCGTTCCAATTCGCCAACTTATACTACGTACTGAAAGTGTGTAGTACATACTTTTGAGTGTATTGTAAAAGAGTATGCAAGTACTGTATTAGGATATACTATACTAACACGTCCGTCGTGTAACGGAAGAGAACACAGTCACCACAAACAAACTCCTCGTTGCATTTCAACTTTTGTTCATTCGTCATTCCTTATATAATTGATACCATATAGTTCGATTTCATCATTCCCTTGATTTATTTTTCCACGTGTCATTTACACCTCTCTAAAATGCTTCCCCCAATATGAAGAAATGTCAGCTAATCAGAAAGAAGTATTTCCCTTGGGCATGGTATCCATCCATCCATCCATCCATCTTCTATCGCTTATTCCTTTTCAGGGTCACGGGGAACCTGGAGCCTATCCCAGGGAGCATCAGGTACAAGGCGGGGTACACCCTGGACAGGGTGCCAGTCCATCACAGGGCAGGGCATGGTATAATGTTATATAAATGGCAGCAGTCTAACTACATGTGAAAACTATAACAAACAGACAGAGCAAGAAAATCAGACCACGCTCTCTGACCTAAACTGAACTTCGGAGAGCAAGGAAGGGGCCGGATCCAACAACCACCGACCTAAAAATGAGGCCCTGTACTTCAAACCCTGCCATTTCATTCAGTGTGTCATTTTCAAGCCTCCTTGGAGAAAATGAAGGCTTGCAGGTTGGAAAAGAGCGCAGTAATGGAGGCCCTTGCTGTATCTTTACTCTGCTCGTGTGGGCGGTGAGGATTGGGCAATGCTTTCTCACTGAGACTTGGGACCCAAGACAGCTTTCCCCTCTAATAGATGGATCGGGTTGCACTGCAGAGAACAGATCCACGTGTTTCAAAGAAAAGGGAGCATACAGTCTCCCTAACATTTGCATGTTTCCATATGGTGAACGAGAGATTTTGCTGTGTTAGAGTGTAATCCTTCAAATGAATATAGATAGCGCAATGTAATGGTTATAGTATGTGAATAGCCTGTTGACCCTGGAAGGGAGTAAGGCTCCATTTCTGCACCGCTGTGTAATGATCTTATATGCTTTGGCCCTCGTCTAATCATTGTGTCATAATTCTTCATCAAATACGATGTGAGGATTCCTTAGAGAAGTTTCATATGTTACAGAAGCACGTGACATTACTGATTGTATGTTGGGGAGGACAGGGTGAGGAATGCAGCTCATATACTGCTGTGCCTTAGTGATAATTTTCATTTCCAGGTGCTATATCACCAGATTGTCATTTCTGTCCATTGCTATTCCGACCAGTCGTTACAAAGTCTTGCCGTTCACTTGCAGGCCTGGCTGAGTTAGATAGATAGATAGATAGATAGATAGATGGATGGATGGATGGATGGATGGATGGATGGATGGATGGATGGATGGATGGGTGGATGGATGGATGGATGGATGGATGGATGGATAGATAGATAGATAGATAGATAGATAGATAGATAGATAGATAGATAGATAGATAGATAGATAGATAGATAGATAGATAGATAGATAGATAGATAGATAGATAGATAGATAGATAGATACTTTATCGTCCTGGCATCTATGGTTTACATGGAAAGGCAGGTATGTTTGCACAACTATATTCACTGTTCTACCATCTCCTTTAAAGTAAATGTCTCTGCTCTACTTGTATTCACTACTCAGAATTTAATTTTAGAACAATGCAGAAGGGAGATACTGTGTTGACAGGAGTGATATGCAACGGAAAAGGAAATGCTGCCAAAGGATTTGCTGGCAAACACACTCACACCCATGTGCTTCGTGACATTTATAGAGTTGACAACACTGTGAAGTGGAATTAAAGTGTTTATTAAGGAGAAGGAAAACCCGATATGACTTGTGTACCCAATAAACTGCTTTGCAATTGACTTTTCTCTCTTAATTCAAGAAACGGATTTTTCCTTTGCCTAATACACAAACACAATTGGACAATTGGAAGCGATTGAATGGACTATAACAATGATTTAATCCAAAAATCTTTGGAGAGAAAAAATCGAGCAGTTAAAGTCCAGATCTCCTCGTATGTCCCAGCAAACTTACCAGATCACTCGGCGTTCAAACTAGTCTGTTGAAACAAACATGACACCATTACATTACTAAGGTACGACATGAACTTAATGACATAGTATAAGTCTTGCCCATCCATCTTCACTAAAGGTCTGCTGATGAATCATTTCTTCGAGTCTAATGATAGGATAAGAATTCGGACAACTGTACTCTTTGCCAGAGGAGGAGCCCAGTGCACCGAAGCCCGGCTTTTTACTGAGAAACAAAAACCACATGCTATTCAGAGCTGAAGGTAAATTATGCAGCACAGCCCTATAAGGAAACCCAACCGGAATGGCTCAAAACTTGATTACGTGGAATAAAGTTGTATAAATAAATACATAAATGGGGCCAATTCATTGTACGCTTAGTTGAAATCCTTTGGTTTTTATTGGTAAGCCACAGCAAACTGTTTTCCATTATCTCATAAAGTTCATCTAGAGCTCAGGTATGTACCTTCTGCCAGCCCCACAATAATAGTGCAGGAATGTAAAGACTCCAGAGGGGCCCAGTGTGGACACTGTTCAGATTGCAGAACCCCTTCAAAATATGAACCTTTTTGTACTCTAAAAGAGCTGTAGTCCTTACCCTAACAATTTTACGTTAAAAAAATCTGGATCCGATCCACTGAAAACAACTCTACCTCCTGTTTAGTAACAAACTGATCTAAAGTAAAGTAAAGGCCTGCCTCTACTTTAATGCCTCTGACTTGCTGACATTAAAACATTTGTATTTAATCCATTTGGAAATCCTCTCCAATTCAAGAACCAAGTTAAAGCAATGCCAGCTCTTAATACAGCGTTTAATGTTACTGTCATATTACCTACAAACAAAAAGGACATGCCTGTGCCAAAAATTACAACAAAAATCATTTTGATTCTGTTATGTCTGTGGCCAATCCACTAGGAAATCCAAATAAACCATTGAAGCTTTGAGACCAGGAATGGACACCAGACAGACACCAGTCCTGCTGCTACTTCTAGGACCTGTGTGAAATAGTGTAACTTCATCATCCTCGAAAAATCCTCTGAAAAGTATGAGCACCCTCTTCGTCTCGATTTTAAAAGCCTGCTTTTCACTTCAGCTCGCTACATTTTACAACAGACAATACACTAGCATGCTAGCATACTAGCTCGTACATTCATCAGCAGGAGCTGGAAGTTTCCCCCGAGTGGAAACCTAATAAAAATAGAGGTGATGCTTATTTTTGCTGTCTCATAATTGAACTCTTATCGAATTTTAATTTGTGTTCTGTCACACCCCTACTGGTTAACTGTTGAATTGCACCTAGTGGATAATCCTGTGAGCTGTTATTAGAACGTAATAAGCTTTGCTATCAGATCTAATAGTGTTTGAATGGTTACAATACAGATTTGAGAGAAGATACTGTTCCTAAATCAGGATTAATGGAATTCCAAGGTCTTTTCCTGCTTAAGCTCTCCATAAGATATTCATTTTCCATGGCATTTTCATTTCCTGTGTAAGATGGCCTTTCACTTGCCACTATCTGTCTTCAGTCATGCTGTCACCATAACCTTTTCCCAGTCTTTTAAAGGGCACACACACACACACAGAGAGAGAGAGAGAGAGAGACACAGACCACTAAAATCTCACCTATGTACCAATAAACAGCACAGTGATTATGTACATTTACACAGAAGTACAGAGATCCTGTCAGTCAATCACCACTCAATTTTAAAGGGACACAAAGCAACAGAGTAGAAAATTTACAGCCAACAATAAATGTTGTCAACATGCCTACTAACATCTCCCAGCGGTTTGAATAGAAAAACCCCTCCAGATTCCACATCTTGATCAAATAAAAGTTATGAAGAGATTTTATATATAGACATATTCTCATGGTTAAAAACACAACAGTTAGAGAGGAGTGGAAGCTATGGAGTCCTAGAAGTGATAACCCTCATAGCATAGATGTGGAACTCTTAAACACTGAGCTCCTGCAGATAACAGGTTGTGGCTCTTGAGGGAAACCTCAGTTCCTTAGACAGATAACACAGGAACGTAAAACTGTATCTGTTAAACAAATAACTCCTGGTCTGGTCAGACTGACACATACACACACAGGAACAATAAACGTCTGTTTTTTGGGGGGGTGTCCTTAGACAGCAGAACGAGAACATGATGTTATGTAGATAAAAAAAAAAGTCATATCTGACACCACGTTTGACTAAAAGTGAAAGTGGAAGAAAAGTGTTAGATGGGGAGGTAGGATTGTATTTCGAGATGTCATACCCTTTTTTCTCATTCTGTAACACAACTCTTGCTAACAGGACAGAGAATGTGAGGAGAATGATGTGTTTGTACATACCTCTCCAAAGCTCTGGTTTATATTTAGCTTTATGACCTAACAGTCATTCACCAGACACGAGCTTGGTCCTGGCACTGGGACCAGCATACCTGGGTGTACTCTATGCTGTGTGTGTTTGGCTTGGTGGATGAGGTAAAAGCAGACCTCGTTCTGTGCGAGTCAATAAAGAAACACATTCATAACAGAGTAAAGGGCTCCCAGGGGTTATGCGATTGCTCTAGCGTCATAACATGCCATATCAGTGATCTGTGCTGCCAGGAAACAGGAGGCTTCCAAACACATTTACCCACCCAGAGCAAAAAACTGGGCTTTTGTTAATGAAATAAAAGTGCACGTGTTGGATTAAGAAAGAGCTGCATGTCTTTGTTTACTGTTTGGCCTGTAATATTGACACGCCACCTAGCAACAAGCTGTTATCTTTCTCAGTTTTATTACCATCTTTATCTCCGTAGATCACTATCATACATGGTTTGCTTCACTATGACTGTGAGCTTGACCTTCCCACCATAAAAGTCACTGCTGTAATGATCAGAGTCATCGTGAAACACAGGACCAAGCACTGACATGTGTGCAAGAAATCATGGAATGACAAAACTATACCCCATATGCTTTCCTTACTCATTCCCACGACCAATCAGATGGCCAAACAGCTATGGTGTTTGCAAATAACCAGACTGTGTTAACACACAAGGTACATGTTGCTTTATATATATATATCTGTCTAAGTGAACAACGCGATCCAGAATGCTGAATTCTTTCAGTGCTGAATGCATTCCTTTAGTGCTGAATGTACACTTACAACACTGAAGAACACTGAAGAATGAAGGTATTTATTCTGCATGCATTATTAGATTATTATTATTATTATTATTATTATTATTATTATTATTATTATTAAGCATGTCCTGACTACCTTATTTAAGTTTGTCCTTGTCATCTGAACCAGGTTGTAATCAACCTTTTCAAATGCTACCTCAAAGACTAGAACAGAGACACATTTTAGGCAACGCACATCACGCGCCGTCAGGATTGAGAAACAGCTGGCCGAGCGCGTGCCCGCAGCCCGGTTACACACTGCGCATGCGCGCTGACAGCTGCTAAGGGGGGCACGCAGTGCTTCACTTTACCAGCTGTTCACGTTAAATTAATTGCTGTGCTGGGGGTTTTTTTTTCCCTTTTTTTCCCTCGCACACTTTCACTTGAGATGAGATGAGCTGGCTATACTTCGAAAACTGTTTATAACTGTAAATGAAAAAGAATAGTTTTGGAGCAGATAAGTAAGGTGCTGTAGGTTACTATTTATATATAGTGCTCAGGTTGCTATGGGATTGCCCCAGACTGATGGTTCTGGTGTAAATCACTCACCTGCCTCAGGTCAGAGCAGGTAAATCACTTAAACTTTAAATAATAACAACAATGATATAATAATGATGATGATGATGATAAGGATACACTCACCACCCTCCCTGAATGTCTCTCGATGGCCTTCTTCACTTTGCCGTACGTGCCTCTGCCCAGCGTCTCCAGCAGCTCGTAGCGGTGTTTCAGGTTGTGTTTGTGGTGGTGCTTCTTCACCCCCGAGCTGCGCTGGCTCTCCCCGCCCGACTGAGGTGACGCAGCGAGCGGCTCGTCGGCTCCGGGTTTCCCCGGTGAGTCCTGGAGCAGCGCCTCGCCCTCTGGCCGGCTAACATCCATGTCCACGCAGGACATCAACACTTCCTGCTCGATTAATATTTACTCCACTACTTCTAATACTCGGAAGTATCAATCCTAGGATAACACGCCGAATTTATAGCCAAGATAGATCAATCAATAAATAAATAAATAAACAGACGACTGCTTGAAGCCTATATTCGCCGATGTTATGTCGTTATGATATGTTATATGTGATGTTATATGTTGACGTATAAAATAATGATGCGTGTCAACGATGACAAGGATCTCTAGCGATCCCTCATGTTGTGCATTCTGCCTACCTGTCTAATATCTATTCCTTCGCCTACAAAAGGAGCGGAAAAAAGAGGAGGATGGGGTGGTTATGCGTGTAAACTGGCATCTCACGTGCACGATATGAGGCATTTTAACATGAGCATTAATGAGTCTATGAATTAAGAATTGTGGACGCTAATTGTCCCTATAGGTAGATACAGATAGGCGACTGTCCTATTTATAGTACACTTGCTGCTAGGAATTTAACTCACTAGCTTCGTTTAAAAAAATAATAATAATAAATAAATAATAATAATAATAATAATAATAATAATAATAATAATAATAATAAAAAAAAAAGACGCAATCCGCCTAAGTAATGTTATTTGTCCTATTCTCAGCCTACAAACGCGTCACTTTCCGTTCTCGGTATCCGACCATGGCCTCTAACCGGTATTTCTTTGTTTACCGCATAGCCTACAATTGATATTACTCGAATTCAGTAAAAAAAAAATGTATAGATTAAAAAAAAAATAGACCCCAACACCTAAAGCGTGACTTCTTGCCGTGAGAGCAGCGCCGAGCTCGGCGGTCCGCGTGCGGAGGAGCCTCATTCTGTCGGCGGCTCGCGCGCCTCGGCGTCGCTCGTCTGGCTTCCGGCTGCGGCGCGTGCGGCGCTCAGTGACCACGTCGAGGTGAGACGCGCGCGGCTGCTGGCGCTTTCGTACAGCTGCGCCCTCTTCAACATGGCCATGATGTAGCTCTCCTCCGTCGCCCTGTACCTCTGTCTGCTCTCCTCCCGAATTACAGGCAGGAATAAGAAAGGAAGAAAAAAGGAAAGTGCCGGAGAGGCGGAGTCATCGCTCGTGCCTTTTGTGGTCCACTCCGGCCCTCTGTAGGTTTTGGACGCTCTTCCCTCTCTCACGCGACGAAGACAAGAAACTGCGTCCCAATAACGTCCGTAATAACGCAACAACCGGCTGTAAGAACACTTTGCATAATTAACGCTTAGAACCACACTGAGAACCCCCTCAGTGCTGTTCTTCAATCGCAAATCTTCAACCTTAACAAGGTTCTTTGTTAACCAAACACAGTGCATGGATCCTGGGACCGTTGATAAGGCAGCATTGTTTGACTAAGGTTTATTTATTTAGACATCCATCCATCCATTTTCCAAACTGCTTGACCTACATGCCGGGGATGTCTTATTCTTTGGGACTTTGGGGGACTTTGGGGCACAAGGCGGGGGACACCCCCATGGACATGGTGCCAACCCATCGCAAGGAACAATCACACCCACACATACTCCGGTCAGTTTATATATGCCAATCAGCCTACAATGAATGTCAATGGAGCTTTAGTGAGGAGGTCTGGGGTGCAGTCAGTGTTCCAGTTCATCCCAAAGGTGTTCACTGGGGTTGGTCAGGTCTCTGTGCAGGACACTCGAGTTCCTTTACTCCAACCTTGGCAAACCATGTTTTCATGGATCTCGCTTTGAGCACAGGGACACTGTCTTGCTGGTTTGGGTCTCTTAATTCCAGTGAAGGGCAATTGTAAATGTAACTTTGTGGCAGAAGCTTGGGGAAGAACCACGTATGAGTGTGGAAGTCAGGTGTCCATATAGCCACGGCCTTATACAATAGTGTATAAAATGTTCTTTCTACCTCAAATTGGCTCTTTAGTCAAAAATCTTAAAAGCTTCTTGTAAACTATCCACAATGTATGGAATCTGTTGCAGCTGGGCCCTCTTGACCAAATGCATACTCGTGTTATTGCTCGCATCTGTTAACACACACTTCTGTATCCTGTACTCTGATAAATCATTCATCAAAAGTGTACTTCACTGTGAAAACTAAAAGGCAGACGTAAAGCTGATTGCTGGTCTTTGGAGTTTTCATTGGCTCTACTCAAGCTTGTGTTCCGATATGGCCACAGTGAAGCTTGCTCCAGATCCCAAAACACACACACACACACACACACACACGCACACACATTGCATCACAAATGCACTCAGACATGCAGAAAACTTACCCAAGCTAAGTTTGTCGCTCCAGATCAGATTTGTTTTCCTTTGTTTGAGTCTGTTTGATTTAGATACACTGCATGTCCCAACTGATTGGACGAGAGGAAGTTTGGGTCTGTTTGATCTAAGAAGTTTCAGGAATCTGGGACATGTGGTGCTTTGGTCTGCAGTCATTGGGTCAATGGAACGTAAGCTGCTGAAATAGTAACTCTGTGCGTGTGTGTGTGTGGTGTGTGTTCAAGATTTGCATCGCACTCAAAGCTTGGCCTTATATGCACTCTAGTCTAAAATATCAAGTCAAACGTAATGAAAATGCAGCAGTCAGTCATATCCTGCCAACTCTACACTCACAAAAGGACGTCCAGGAGTGCACTCACTAAAGGACACCGAGGAGTTGTAATTTAGTCATAAAGCTAACTCCGCAGCTATTTGCTAGAACCAAATTAGAAACAGCACTCACCCTAGGCCTTTTGGAAGACTATCATTAAAAACTACACATGGTTCTAGGGATGATTTTAGAAATCAAAGATTTCAAATGGCAAAGTCAAAATCATATGTGCAGTTTATGTTACATGTTACGTGAAGCTATCATGATTATTGTTGTACTGGGGTCACAAGCACGTGCCAGAGCAGAATGCAGTAACAACTGGTATGTCCGACACCGCGCATACGTTCTTCATACACCACGAATGAACGTCCCATCTCCCAAAATATGTAACCAAGAGTTGTATGTATGGAAAAACACTTTATGTAACAAATGTCATGAACGTAGAAGTCTGTGAACCATTCATATTCAGCAGTCTCCCCAGTGAAATTTGAAGCTCTCATTTTCTACTTGAACAAAGATTTCTTTGAAGATATTTTATTCATGTATCTGATCCCCTGCAGACATTTGGCACAGACGGCTGACTGCAATCATTTCAAGATTGTTAGAAGCATTTGCACACAAAGAGAGCCAGTGAAAGTGAACCACAGAACTATGGAGAGAGAGAGAGAGGGAGAGAGAGAGAGAGAGAGTGTGCTCAACTAGAATAAGACCAAAAGATGCAACTTACAAGGAAGGATTAAGCTGCCTGATGACTCAGATCTCTATTTATATCTCTACAAACAGCACTCTCCTTCCTCTGTATGCTCATCCAGGTGTGCTGACCTTTGCTGTATTGTTACCATTATGTAATATCATTCTGAATTATGGGTAGCTCTCCAGGGCATCTTTATGTTACGTTTATTTTCTGCGAGTATGTGTCCCTCTGTTGTTCCGGACACATACTCGCATTTGTTAACGTTCAGATTAGTGAAAACGAAATAATGTAAATAATACACGCAGTCCATAATCCTAAATGTTTTCTGAACCTGGACCTAGCTCAGAACCTAACCTTAATCATTAACGAAAGTATCAACTAAGCAGAACCACAAGCTGGCCACTGACCCTGATACATGGGCTGAAAAAACATTCCCAACAGGATCTGTAAAATGCAAGGTCAATGTTCTTGTGGTTTACCATCCATGTGGGTCCACACACAGCTCCATGTTTTCCATTTGCACTCTATTTACGTGCATGACGTGAAACATTGCAGACGCTGAGTTTGCAGGCACATCTTATATTTTGAACACGGACGAGAGCGGTCCACCTGCTTCCGAGATGGAAAATCCAGTCTGCTGCCAGCAGCCGAGAGAGATGAGAATAGTGCAGCTGAAAGGTTGAACACAAGAGAATATAGACAGAGTGGAGAAATAGAGGGAATAAACAGACATACAGGCAGGCAGTTTGTATTAAGAAAAAATTCCACTGATGTGATTTTACTGAAATTCTAGTGATAACCACTTGTAGTATTTATATCAACACTGTTCATCATTTCAATTTTATTTCCATTAAATAATTTAGGTATGCAAACATACATGTGTTAGAGCAAACAATAAGCTATGTAGAGTCTAAAACACATATATTTTAAAAAACTGAAGCCAAACGTGGACAACCAGCTACCAAAATGACTTTCAGTGACTTTGCACATCAAATAAAGGCTCTTTGAAAAGGTCCCTCGAGCGTTCCCTCGAGGAAACAATCCCAAGAGCGTTTTAGGATGCTGAAGGAAAACCTTTTGTACTTTGCTGCCACCTTCCGTACAAAATCTGTTATAGCTCTTTGGCTACATCTCAAACCGCGTATACTAATCTTCCGTACTACGTAGTGTGTCTAGATAGTCAATAACATCATATTGGTTACTATTGGTACAGTAAGGAGGTTTAGGACGTAAGATGTATAGGATAGGATGTAGTTTAAGGTGCCAATTACTGGTTGACGCTGATTGGCTGAGGTGAACCGTACAGCTGTGAGCCAATAGGAAGCAGATTCGCTAATTGATGGCATGAAAAGCGCGAGCTGGAAGTTTTGATAAACAGCTCGGCTTGATTCGTTTGGCTGAAAGAGAAAATATGACGACTGTGAAAGAGCGAGCTGCTGCTTTAAACCTTTCGGGGAAACTCTACAGCCCCATGCACCATCCTACTGGTAAAGAACTTTGATTTTATTGAGTGAGATCATCTCCAGGTTCAAGAACTAATTGTTTGTGAATTAATGCAGTGACGTGTTATGACAAGTTATTGCATCTGAATAAAAAACAAAAAAAAAAACTACTGTGAATGTTTGAAGCTGCATGAGCTACTACTTATAGGACCACTGTTGTTTGTGGCCTTCTAATTATAGTAACATGTAGTACATCTTCAACTTATCTATTAACATTAGTGCTGGAAAGAAATCATGTTGCATCAGGAGGTTTTTAAAGTTCTTGAGAATCTCAAACATCTTGATGCATCATGATTTATTTGGCTTTTCAGCACAGCTACAGCTCCTGATATTTATCTTGCTGGTTTAGAGTAAGTTTTCCTCTCATTTTAAGGCTGTAAAGAAGGATTTGCTGGATAAAGCTAGATTTTGTTGTTTGTTCTTCTCATAATGTTTCTTGTACATAGTATACATGATACATGCGTGTTTATTCCAGGGCTGCAACTACACACACACACACACACACATTATTTATATATATATTTTATTATAAAAAATTTTTTTTTTTTTTTAATTGGATGGGGCAAGCTTTCAGTACTGTGTTTTTTGTTTTTTTAATAAATAAAATCCACAAACCGTGTGCATCAACATGTATACAAATATAAACCTCAGACTAAAACTTTACAAACTTTAAAACAGAAAAGAACCCAATACACACACAAGAATATATTATTAATTTAGGACTGTGGTTTAATTCAGTGATTTTTGTGCATCTATATAAAAAAGTGTAAATACTTGTATGTAATATAAACTAAAAGAAATTGTATATATTATAATCATCTTTATTATTGTTTTATAGTATTTTTATGGATGCACAAAAAGCACAGAATTAAACTACAGTAGTAAATGAATAATAAAATCTCCTTCCCTGCACCTTGTGGTTTCTGTTACTCGCTGCCTTTAGCCACATTATTTGACTTTTTTTTTAACTTCTGATCTGTGTTTTAATTGGACTTTACAGATCTTACGCGCGCTCCCACTGTCAGCATGTTTAACCAGAGCGTTACTAACACATCACTTCTGTTATAATAAACAAATTTCACTGCAAGCATGCAAACACAGCATATAATGACAATAAAGTTAAATTAAATTAAACCATTTAAACAGCTTTCACCAGTTTCCCCTGCCCCTTACACACAGTGGAGCATTGTGGATATAAATACGAGTTTGTGCTCGTGCAGCGCTGTTTATCTCGGTGATGTTTAATATTAAATGCTTCTCTGCCTTAGAGGATTTTATTCCTTGGTCGTGTGGTCATTTCTCCTGTCTGATGGTGACTGAGGTCATGTTGGGAATAAAAGGTAACGCTGACAAAGTAAACTGAAGAAAATCATTGGTGACTCGGGTGTCTGCTAATGCTAGCATGCATATGATGTCATGCGCTGTTCACAAGGAAGTGTCTTGTACTTCTGGTTAGTAAAAAAAAAAAAACGCTAATGATGTATTTGAGATTGTCTTTTCTAAAACCCCTAACCGTTACAGTGCATAGTGTAAGTGTACAGTACTTCATTTGGAACAAATTTTAGTATTTACTCTCCAAAGAGTGTTTTCGTAACAGAAGTAACGTAATGAGTAAATCTCTGCCGGGCCGCACGCAGACCAACTAATCAGTAATGAGATTTGTTGACGACAATTATCCATTTTATCAATTATTTGTTGCAACTTTAATTCAATTTATTTCTGTATATTTATTTAGGTATCCTCTATGGTTTTAAAAACTTTGAATCAGTGGTCAATTTTATCCATAAGCTATTTTTAATTAATGTTTTGTGAGAATTTAGTTTTTTTAAAACTCTTATTATCGTGCCATTTATATCTTGGGTTAATTCATTAATCTTTTTAAAATCCATTTTATTGTTTAATGAATTAACAATTATGAAGTACGTCATGTTAAGTAGGGCTGGGTGATTTACTTAAAACTATATCACAATTTAATGGTCTCCTTTTTTTTTTATGTTAATGATGTGAAAAATAGACTTTTTGGGCACAAGTCACATCAGCGTTACAGTCTTGAACACAAACATTGATCCAAAAAAGTTCATCCTGAACGTCATCAAACGTGAAACTCTACCAATTTAAAAATAGAATATGAATTTTATTCACAAATTAAAACTCCAGTAAAAATGTAAACCCCAATACTCACAGGATTCATAATCTAACCCCAGGAAAAACCAAACAGAAATGTTATATCCAAACCACTTCCACATTACGAAGGAAGCTCCTTTTATTGGGGATTAATTCATCTAGTGTTGGAACGACACCTTCTGCCGTGATTGTTCTCGTTCTGCATGTGAGACGCCCATGCTGCGGCACATAAACGTGTCTTTGACTACTTCGACAGCATCACAGCATGACAAATTCTTATCGTGGGGAGGGATGATGCAATATGGCACAGCCCTAGAGTTTAGGAAGTATAGCCTTGTTTCTTGGAGGAAGGATTTATTCTGAGATACTTTTCTGCTCAACACAGTTGTAAATAGTGTTACTTGTTACTAGTTATTTGAGCTTTCCGGTCAGCTGAAATCATTCAGGCCATTTGCTTATGATTTCTCTCAATAACAAGGCGTTTCTGCTTGGAGAACGGCACCTCACTGGATGTTTTTTTTTTGTTGTTGTTGTTTTTGTTTTTTGCACCACTCTGTGTAAGCTCCTCAGACTATTGTGCTTGACAGTGCCAGATTAGCAGTTTCTGAAACACTCAGACTAGCCTGTTTGGCACAACAGTTCGTCGCTTTTTTCCATTATGATTAATTGAAAGCTTTTGATTGGATTATTTTAATCCTCCTGTCACATGGAAGCTGAATTTATGTAAATAAGAATTGGAAAAATTGTATAAACTACAGTACGTCAAAAGCTTGATCTGTATTCTGTAATATCTTCATAAATATGTTCTGTAGATCAGCACATGCTTGTTGCTCCGTGCCAGACCAGCTTCATCTGGAGCAGATTGATCTCTCACCTCCAGTCAGAGGTGAAGGTGAAGCGGCGACGTCACTTCCTGAAATCTCATGACAATTGCTTTGTGGGCTCTGATGCAGTTACTGTAATCCAAGCCTACATTGACCAGAGGAAGGTTTTGGGGAACACTGAAGTGCCAAGAGCCAAAGCCGTGCGTGTGTGTCAGGCTCTACTGGACTGCAAGGTGTTTGAAGCAGTAGCGTGTAAACCATTTGGGAAGGAGAGCAAGCTGTCAGAGTTTCAGGACAGCGTCGGCAGCCTGTACCGGTTTCTGAATGCCCAGACCCCTGTGCTGAGCAGTGCAGAGAATGAGCTTGCTTCTCCCACCAATGAGAGAAACACAGACGGCCAACTACACAGGTGATTTTGTCCACTTTAAGTTACGTATACAAGCCTAGAGATGTGCGCGCGCGTGCGTGCGTGCGTGCGTGTGTGCGCGTGCGTGTGTGCGCGCGTATATATAGTATGTTTTACTTTCACTGGAGGTTGAGGTCCAGAGCAACTAATATGAATACTGTTTTGCTCTGGATGACTTTGCAGGGATGATGACCCACTGTTCTCTCACAGTACTCCAGTGAAACCAGGCCACATCACGAACATCCTGCTGGAGGAGATTGACCTTAGCCTTAGTTTTCTCCATGCTGAGGGTTTACCACAATCAGGTAGCCTTTGCAGAACTTTGGAGTCATGAATGAGTACTGCACTGGCAAATACTCCCACTGTGTAATTTTATTAATTTCTGTCTGTCGCCCGGTCTGCCTGTGTCTGTCGCCCGGTCTGCCTGTGTCAGTGGTCAGTAAGGTGTGGCAGGAGCAGACAGTTCAGCGGTTGCTGCAGCTGATCGAGCTCCCTCTGCTGGATGGCGTTCTGAACTGTGGAGAGTGTCCCCTATCAGCTGGCAACAATAATGAGCCTGACATTCTCTACACCAGTAACTACCTTGACAGAGAAATGCTAAAGGCTTTCAAGGAGTCGCAGTGAGTTAAAATTGCTTTGGCTTAATAAAATGAAATCGAAACAAAATGGAAATAATTTAGTTTGTGGTAATAATACAATTTTGTGACTGTAAATTTCTTTTTTAAAAATTTTTTTCACTATGCAGTTTTTTTTTTTAAAATTTTTTAAAAAGATGAGAGCTGCGGCCCAGCTATGGACTTTCTGCCAGACCAGCAGGTGGTAGAGGTGAGCAGAGAGCTCCCCAGCCTATCACTGGACGACGAAGATGATGAACATGGACAGAGAATCGCAGACATCCAGCAATGCAAAGCTCTACTGTTTGAAATCCTGGCTAAACACTATGGACAGGCCAGTTTCCAGCCTCTACTCCCTAGTGGACTGAATGATGTCTACACGCACATTACTGAACTTTTGGGTAAGTTAGGACTGCAATGATGAAACAAAGATAAATCATGTCAGAACTTTTTCCACCCTTAAAGTGGAGAAACAACCAGAAACATATATATATATTTTTTGGGAGGGGGCAGCAATAAGTTGGTTGCATAAGCGTGAGCACACTAAAATAAATAAATTAAATAAATAAAGCTGGGGATGTGGCTGTGTTCAGAATGAACCAATCACATTCAATCTCATTTTGAAAAGTAATCATAAAGATCAGCTGTTTCTGTAGGATTTTCTTGATTTAAAAACCTGGTTTCATCCAACTGCCAAAGCCATGATCTACAAAAGGGCTTACAAAGCATGTACGGTATCTCACCTATTTAAAGATATCGATCAGGAGAGGGGTATAAAAGCATTTCTAAAACGTTAGATGTACCAAGGAAGACTGAGAAGGCAGTCATCAGCATTGGGGGGGGATTGCACACCACAGTGACATCACTAAGAACGGGACGTCCGTGCAAAATTTACAAAAGGACGAGACAAAACTCACCTTGGAGGCTGCCAAGAGACCTACATCAACATTAAATGAGCTGCAGGAAAATCTGACAAGTACTGATTACTCTCTGCATGTGACCACAATCTCTCATTCTTCGTGTGGGATATGGGGTAGGTTGGCTAGATGGGCTTTAGGGCTTCTCTTCTTTCAAGCCAGAACTGGGGCTTTTATCAAAGTGGAGGGGATCATGAATAGCTACAAATACCAGCCGATTTTAGTGCAAAACCTTCCGGTGTCTTGCTACTAAGCTGAAGATGAAAAGGCCTTTCAGCATAACAATGATTCAAAGCATACATCCAGCAAATCAACAGAGGAACAGTTTAACCAAAAGAAGTTTTTGAATGGCCTATCCAGAATCCTGACCTGAATCCAAGTAAACTTGACTGTTATAGAATGTGATTTGCAAGACAGACTGGGGAAATGTTAAGTCGAGATGTGCCACACTGATGGACTCTTAAACAAAAAGACGGAGTGCTTCAACAAAGTCTTGGTGAACTTTATCCTGTGTGTACTGTGTGCTGCATCTCTGGTTTATTGGCAGTGAACGGGAAATTTGACGTGGCTCTGGAGGTGTTACAGCTATGTCTGAAGTTGCTTCCTGCGAGCTAACAGAGAAGAGCTGTACAGGCTGCTAAGCTTCATGTCGCTGGCTGCAGACCCACAACACCTCCGCTTTCATAAGGAGGTAGGATGTGTACAGTACTGTGTTTAAAACTAGAAAAAGGAACACGTTTCATCACACTGGGATGATTTTTCACACTGGAATATTGATTTTTTTCATCTCTTATTTTAAAATGTACACACAACTCAAGTTCTCCATGATTAACATTTGTTTATCATGTTTGAGTAAACGGCACACTTCATGCTAAAGACAATATTCTTTCAGAAATTTACTCCACCAGTGAAATGTTTGGCTTCTCCAGAGTGAATAAATATTTCTCCTTGTCTTAAAGACATTTTAATGCAGTCGTCTGGTTGAAATTTATTTTCTACAACAAATGTGTATATATATCACATACATTACAGCACAGTGAAATTATTTTTCTTCACATACCCGAGCATGTTGGGAAGTTACAGTGCCCTTGGAGCAGAGAGGGTTAAGGGCCTTGCTCAATGGCCCAAAAATGGCAGTTTGGCAGTTTTTTTTTTTTTTATTTATTTAAAATTTGGATGAAGCAGCCCAAATGTGCTGTTAAGAAATGCTTTCTTGGTGAAGCTCCCATGTGAAGCTGGTTGAGAAGAGTGGGTTAGAAAATGGGAAATATGAAATGGATTTGATTGATAATTTTGCTCACTGAATAATTTATTTCATAGCATCGATGTTTTCATTATTATTCTGAACTAGCAAAGGTAAAAATGAAGTCCCTTCAAGGAGCTAGTCTGTGCAAACTTGTGACTGGTTGTGTACATTTGATTAAGGAAAAATCCACCCTGAATGACTTCCAGATCAATATTTAAAATCAATATTTACTCTTCAGTTGGTTAACAGATTTCTACATTACTAACAAAGCAACTCCCTGCTCTTTGTTACTCAAGCTTTGAGATTGAGGGTTTTTTTTTTTTTAAGGTGTGGTAATTTTGTCTTTTAAAGCATATTCATTACATATTGTCTTTCAGGTTGAGAATCGAATTCATGTGAAGAAAACATTTGGTAGATCCATAATACAAAGCAAGAGCCTCTCAAAAGGCAAAGTGGACCTGCTTTTGCTCTTCATGCTAGATAACCATGAGGACATCTTGAAGGTAGAATAGTTTTAATCACAACTTGACTTTTTTTTTTTTTTTTTTAATTTTACAAATCCACCCTTAATCTATATTCATTCTTAATCAATCTTATGGATTGATTTCTGTGTTGGACTACAAAGATTAGTTCTGACAGTAACCTATCCAACTTGATCAACTGAATCTCATTAGATCCCAGGTTCTCTCCACAAGCTGGTCAGTGACAAGCTGGACGACATTGCGAAAAAGAAGGACCCCAACACACAGGGTATGTCATTCGTCATATTTATTTCACCTTTTTAAATGAAATATTAAAACCACTGAACTTTTGTTAGGCAGATACTGCTTGGAATTACAATCTGGATGTAAGGAAAGATGCTGAAATTTGTGTGATTGTAAGAGTGATATAAAACTGTGTGGTGTCGCTTTTAAATACTTTTTATATTTAACGTATCCAGAGACACACTGGCATCCGTTTGTCTGTATTGTATTATCTGTATTAGCACTAGTGGGGTTTTTTTTTTTTTGTTTTTTGTTTTTCCCCCCCTTGTTTTTAAACCTGGCTGGTGATTGTTTTACTGAAATTCATATTTTTCTATCTCTTGTTTCCTAGGCCCTGCATTCTGTCAGCAAATTTCAAGTGATGTGTACCACGATACTGTAAAAAGCCTGACAAACACGGAGTTGTTTGTATTACTCAGGAATATCGATGAAAATACAAAGTACTCCATGAAGGAGAAGAAGAGACTGCTGGCACAGTTCTACAAAGGCCATCCTGACATTTTTGCTCTGTATTTTGGGTCTAGACTGAGCACGGTCAGATTGTCTGAAGTGTAATTATTTTTATCCTTTTTCCTGAAAATGTTTAAACATTTTATGTAGATTAATTTGTTGACTTTTACTTTGTGTTGAGAGAAGGTAAATTGTTTTTCTAAATATATGATGGTATACTGAAGTGATACGAACACTAATAAACACTTTTTATAAATTGGTATAACATTCAATTCGATGTCCAGATCATCTTGCAATCCTGAAAACCTGATAACATTTTCTCATCGACACAGGTGCTTTTTGTGCCTCCTACTGTTGGACTGCCATTACAATTTATTAGAGTAGGACATTCATTCAAGGTGTTTGTCTCAAAAGTAAATTTTCAGGTAGGGTAAAGTGTGCTAAAGGGAGATCTTTTGAAAGAGGTAATATTTCTGATTTACAGAAATAGGAGTTACTTTTTGCCATCATGCCAGTTTCATAATCGCTTTTATTCTATTCAAAAGCAAAAATAAATGCCAAACACTGTTAGATTGGGAATCGCTGCTTGAGACCTTTACTTGGAATTTTATGTACCATTTCAATATGCATGAATATAAATATTTTTATGCAACTCTGTAGGATGTTTTGACATTCCATGCCCTCACTATCATCCTAAAGTGTGGTGGTCTACCTCTCACCCTGCTGTTTATACTTTTCTACCAACCTGCTCTTGTTAAGCATGATTGAATGGAAAATGCCCAGATTGGTTTGAGCTGCCAGGAAGGATCTAAAAACTCCATCATTCTTTTCAACTATGGTGAGAAGAAATGCATATCAGAATGCACAAAACATCAAGCTTTGTTGTGGATGTGCCATAGAACAGGAATCTGAAGCTCTGATGGGAACAGACTTGCCCAAACTGGACTTACGAAGACTGTAAAAAGTTTGAATGATTTAAAAATAAAAAAAAAATTTACATCACCTGAACTTTTTCTAGTCTTCATCTGTCCAGTTTGGGTGAGTCTGTGCCCATGAGAGCCTCAGATTCCTCTTCTTGCCTGACAGAAGTAGAACCTGATGTGGTCTATAGATTTGTCAGCTCATAACAGTCTGGTCGTTCTCCTTTTGGTCCCTCTCATTACAAGGTGTTTCACCCGGCAGATCCTCGGCTCACTGGATGTTTTTTTTTGTTCTTTACACCATTCTGTGTAAACTCTAGAGACATTTCCAGTGTGTGACATTTCCAGAAGATCAGCAGTTTCTGTAATACTCAAACCAGCCCAGCTGACCCCAACTTCCATGCCATGGTTAAAATCACTGAAAATCAGAATTTTTCTTCATTCAAATGCAGGGCATGAGCACCTATGGTTCTTTCAGTGATTAGGATGTTAGGGCAGTTAGCCCCCCGTGCTACAGTAGGGCCTCCCCTAGCCAAGGCTGTCCCAAGTTTTCAGTGAGCTGTCGCAGGGCAGCAAAAATCTGATGCTTTCAGATTAATGTCACTAAAAGACCATCTGGAAACTACTAGCAAATGTGTCTCCATGAGTTCTGTCTACTGTAGAAAAGGGTTATCGTGTCCAGTTCAGAGCTTGGCAGCCAGTATTTCCTTGTCTGATAAAAAGATGGGAGTATGAAACCAATTATAGATCTGCGTCATCTGAACCATACTCTTCAGACATACAGGTTCAAGATGCTGACACTCAAACTTATTGTTCCACATATTCAGTTTGAGGATTGGTTTGTGACGATAGATCTAAAAGATGCATATTTCCACATAGAAATTTTGTGCAGTCACAGGAAGTTCTTGAGGTTTGCGTTTGGAAGTAATGCATACCAATATCAGGTTATTCTCTTTGGACTAGTTTTGTCCCCTTGAACATTTACAAAGTGCATAGATCCCGTCCTGGCTTCATTATGACTCCAGGGCATCAGTGTACCAAACTACTTGGATGAATGGTTAATTCTAGTGCAATCCAGGGAACTGGCACTTCAACATCGAGATGTTCTTGCCTCAGGAGCTTGGGGCTCAGGTTGAACCTCAAGAAAAGTATCCAGAGGACAACTTTTCTAGAGGTTATAAGGACTCTAGTATGATGGGGGTGTTCCTATCCCCAACATGTGTAGGGAGAATCCGATCAACAGTGAGCAAGATAAAGCTGGATCTGGGATATCTATGAGAGACTGTTGTGGTTTATGACAGCAGCAGCCAGTCATACCATTGGAAATATTGCACTGCCAAGCTGCCACTGTTGAGCCCTTAACCAGCTGTGCTCCAGGGCCGCTGTGTCATGGTTCACTCTGTGCTCTGACCCCAGCTTTCTAACATGATGGGATTTGCAAAAATAAGAATTTCTCTGTGATGTAATATGTATGTGACTAATAAAGACTCATTATCACTCCTCACTCCTCCCCTCACTCCTCCCACACCACTGAGGATGGACGCTATGGTGCACACATGACTGAGGTCACATCTGCATGTTTTTCCTGTGATTGGTCTGCTCCCACAAGTTTTAGTGAGAGTTCACCAAGACTGTCTACATCTGCTGCTAGGTGTCTGTGCCAGTGCAACCTTATATGCCAGCTTGAATATTTTTCTCAGAGATAATATCCCTGCTGGATGGCATTCCCATCCGAGATTCCCATCTACAGGGGTCGACTCCCTCAATCCAGAGGGCTGATATATCACCCTTTGCCGGAACTATGTAAACAGTGGGTCTGGCCCCTGAGGGGGGACCAGCTCATAGATTCTGGTCTCAAAACTGAGGTTGTAGAGACCATGTTCATTGCTAGAGCACCATCAATGAGGATATTGTATGTGCTCAAGTGGCAACTTTTTGCCGCCTGGTGTGAGGAACGTCAGCTAGACCCACTGAACTGTACTCAGTGCCGGTAAAGCTACAGTCCTGGAGTTCTTATGAGGACGTTTCTCAGCAGGGTTGGCTCCTTCTACAATCAGGGTCTACGTGGCCTCCGCTTCAGCCAGCCACACCCCTATTGATGAAGCTTCTGTGGGGCAACATCCTCAAACTTTTATGCGTGGTGTCAGGCGGCTGAGGTCATCTGCAGACCATGCATACCTTCCTGAGAGTTTCTGACTCTAAAGTTAACTCTTCTGCTGGCCCTGGCATCTCTCAAGCGAGTAGGAGATCTACAAGCTCTATGTTGCCCCTTTCTGCATTGACTTTGCCCACGGATTAGCCAAGGCCTTCCTATATCCTAGGCCGGATTATATTCCTAAAGTGCCTGTGTGTGCTGCCCAGCCAATGGTGTTTTAGGCTTTCTGCCCTCCTCAGTTCCTCACATTGAAACAAGAGAAATTGCACCTACTGTGTCCAGTAAGGGCTCTCTGTACTTATGTCCACCGCTCCGGCCAGTGGCAAAAATTGGAGCAGCTGCTGGTATGCTTTGGCGGCAACAGTAGGGGTGATGTTGTCTTGAAGCAGCGTATCTCTAATTGGATAGTGGAAGCAATCACTATCGCTTATGAGGCATGCTGTCTTGCTACGCCTCTGGGTATAAAGGCTCATTCCACTAGGGGTGTCTCCTCCTCAAAGACTTTGTCCTAAGGGATACCCTTACAGGATGTGTGTGCTGCAGCAGGCTGGTCTATGCCACACACATTCATTCGATATTACAGTCTGAATATACATTCCACCCTGGGCTCGAGTGTCTTGCAGTGACCCTTAGGCTCAGATCTTTTTGTACAGGCCATACCCGCAGTATGATGGAGAGGGTATTGTTTGTTCCCACAATGTGGAGCTCATGCAACGTTAAGTTCCCTTTGAAAGGGAATGTCTGGGTTGTCCTGATCCCTGAGAAGGGAATGAGATGTTGTGTAGAAAATGTCATACTGGGGCATGCCTGTGAATAGCATCTCGCTTCAGATAATAAAGACTGATGGCGCGGTTCACAGTTGCTGTTTTTATATCCCACGATTCACTTAATTGCCACATCACCAGATCACGACAGGCCTATAAATAGCTTCACAAGCTTCAGATGCCGGTCAAGCGCGAGGGCACTCCCCACAGAGTGGAGCTCATGCAATGTCTCGTTCCCTTCTCAGGGAACAGGGTGACATGTGTAACCCAGACGTTTCATGTGCTCTTACACAGTGCACATATACATGCCCCTGTGCTTTCTCTGGCCAAATTGTGCTTTGGGAGCTACATGTGGAAGGGGAAACGGAAATGAAAATCGTGTTGTGTTATCCAGGATCTCTCTGGTCAGCACTGCATGTTTTCACAATGAAACTTCTCTATACATTCCTCTTCTGCATGGTGTTTTGCCTCTGTGGCTGACATGTCTTGCAGTCGTTTTCAGACCCTGCTAGCATCTCTAAATTTTACTGACAACACTGATTTGTCAAACAGTATAATAGGGTGTAAGTGTTGGAAGATCCACCCATGGCTTGGTATGGTCGCAAACAATGCTTTGATATCACCCCAGAAGAGCACAAGTCTATTAATGAGCAATTATATGTGCTTTTGTAGTCTATCAAGTTGGCACTGGGGGAAAAACACCACTTGACATATGTTACAGCCCAGTCTAGGCCGCACAGAGTAACCAGCTTGGGATTCAATTCGATTGATATTTAATAAGGGAAGCCAGGAATAACAATACAAACAAGGTTGTCTGGAAAAAGGTTGTGATATTTGTAGCAGACAATTATATACATAGAACTGCAAAATTGAACCAAACCAGGCATATCTTCAGTGTGGGCCAAGGCCAAAATAATAAACCAAAGAATTCTATTGTTTAGGTGGCTAGCTTACCTAAAAGTAAAAGAAAGAAAAGTACAAGGATTCTTCCCTAACTACCTAAGCTAAGAAATAGATACAAAAGGAACCTCTCCCTCTCAAAAAAATTAAGGGAACACTTAAACAACACAATGTAACTCCAAGTCAATCACACTCCTGTGAAATCAAACTGTCCACTTAGGAAGCAACAGTGATTGACAATCAATTTCACATGCTGTTGTGCAAATGGAATAGACAACAGGTGGAAATTATAGGCAATTAGCAAGACACCCCAAATAAAGGAGTGGTTCTGCAGGTGGTGACCACAGACCACTTTGCAGTTCCTATGCTTCCTGGCTGATGTTTTGGTCACTTTTGAATGCTGGCGGTGCTTTCACTCTAGTGGTAGCATGAGACGGAGTCTACAACCCACACAAGTGGCTCAGGTAGTGCAGCTCATCCAGGATGGCACATCAATGCGAGCTGTGGTAAGAAGGTTTGCTGTGTCTGTCAGCGTAGTGTCCAGAGCATGGAGGTGCTACCAGGAGACAGGCCAGTACATCAGGAGACGTGGAGGAGGCCGTAGGAGGGCAGCAACCCAGCAGCAGGACCGCTACCTCCGCCTTTGTGCAAAGAGGAGCAGGAGGAGCACTGCCAGAGCCCTGCAAAATGACCTCCAAGAGGCCACAAATGTGCATGTGTCTGCTCAAACGGTCAGAAACAGACTCCATAAGGGTAGTATAAGAGGCCCGACATCCACAGTTGCGGGTTGTGCTTACAGCCCAACACCATACAGGACGTTTGGCATTTGCCAGAGAACACCAAGATTGGCAAATTCGCCACTGGCGCCCTGTGCTCTTCACAGATGAAAGCAGGTTCACACTGAGCACATGTGACAGACGTGACAGAGTCTGGAGACGCCATGGAGAACGTTCTGCTGCCTGCAACATCTTCCAGCATGACCGGTTTGGCGGTGGGTCAGTAATGGTGTGGGGTGGCAGTTCTTTGGGGGGCTGCACAGTTCCTGCAAGAGGAAGGCATTGATGCAATGGACTGGCCCGCCCTTTCCCCAGACCTGAATCCAATTGAGCACATCTGGGACATCATGTATCGCTCCATCCACCACCGCCACGTTGCACCACAGGCTGTCCAGGAGTTGGCAGATGCTTTAGTCCATGACTGGGAGGAGATCCCTCAGGAGACCATCCGCCACCTCATCAGGAGCATGCCCAGGCGTTGTAGAGAGGTCATACAGGCACGTGGAGGCCACACACACTCATTTTGACTTGTTTTAAGGACATTACATCAAAGTTGGATCGGCCTGAAGTGTGGTTTTCCACTTTGATTTTGAGTGTGACTCCAAATCCAGACCTCCATAAATTTGATTTCCATTGATAATTTTTGTGTGATTTTTTGTCAGCACATTCAACTATGTAAAGAAAGGTGTATTTAATGAGATTATTTAATTCATTCAGATCTAGGATGTGTAATTTTAGTGTTCCCTTTATTTTTTTGAGCAATGTATATTTGGCCGCCAATCTGTGAGGTCATCCTGGGAGGCGGGAGCAAGGCAGGCTAGGGCAGGATGGAAAGTCTGGGAGGGAGTTCGGATCTGCACACAAAATATGTCACAGCACAAAAAAACTTCACGTCCAAAGATAGCGGGTTGTAACAACATAGGAGGTGACATTGTGGTTGAGCTGTGTGAAACTCTCCCATCAAACCAAAACTACAAAGTATTTGCAGACAATTGTTTTTTCCTCTACAGCACTGGTTCTCCAAGCTTGAAGATGAGAAAAGTCTTGCCAAGCAAGGGACATATTTTTACAATGTGCACTATTTACATGTTTAGCTTGTTGAGAAGACCTCTAGTGTGAACTAGTTATTTATTTTATTTAGTTTGCACATTTTCGTGTTTTAATTTGTGGTTAAACCTTTCCCAAAAAGGTATCATTCGAATATATGTTATATAAGTAAAACGACTCAATAATTTATTTTCCAGTTGAGGAATAAATACCCAATATATGTAACATATAGTCTATGTAACATTACAGATCTTTCACAAGGAGGGGTGGTATTTCAAAAACAATATCAGAAATGTGGTCCATTTGGCCGGTTTCATATCCCCCATATTTTTCCTATAAGGAGAAACGGGTTCGGGTTTTTACGTGTTAATAACACACAAAACTTACTGGAAATATGCTTATGACTAGTTTTAATAAATACATTTTTATTAAAACAATGAAAAACCTTTCTATTGAGAGAAATAAATTAATTTTATTATAGTTCATTCAATTCAATTCAATTTTATTTGTATAGCGCTTTTTACAATAGACAATGTCTCAAAGCAGCTTTAAAGAAATATCAACATGGTATACAGATATTAAAGGTGTGCATTTATCCCAACTGAGCAAGCCACTGAGTGGCGATGGTGGCAAGGAAAAACTCGCTAAGATGTTTTAAGAGGAAGAAACCTTGAGAGGAACCCGACTCAGAAGGGAACCCATCCTCATCTGGGTAACAACAGATACTGTGAAAAAGTTCATTATGGATTTATATGAAGTCTGTATGGCCTTAGGAGCAGCCGTAGTCCCAGCAGTCTGGAATTAGAGAAGATTTGAGCTTCATCCAGAGGCAGAAAGTATCTGGATCTCTAGTATCTCCATAAATTTGTGTGGGGCTTGGCAAATGGAGAGTGGGAGAAAAAAGATTATTATGACCGCGAAGTAGTAAAATAGAATCTAGCCAGGGTAGGCTTGAGTAAACAAATACGTTTTAAGCCTAGACTTAAACACTGAGACTGTGTCTGAGTCCCGAACACTAATAGGAAGACTGTTCCATAACTGTGGGGCTCTATAAGCAAAGGCTCTTCCCCCTGCTGTAGCCTTCACTATTCGAGGTACCGTCAAATAGCCTGTATTTTTTTATCTAAGTAGGCGTGGCGGATCATATAAAACCAAAAGGTTGTTTAGATATTGTGGCGCGAGACCGTTTAGTGCTTTATAGGTTAATAAAAGTATTTTATAGTTAATGCGAGATTTTACTGTGAGCCAATGCAGTGTTGATAATATTGGTGTGATATGGTCGTATCTTCTAGTTCTAGTTAGGACTCTAGCAGCTGCATTCTGGACTAACTGAAGTTTATTTATATTCCTACTGGAACATCCAGACAGTAAGGCATTACAGTAATCTACTCTAGAGGTGACGAATGCATGAACCAGTATTTCTGCATCATGTAGTGACAATATATTTCTTATCTTAGAAATATTTCTGAGCATCAAATGATAAGCTGGAGTCAATAATCACTCCGAGGTCTCTAACTGCTGTACATGATGAAACAGAAAGTCCACCCAGAGTAACCATGTGATCAGAAAGATTACTTCTAGCTACACGTGGGTCTAATAAAAGTGTAGCGGACTTTTATCTATATAATTAGTGCGGCCTTGGGATCTCTTACCCTATTCAACTTCAATGTCTATGGTTGCAATTCCCCTTGTATGTGTTTCCATGTCATACACTGTCATTAACTAGATGAATGGATTTAAAGGAATTCCCAAAAACCAGGTAGAGTTTAGGTATATGTATTAAAACATAATTATTTGCATAAAAGAAATAAACTTAGAAATAAAATGTATTCAAACTTTAACTCAATGTTATCCCTTTTTCTAAGGTTTTTAAGTCAATACAATCACCAACTCAACAGATTATGTATAAAAAAAATTCTGGTGTGGTGTCTCTGTAAGAGCCTATCCAGTTCGGCTTGGTAAGATGGACGAGTTTCAGCCTCTTCAAACTCCAAGGATGACTCACTTGACTGTCCACCATCTATTTCTGGCGCTGTGACTTCTCCAGTCTGCAGCCTTATCCTCAGTCGACTCTTGGGCATCTGTGGCAGTTCATCATCTGTCTCCCATCCAGGCACTCTAACAAACTCTCCTATGGGAAGCAGGTGTTCACCGGGAATAGTCATCACCCATCCTCCAGTTCCCTCTGGTTTGACACGATAGACTGGCAGGTTAGGCATTTTCTCCACCACAACGTAGGGTGTTGGGCTCCACCGACTCTGGAGTTTATGTTTTCCCTTCAAGCCTAAGTTTTTGAGTAACACTCTGTCCCCAACCTTCAACACTTGGAAACTCACTCTTTTGTCATGGGACCTCTTGTTCCGCTGATGTGTCTTTTTGGCAGCCTTGGTAGCCAAGCGATAAGCACTCTTCAAATCTTCATTTAGCTTTGCCAGATACTGAGAGTGAGGAAGGGTATCAGGATCAGATGACACTCCAAAGCAGAGGTCAATCGGGAGCCTGGCCTCCCGACCAAACATTAGATGGTAGGGAGAATAGCAAGTGGCATCGCATTTAGTGCTGTTGTAAGCGTGAACCAGATAACCTACATGCTGACTCAACTGATGTCGCTTCCCTTGGCTCAATGTCCCAAGCATTGACAGGAGGGTCCTGTTAAATCTTTCTGGCTGAGGATCACCCTGTGGGTGATACAGGGTTGTCCTGGACTTGCGTATACCCATGATCGTCAGCACCACCTTGATCAGGCGACTTTCGAAATCGCGTCCTTGATCCGAGTGGATCCTTGCTGGTAACCCATAGTATAGGAAAAACTTATCCACTAGGATTTTAGCGACGGTAAGAGCTTTCTAGTTCTTTGTCCGGAATGCTTGCGCATATCTAGTGAAATGATCAGTCACTACTAGTATGCTGTTTATCCCTCTAGTGTCTGGTTCTACTGATAAAAAAATCAATACAGACTAGGTCCAGGGGCCCACTGCTGGTGATCTGGTTCAAAGCCACCCTTTGGAGCGGACTCTTGCGTGTGATGCAAGCTCCACATTTCTGTATATACTGCCTGATCTCGCTGGACATCTTAGGCCAGTAGAAACGGTTTCTTACTAAATCAGTAGTTCTCTCTATTCCGAAATGCCCCATATCATCATGCATGGACTTTAGTACAATAGGTACGTATTCGGATGGCAAGAGGAGTTGAGTAACATCTGTTCCAGAGGTTCTCTTGCTTACTCTGTGCAGCAATGCATTTTGGAACATCAGTCTGCTGTGTTCTCGCCTCATCTGTTCCACTTCAGACGGCAGACTGTGGTTCCTGGGCCACTTGCCCTTTTTGTTGGCCTTAATGACTGGTCCAATCCAGGAATCCTCGGACTGGGACTTCATCAGGTCATCTCTAGTCAGTGGTTCCAAGGCTCCACCATTCAACTGCAATGGATGAGCATATGCATTCGGGACACACTCTGGAGGTGCAGCCAGTTGGAGAGCATACCTAGGTGACCCCTCAATGTCAACCCGCTGACATATTGCTTTCACTCCAGGTGAGGGGATGCCCTCCCACTCTCTTGAATGATCGCTCTCTGACAGGTTTCATGAGAGCAGGTCTGCATCAATGTTGTTTCTATCAGGGCGGTACTGAATATTGAACTCAAGTTGCCAATAATGCAAGCCACCTATGGGCTGTGGCGTTCAGCTTGGCAGATGTTAACACATATTTGAGAGGATTGTTGTCAGTCCGTACAGTAAACTTAGCTCCATACAAATAGTCATGGAACTTGTCCACAACAGCCCATTTAAGAGCCAAAAACTCTAACCGGTGGATCGGGTAGTTTTGCTCAGAGGGGAAAATTTTCCTGATAGCAAAGGCTACAGTTCTTAAACCCTCGGGATAGGCTGGATACAAGACTGCACCAAGTCCCTTAAAGCTAGCATCCACATAGAACATAAGGCTTGTTGGGATCAGCAAATGCCAAGACTGGAGCATTGGTAAGGCAGTGGATGATCTGATTGAATGCCCTTGTACAAGACTGGTCCCATCTCTTGCCAAATTGCTTAGACTCACGAAAGTACTCCTGGTTTTCCTTCTTGTTTTGCTTTGGGTGGGGGCGTATCCTTTTGTCAGATGTGTTAAAGGTCTCTCAATGGAAGAATAGTTTGCAATAAACCTTCTGTAGTACCCACAAAAGCCAAGAAAGGATCTCAGACTCTTCAAGTCAGTGGGCTGAGGCCAGGTCTTCACTGCCTCCACCTTTGATTGGTCAGTCGCCACTCCATCTGCCGAAACAATGTGTCCCAAGTACGACACCTGTGGTTGGCAAAACTGGCACTTATCTAATGAGAGCTTCAATCCTGCTTCCGCAAGTCGGTCAAGAACGCAGAGAAGGCATTCCTCATGTTCCTCCAACGTCTTTCCAAATACAATCAAGTCATCCAAGTACACCAAAACTTGTAGCAGGTTCATATCGCCGACTGTCTTTTCCATTAAACGTTGAAAAGTGGCTGGGGCCCCCATTATCCCCTGTGGCATTCTTTCAAATTGATAGAAGCCTAATGGACAGATGAAGGCAGTTTTCTCTTTATCTTCTTTCTTCATGGCTATTTGATAGTAGCCACTCCTCAAGTCGAGCACCGAAAACCACTTACTACCTGACAGACAGTCCAGAGCGTCGTCAATACACGGAGTAGTATACTGATCTGGCACTGTTCTTCAGTTGAGTGTGCGGTAATCGATACACATTCTTACACTTCCATTTTTTTTCTTGCTATCACTATCGGTGATGCATACAGATTCTGGCAAGAAGAAAGCCATTTCTCAAAGATATCCATAAAAAGTTTCGTCTAAAGTTTGCCACAAGCCACCTGGGAGACACACCAAACGTCACACCAAACGTTGAGAAATGGCTTTCTTCTTGCCACTCTTCCATAAAGGCCAGATTTGTGCAGTGTACGACTGATTGTTGTCCTATGGACAGACTCTCCCACCTCAGCTGTAGTTATGGACAGACTCTCCCACCTCAGCTGTAGTTCTCTGCAGTTCATCCAGAGTGATCATGGGCCTCTTGGCTGCATCTCTGATCAGTCTTCTCCTTGTCTGAGCTGAAAGTTTAGAGGGACGGCCAGGCCTTGGTAGATTTGCAGTGGTCTGATACTCCTTCCATTTCAAAATGATCACTTGCACAGTGCTCCTTGGGATGTTTAAAGCTTGGGAAATCTTTTTGTATCCAAATCCGGCTTTAAACTTCTCCACAACAGTATTACGGACCTGCCTGGTGTGTTCCTTGGTCTTCATGATGCTCTCTGTGCTTTCAACAGAACCCTGAGACTATCACAGAGCAGGTGCATTTATACAGAGACTTGATTACACACAGGTGGATTCTATTTATCACCATCAGTCATTTACGACAACATTGGATAATTCAGAGATCCTCTCTGAACTTCTGGAGTGAGTTTGCTGCACTGAAAGTAAAGAGGCCGAATAATTTTGCACGCACCACTTGCTAAAAAAGTTTAAAATATCCAATAGATTTCGTTCCAGTTCACAATTGTGTCCCACTTGTTGGTGATTCTTCACAAAAAATTAAAATTTTATATCTTTACGTTTGAAGCCTGAAATGTGGCAAAAGGTTGAAAAGTTCAAGGGGGCCGAATACTTTTGCAAGGCACTGTATATAGGCCACACTTGTCCACGCTGTAACATGAGATATTTACACAGAAAGATTTTATTTTATTTTTTTGATTAAATACGGTACGTAAATGCTTTTTTCCGGACAGTGCCTGTAACACGGCTGGTTAAAAAAAAAAAATACAGTTGCCTACCAGGAAAAGTCATTGATCGCTATCTTCATCTTCCTAAAACCACTAAAGTCGTTGTCTTCAGTGTCGGAATTGAACAGCCTCAGAATTAGTGGTACTTCGTCACACACTTCCTCAGTCTCTCTTATTCTCTTCTGTCGTCTTTTTGCATTGAGTCAGTTCATCACGCTGCCGTCTCCAATGTCTCACCATCGTTTCATCGATGCCAAGCTTACGTGCAGCAGCTCTATTTCCTTCTTCGACAGCTAGATTGATCGCCTTTAACTTCAAAGCAGCATCATATGCATTTCTTCGGTTGTTTTCCATGATGAGGGGGTGTGCATGAAGCGCAAAATGACTGATATGAAGAATTTAGTGTGAATGCTAAATGTTAAATGAAGCTCGTTAGCCCATAAAAATCCATAAATTAGACGCATCTTTGTATAAGCCACAGTGTTCAAAACGTGTGAAAAAAGTAGCGGCTTATACTCCGGAAATTACGGTGTGTGTGTGTGTGTATATATATATATATATATAAATATTGTCGCGACGGACTAATACGCGGCCCGAGAGGGAAGAGAATCGCTGCTCCATCTCCGACTGCCGTGCCGGCGCGAAGCAGGCAGCCCTGCGCAAGACCCCGCGCGAACCGGAACAGCCGCCATGGCGGGGTGGAACCACCGACGCCGTACTGTTCGCTGATTGGAGGCGCTGTCGGGAGAATTCCACCACTCCCACGCCGAAAGGTGGAAATAAAAGGACGCCCTTCCGCCCCGGGAAAGGTACTGAGTACTGACTCACCGAAACGGTTAGCATCCGGAGCGGATACAGGAGGAGGTATCCCCCACGCACTCGCGTTAGCGTGACTAATCTCTCTCTCTCTCTTTCTCTCCCCATATTTGGCGCAAGGTACCGACACGGACGAGGAGGACGCCGGCGGAAACGACACGCAGCGCTGAGGGACGGCACGAGAACCCCGAGGATTCCCCCGACACGCCCCCGCGAGCGTCACGACGTCAGGCCACCTCCGCAGCCCCACACACACACCCACACAAACCTGCACTCTACCAGAAAGAAAATAAAAGACTCAGCTTTTGCCCTACTCCAGCCTCCGTGTCTCTGTGCTTTGCTCTTTCCCGCTACACTGGTGGAGGATGCGGGCATTAGCACAGACCCGCCCTGTGGTAACTTGTATAATAAACAGGACCACAAAAAGAGGTTGTACCGAGTGGTAGCTTTTATATGAAAAATAACATGAATGCTGTAGCATAAGAACGCTAGGAACACAACACGTGCTTCTCGTAAGCGACTTCCCTAGCACACCTTTTCTCCAAGAAGGTAGTGCAAAACTACTCTCTAAAAACATAGACTCCACCTAGTGGTAAGAAATGTAATTACTATTTGGTAAGTATACAACACTCCTCCCCTACTAAATTCCAAAATTCCCCCAATACAAATAAACTGGAAAATTTAAACTAATGTGGTGTCATTTCTTTCTTACATATTGACTCATTATACTTCTTCAAAACACAAATCATATTATTTGGCATACTCTTATATCTAGCATATGCACATTCCACTGAACACATTCAGATTAATTAAACATTCAGTCTATCTGGAGGCTTCCGCTCACGCTGTGACCTGCGAACTATCTCCGGTGCTGTTGCGGGCACAGCTGAGGTAGGTGTTTTGGGTGGATCTGGTATAAGAGTCACAAGAGGGGCCTGTGATCACTTGTTCATCCTCTCCCGGGGGCACAGACATTTCTTCAAGTGACTTTTCCTCTGGTGAAGCTTCCCCAGTAGTCTGACTCACCAAGGGGAACTCTGAGGTGCTACTGACCTCGGGGTCTGTATCATGACGCAGGCGTATGTGGTCCTGATGTTCGCGGACAACTCGTCCATCAGTCAGTTCACGACGTAGGAGAGAGGGCCTCTTTTTGTCAAGATAACCCCGGCGCAGCCATTGCTGATTAGAGTTATTGCTGAAATTCTTAACGTAGACACTGTCACCTGGTTTCAGCTGTCTCTGTCGTGCATGTTGATCGTGACCTTCCTTCTGTCTTTCCTGCTTTCTCAGCACCCTAGCCTTAGGTCTGGGCGCAGCAGATCCAAATTTTGACTTAGGCCTACGTCCCATCAACATCTCTGCTGGAGTACGTGCAGTAGTGGTTTCGGTGTAAGGCGATATTTAAACAGGAACCGTGAAAGTCTAGTACTGAGAGTCACCTTTCATCCTTTTTAGACCCTCCTTCACTGTCTGGACAGCTCTCTCTGCCAATCCATTCGAGGCTGGGTGGAAAAGGAGCTGTACGAATGTGTCGGATGCCATTCTGTTCCATAAACTCACCAAACAGCTCACTGGTAAACGTCGGACCCATTATCTGTGACTACTGCATCTGGCAACCCGTGGATTACGAACACTTGTCTGAGCTTGTCTATGGTTAAGGGGGCTGTTAGGTTGCTCATGATGTGACGTCTATCCACTTGGAGTGCGCATCCACTATTATGAGGAACATCTGCCCCATGAACGGACCAGCAAAGTCCAGATGTAGCCTTGACCAGGGGGGTGGTCTGGCCACTCCCATGGCTGCAAAGGGGCTGGTGGCGACATGTGTTGATTTGCCTGACATTGTGTACATGCCTTTACCTTGTTCTCCAGGTATAAATCCATTCTTGGCCACCAGACGTAGGATCTCGCCAAGCTCTTCATTCGTGACACTCCTGGATGGGTCTCATGTAGTTCTTCCACGATGTGTGTGCGTCCTGGGGAGGTACAACTACCCTCGAACCCCAGAATATGCAGCCATCCTGCAGGCTGAGTTGTGTCTTCGTACGCTTGGCATATGGTTTCAGTTCCTCACTGACAACCACACTGGGCCAGCCCTGCAACAGGTAAGTCTTTACTTTGGACAGCGCGTTTTCTTTTTTCTGTCCACTGCTTGACCTGGGCTGCCTTAACAGGTGTCTCTGACAATTTCTCTAATGAAAAAACAGTCTCTGGAGGTACGCGCATGTTGAGACAGGCGCCTCCGGCAATGGCAGGCGACTCAACGCATCAGCGTTTGCGTTGTCTTTTCCAGCTCTGTATACATTTGCATACTGGTAGGGTCAATAGACATATTAGTGCCCACCGTTGGATTCTGGCTGACGCTAGCGGCGGAATGCAGCGTTTTTCACTGAACAGACTCAGCAGTGGTTTATGGTCAGTGTGGATTTTGAAAACACGTCCATATAAATACTGATGAAAACGCTTTACTGCAAAAAAACAATAGCAAGACCTTCTTTTTCCAACTGTGAATAACCTTTCTCTGCAGCTGTCAGTGTCCGTGAGGCGAATCCAACAGGTTTCTCTGAGCCGTCTTCCATAACATGCGAGAGGACCGCCCCCACTCCATAAGGCGACGCGTCACATGAGAGAACAATGTCTTTATCGGGATCATAGTGAACTAACAGTTTTGCTGAATGAAGGAGCTCTTTCACCTCCCTAAATGCTTTCTCCTGCCCCCACCCCACTGCCACTTTGTGTCATTGTGCAGCAGCTTGTGCAGAGGTGCCAACACTTTTGATAGATCCTGCAGGAACTTCCCATAGTAAATCACCATGCCTAGAAACGAGCGGAGTTCGGTGACGTTCTTTGGGCTTGGGGCGTCCTTGATAGCCCTCACTTTGTCCTCTACTGGGCAGAAACCCTCTGCTGTGATGGTATGTCCCAGATACGTCACACTTGGTGCCATAAACACACACCTTCCAACGTTTCAGACGCAGCCCTGCATCTGAGAGTCTCTTTAGTACCTGCTCTAGGTTTTCAATGTGCCTAGCCTCAGTAGCCCCCGTTATTAAAATGTCGGTGTAAATATGCGGCTACATGAGGAATCCCTTGCAATATAGTGCCCATTGTCCTTTGAAAAAGCGCCGGATGGACGCTACTCCAAACACTAGGCGATTGTACTTGAATAATCCTTTGTGTGTGTTTATTGTGACAAATTCTTTTGATTTCTCATCAAGAAGTAGCTGCTGATAAGCGTGGCTCATATCAAGCTTTGAGAACAGTTTACCTCCAGCCAGTGTTGCGAACAGGTCATCCACCCATGGCAACGGGTACTCCTCTCAGCTTTGAGACTTGATTCACCGTAACTTTATAGTCACCACAGATCCTTACGGTTCCATCAGGCTTCAACACGGGAACTATAGGTGCTGCCCACCTTGAAAACTGGACAGGCTCAATGATGCCCAGCGCCTGTAAGCGGTCCAGCTCCTCCTCCACTTTGCTTTTCATTGCATAGGGCACCACTCTGGGCTTGAAAAACGTGGCGCTGCATCAGGATCTACATGGAGCTTCACAGTGACTCCCTTTAGTGTGCCCAGTTCGTCTCTGAACACATCACTGTATCGGTACAGAATGTCCTCTGTTGTGTGCGCATACTTGATCTCATCCCAACTTAGCTTTAATTTTGCGTAGCCAGTCACGGCCCAAAAGACTAGGCCCACTACCTTTAGCTATGACTAGTCTGCCTTCAGCCCTCTGACTTCCCACTGAAATGTTCACCTGTAACCCCAAATGAGGTATGGCCTGACCCGTGTATGTCATTAGTTTGAGATTCAAAGGCTTAATAGGAGGAAGCTTTTGTCCCCATGTCCTCCTGTAGGTCTCCTCACTGATGACCGATGCTGTAGCCCCAGAATCAACCTCAAACTTAATGTCTTCTCCTTCAACAGTCACTGTCGCATAGTAGGGCATAGGTGGTTCCTCATCCGTATCCACTGTAAACATGTTGAATGCACCCGCGGCCTCTCCGTCATCTTCCTTGACGTGATGTGTGTGCTTGAGCCTGCCGGGCTTTCCATGTTTCATTCTTAGCCTTATTTTTAGCACTCCTGCAATTTTTAGCTAAGTGTCCTTTTTTTCTGCAGGTATGACAAACCGTTTCTTTAAATTTACAGTCATTAGCATAGTGTGGCCCTCCACACCTAAAACATTCCACTTTCTTTGATGACCTTGCAGCCTCTTTGTTCACGTGGTGCACAGCCACTGACTGTGATCCAGCCTGACCCTTTTGAATGTCTTTTGCATTATTTGCCGCCATTTCCATTCCGAACGATATTTCTAATGCTTTCTTGAAAGTCAGTGGTGGAGTTTCCCCCAGCAACCGGCGCTGTATGGCGTCATTAGCAATGCCGCATACTAATCTGTCACGGAGCATGTCATCTAAGACGTCCTTAAAATCACAATGTTCTGACAGTTGCCGCAATTCTGCAACAAAATTAGCTACAGACTGACCTGACTTCCGAAAATGGCTGTGAAATTTGAAACGTTGGACTATTACTGACGGTTTTGGATTGTGGTGATTCCCGACGAGCTTGATCAGTTCAGTATATTCAATTTCCCCTGGTTTCTTCGGTGTAGCTAAGTTCCTTATCAGCTTATAAGTCCTAGCTCCACACACACTCAGGAGAATGGCGCGCTTTCTAGCCTCCTCCGCAATTCCATTTGCAGCGAAAAAGTGTCCCAACCTTTCCTCATACTCTGTCCAGTCCTCGTCTCCTTCCACAAATTCACCGATAGTCCCAAACGTAGCCATTTGAATGCTGTGCTCTTCTCCTTGTCCTTGTCGCTCCTCTACAGCCACTGGCGCTCTGATTCTCTCTTCACCGTGCTCCTCTGCACTGCTCGAGCTTCCACTCATGAAGATAGTCGCAAGTTTTTTTTCTAGCTAGCACTCCGTGTTTAGCTAACACTGAAAACAAAACGCGATAGAGAAAAAAAAACAATTCCAGTTCACCTCGTCGCCAAAAATATGTGGTAACTTGTATAATAAACAGGACCACAAAAAGAGGTTGTACCGAGTGGTAGCTTTTATATGAAAAATAACATGAATGCTGTAGCATAAGAACGCTAGGAACACAACACGTGCTTCTCGTAGGCGACTTCCCTAGCACACCTTTTCTCCAAGAAGGTAGTGCAAAACTACTCTCTAAAAACATAGACTCCACCTAGTGGTAAGAAATGTAATTACTATTTGGTAAGTATACAACACGCCCCTTGCCTAAAAATAAATACATAAATAAATAAATAAAATAAAAATAAAAAAATTTCCAACAAGGAGAGAGAGAACATGGACCAAACCTTGCAGCAGCTGTTGCAGACCAGTATCCAGCAGCAGCTCACGGAAAGCCTCCAGGCGGCGACAAAGACCCTGGTGGCGCTGCAGATCGAGACCCGCGCGGCGTCCACGCCTCTCCTGGACCCGGGACGTGAGCTCCGCCACCTGCCCCCCCCCCCCCGCGCCTGATGAAGACCCTGTGGCGTATTTTGAGAAATTCGAAACCATCGCCCGCCGTGCAGGTCCCCTGCTCACCGGAGAGGCCCGTGGGGCCTATTACAGCCTCGAGCCGGAGGACACGGAGGACTACACAACCATGAAGGAGGGAGTTCTGGCGTGGTGTGGCCGAAGCTCTCACCAAGCGGCGGCCGAGTTTCGTCGCTGGGTCTATCAGCTGGGGGCTCGACCCCGCAGACCGCTAAACGCCCTCATCCGGCTCACCAAAAGGTGGCTCCACCCAGACCAGCATACGGCCATGGAGGTGGCGGAAGAGGTGGCTCTGGATCGGTTCCTGAGGGCGTTACCCCGCGTGGAACGACATGCCGTGGAAGTTCAAGCACTGCGAACACACCAGGAGCTCCTGATGGCCCTGGAGCGCGCCACTGCCGCCCTCGAGTTTGACCCGCGTGGCCCACAGCCCTCGGACCTACCCCTAGGGGCCTCTGGGGCCCGACCTGACCAGCCACGCCTAGCCGGCACCTGGTGAACCCGCTGGAGGTTGCCCGCCCAGGTAACTTCCACCGACGAGCCCATGCCCACAGAGCCGGAACTGGGGTCCCTCGGGCCGACCCACAAACCTTGGCTGGCCGGCTGCGCCCTCCATGCGCGCCAGCTGCCGGATGGGCCCACCCAGAAGGTGTGGATCGAAGAGAGGCCGATCACCGCTCTGCTGGACACCGGGAGCACGGTGACCCTCGCCCGACCGTCCGTCCTCCCCAGCGGAGTTCGGCCAGGGGGGAGCCTTGCTGTAACCTGCATCCATGGGGACACCCGGGAAGTCCCGACAGCTGAGGTGCCGAATCCAGGGCGTGACAGGGATCTGGTCTCTCCACGTGGGTGTGATCCCCGACCTCCCCGTACCGTTACTCCTGGGGAGGGACTGGCCAGGATGCCTGCCGGGCCAGGACACTGAGACAGGGAAGCCGCGACGTCGGAAGCAAAGGACCGGGGCCCAGACTGCTTACCTGGCCCAGGACAACGGGGACGCCGCTCCAAAAGGTGAGTCCTCTGTATCAATTAACCCTATGTCCTCTGTCGTCCACCAGGTGAACCGAGAGGGGAGCTTTGGTCGGGAGCAGAAGGAGGACGACCGCCTTAAGCACTGCTGGGCCCAAGTACGGGTTGTAGAGGGGGTCGAACAAAACCCCGACCTGAGACTTCCCACCTTGTACTTCCTCGTCCAAGGTGGCCTCCTCTACCAACGGGCCTGCCACCAGGGGGAGCTGGTAGACCTCCTGGTGGTACCACGGACAAAAACACCACTGGTCATGCACCTGGACAATGCCCACCCGCTCGGCAGTCACCTGGGACCACGGAATATGTTGGAAAAACTGAGGGACCGATTCGTGTGGCCCGGGATGGGTGCCGAGGTCCGGATGTTCTGCCAGCAGTGCCCCCAATGCCAGCGCACCGCCCCCGGAGGCCCCAGCCAGCGCCCCTCATCCCTCTACCCATCATCGGCGTCCCCTTTGAGCGGATCGGCATGGACCTCGTGGGGCCCCTCCCCAAGTCGGCCCGGGGTCACGAGTACATCCTGGTGGTCGTAGACTACGCCACCCGGTACCCGGAGGCGGTACCACTGCGCAAAGCCACCTCCCCCAACATCGCCAGGGAACTGGTACTCCTCTTCAGCCGGGTGGGAATCCCCAAGGACATACTGACCGACCAAGGTACGCCCTTTGTGTCCAAGTTAATGTCTGATCTGTGTCGGCTGTTGCAGGTGAAGCACCTGAAGACGTCGGTTTACCACCCCCAAACTGACGGACTGGTCGAGCGCTTCAACCAGACGCTCAAACGGATGCTGCGGCAGGTGGCAGACGAAGAAGGGAGGAACTGGGATCTTCTCCTCCCTTACGTACTCTTTGCCATCCGGGAGTGTCCCCAGGCATTCAGCGGCTTCACCCACTTCGAGCTGCTGTTCGGCCGGCGCTCTCGAGGACTGCTGGATGTTGCCCACAAAACCTTGGAGGAACAGCCGTCCCCGTTCCGCTCAGTCGTGGAAGATGTGCAAGAAATGCAAGACAGGATCGACATGTGCATGCACAGCACATGCGCGCCGCCCAAGAGGAACAGCAGCGGGTGTACAACCGCCCGGCGCAGCCCCGAGAGTTCCACCCAGGGGACCAGGTCCTTCTTCTGGTACCCAGTAGCGCCTGCAAGTTCCTGGCCCGCTTGCAGGGGCCCTACACCGTCCTAGAGCGTCAGGGTGCCGTCAACTACCGCCTGCAACAGCCCGGTAAGAGAGCGGACGGGAAACTATACCACATCAACTCGTTGAAGAAGTGGGTAGAACCGGCTCCGGTAGTTTCAGCGTACGCCGCCCTGGACACAGATTAGGACAGGCATGCTTTGGTCGCCCAGGGAAGGACCCAAGTGGTGCACCACAACAGAAAAACACCCCCGGGGTTAGTGGTGAGACAGAGGTCCTACCATGTTCCAGAGGCCCGGCGTAAAGCCATCGAGGTGGAGGTGGAGCGAATGCTGCGAGACGGAGTTATCGAGGAATCCAGCAGCCCCTGGTCCAGCCCTATCGTTGTAGTGCCAAAACCCGACGAGAGCATTCGGCTCTGCAACGACTTTCGCAGACTGAACCAAGTCTCGGACTTTGATAGCTACCCCCTCCCCCAAGTGGACGACCTTGTGGAGCGTCTGGGGAGGGCCCGATTCATATCCACCCTGGACCTCACCAAAGGGTACTGGCAGGTGGCCCTAGCGGCCGACGCCCGACCTAAGACGGCCTTTAGCACCTCCACGGGCCACTGGCAGTACCGGGTCCTCCCCTTTGGGCTACTCGGGGCACCGGCCACCTTCCAACAACTGATGGACATCGTCCTACGTCCCCATCGCCTACTTGGATGACGTAGTCATCCATTCCTCCACTTGGTCGGACCACCTGTTCCATCTGGGGGAGGTCCTGAAGGGACTCCGGGAAGCTGGCCTGACTGCCAACCCCAAGAAATGTCACCTGGGGCTAACCGAGGCACACTACCTAGGATACTGCATTGGGCGAGGGATGCTGAAGCCCCAGGCGAAGAAAATTGAAGCTGTAAAAGGCTACCCTCAGCCCACATCAAAAAATCAGGTACGTGCCTTCTTGGGGTTGGCAGGGTATTATCGAAGGTTTGTGCATAATTTCTCTGCGATAGCTTCCCCGCTTTCAGACCTTACAAAAAAGGACCAGCTAGACCGGATGAGGTGGTCAGCCGACGCAGAGCGGGCCTTCCAGGCTTTGAAGGAGGCCCTCACTAGCACGCCAGTGCTGCGCAACCCGGACTTCACCCTCCCCTTCTCGGTGCACACTGACGCGTCCGAAACCGGGCTGGGAGCCATCCTCTCCCAAACCTTCGAGGGAGAAGAGCACCCCGTGCTCTACATCAGCTTGAAGCTGTCCCCCGCGGAGAGAAGGTATGCCGCAGTAGAAAGAGAGGCCCTGGCAATAAAGTGGGCCATTGAGGAATTGAGGTACTACCTGGCTGGCCGACCCTTCGTCCTGGTAACAGACCACGCCCCCCTCCAATGGATGGCCAAGTCTAAGGACACTAACGCCCGGGTAACTCGCTGGTTTCTCACCTTGCAGGACTTCTCATTTCAGGTCCAACACCGGGCGGGGACGGACTTTCATGAAGAGACACACTTTGGGCCCACCACCCGGCAGCAGTAGGCTCGGAGCCGGCGCAAAGCAGGCAGCCCCGCGCTGGACCCCGCGCGAACCGGAACAGCCGCCATGGCGGGGTGGAACCACCGACGCTGTACTGTCCGCTGATTGGAGGCGCTGTCGGGAGAATTCCACCACACACCAAAGGTGATAAACCCGCCCGGAAGTTGAGTACTGACTCACCGAAACGGTTAGCATCCGGAACGGATACAGGAGGAGGTATTCCCCACGCACTCGCGTTAGCGTGACTAATATCTCTCTCTCTCTCTCTCCCCATATTTGGCGCAAGGTACCGACACGGACGAGGACGACGCCGGCGGAGACGACACGCAGTGCTGAGGGATGGCACGAGAACCCCGAGGCTTCTCCCGGGATTCCGCCGACACGCCCTCGCGAGCGTCACGATGTCAGGCCACCTCCGCAGCCCCACACACACACCCACACAAACCTGCACTCTACCAGAAAGAAAATAAAAGACTCAGCTTTTGCCCTACTCCAGCCTCCGTGTCTCTGTGCTCCGCCCTTTCCCGCTACAATATATATATATATATATATATATATATATATATATATATATATATATATATATATATATATATAAATAAAATACATTAAAAATAAATATTCTTTCAAATGTTACTTTTTTTAAGTGTCTCATAACAAAATGCCAATACCAAAAGACAAGACAGATTGTAGTTGCATATTATTTATTTTAGTGTGTGTGTGTGTGTGTGTGTGTGATCATGTTTGTTCTACATTGCATTTGTGCTCTAGTACCAGGCCTTCATTTCTGTGTGGAAATTTTCTGATTTATGCCGGATTTATAGATTTTATTTGAGAAATGGAAAAAACAAACTTGTATTTTATCACATTTCCATTTTTATTTTTCAACATGTGACTTTTTTTTGTACACAACTTCAGAACTGCCAAATCAAGCCCAGTTTGTGTGTGTGTGTGTGTGTGTGTGTGTGTGTGTGTGTGTGTGTGTGTATAGATAGATAATGTACAAAATCTTACACCACTGAGATAAAGGGAACCATGTTTTTTAATCAAGGAAAGTTCAAATGGGGGTCATATTAATCTCAAACACTATAATAGGGCTAAGCTAAACCATGGAGTTTATGAGACTAGTTTATTCTTTCTACATACTTTAGACATGTAGAACATATTCGCTTTTGTGTATCAATGTCTGTAATGTGTGCTGTAGGTGCAAAACTTTAATGTAGGAAACTTGTCCAAGATAGGCTACTCAATATTGGTTAGTTGTATCTGACATGAAGGATCAGCGAATGAATCTGTGAACAAAACACCATTAACTTAAGTGAGATTAGAGCTTGTCTCATCTTGTTGAACTCTGGCTTGAGCATGTCGTGGGAGGCTGTCTCATCGGCCTCAGGCAGGAGCAGAACTTGGTCTCTTCATTAACAACATTATTGGTGTACTGTACTCCACAACAAGTAAAAAATAATTAATACTCTAACACTTTACATTCCTGTTGCTAACATTATCTACTGCATTAGTTAACATTTATAAACACTATTAAATCAAAAATAATGTTAACAAAGTAAGTTAACTGGTGTTTATTTAAATGTTAATAAAATACAGCCGCATGGACTGATGTTTATTCAATCTATGAGTCAAAATAAGAAGACATAAATGACCAAAAACTAAATTACAGAATATTCCTAAATAGTGAACTCTAAATGTTGATAACTAAACATGTGAATTAAGATGTTGGTTCATATGGCTTCTTTTGGGCTTAATTAAATCATTAATTAATTGTAATCATTAATGGAATAAAACAATGGTTAATGCAGATTTTTTTTTTTAAATACTAGTGTTACTTTGTAAGTGCTTCCTACAATATATTGGCAAAATTATGTGGGCACCTGACCAGTTTGTCCTCTTCGGGAACCGTCACCTAATCGTGGTGGAGAGGTTTGTGTGTCCCTATGAACCTGAAGCCTTGTGCTCTTGGTAGGGTCTCCCAAGGCAAAGTGGTCTCAGGGGAGGGGCCAGACTAAGAATGGTTCAAAGAAACCCTTATGAAGAAAGCAAAGAAAGGAGGAGTTATCCTGCCCGGAGGAAGTCCGGGGCCCCCGTCTGGAGCCGGGCCCAGAGGGAGGGCGGGTGTTGGGATACTCACAAGTCCCTGGTTGAGCGTTGTTATGTTGGAGTTTACCCCGGTCGATGGGAGGGTTGCCTCCTTATGCCTACAGGTTGTAGGGAGAAAAATTCTGACTGTTGTCTGTGCATATGCACCAAACACCAGTTCAGAATACTCTGCCTTCTTGGAGACCCTGAACGGAGTCCTGTATGGGGCACCACTAGGGGACTCCATGGTTCTACTGGGAGACTACATCACGCACGTGGGCAATGATGGAGATAGCTGGAGAGGCGTGATCAGGAGGAACGGCCTCCCTGATCTAAACCCAAGCGGGTGTTTGTTGTTGGACTTCTGCACTGGTCATGGTCTGTCTATAACGAATACCGTGTTAAAACATAAGGAGGCTCATAACTGTACGTGGTACGCTAGGCCGAAGGTCGATTATTGATTTTGTAATCGTATCATCTGATCTAAGGCCACATGTTCTGGACACTTGGGTGAAGAGAGGGGCAGAGGTGTCAACTGATCACCATCTGGTGGTGAGTTGAGTCAAGGGGTGGGGGAAGAATCTGGACAGACCTAGAAAGCCAAAATGTAGTGTGGGTGAACTGGGAACATCTGGAGGAGGCCCCTGTCCGTGAGATCTTCAACTCATACCTCCTGTTTTTCTGGCACCTCTGTGGAGGTTGGGAGCATTGAGCCCGAGTGGGCAATGTTCAAAGCCTCCATTGCTAAAGCTGTGGTGGAGAGCTGTAGTCTCAAGGTCTTAGGTGCCTCAAGGGGCAGTAACCCACGAACATCGTGGTGGACACCGGTGGTCACGGAAACCGTCTGACTTAAGAAGGATCCCTTCCGGGATGTGTTATCCCGGATGACTCCGGAGGCAGTTGCAAGGTACCGTGTGGGAGAAGTTCAGAGAGGACATGGAGAAGGACTTTTGGTCAGCACCAAGGTGTTTCTGGAAAACCATCCGCCACCTCAGGAAGGGGAAATGGGGAACCATCCAAGTTGTGTACAGTAACAGGATGGGACGCTGTTGACTTCAACTGAGGAGGTAATTGCACGGTGGAAGGAACACTTTGAGGAACTCCTGAATCCAACTAACACACCCTCTATGGTGGAGGCAGAGGTGGAGGCTGATGGGGAATCGTCATTTTCCTTGGTGGAGGTCACTGAGGTGGTCAAGCAACTACACAGTGGCAAATCCCCAGGGATTGATGAGAGCTGTCCAGAAATGCTGAAAGCTCTGGGTGTGGAGGGGATGTCTTAGATGACACACCTCTTTAACATTGCGTGGAAGTCGGGGACAGTGCCCAAGAAGTGGAAGGCCGGGGTGGTGGTTCCCCTGTTCAAAAAGGTGTACCAGAGAGTGTGTGTCAATTATAGAGGTATCACACTTCTCAGCCTCTTTGGTAAAGTCTACTCCAAGCTGCTGGAATGGAGGGTTCGGCCAATAGTCGAACCTCGATTTGAGGTGTCAATATTGTGTGTGGCCACCATTATTTTCATTTACATTTACATTTATTCACTTAGCAGACGCTTTTATCCAAAGCGACTTACAAATAAGCAAAGTGATATATCAAGCAGGGAACAATACAAGTAGTATTTTCCAGTACTGTCTTAACCCTCTTGGTCATGGAGTTCACTAGAGCTTCACAGGTTGCCACCGGAGTCCTCTTCCACTCCTCCATGATGACATCAAGAAGCTGGTGGATGTTAGAGACCTTGTGCTCCTCTATTTTCAGTTTGATGATGCCCCACAGATGCTCAATAGGGTTTAGGTCTGAAGACATGCTTGGCCAATCCATCACCTTCACCCTCAGCTTCTTTAGCAAGGCAAAAGTTGTTATCATGCTGGAATACTGTCCTGCGGACCATATGAGCTCTGACAGGCTGACCCCCCACCCCTTCAACCTCTGCAGCAATGCTGGCAGCACTCATGCGTCTATTTCCCAAAGACAACCTCTGGATATGACGCTGAGCATGTGAACTCAACTTCTTTGGTTGACCATGGCAAGGCCTGTTCTGAGTGGAACCTGTCCTGTTAAACCGCTGTATGGTCTAAACCGCTGTATGGCCACCGTGGTTCAGCTCAGTGTCAGGGTCTTGGCAATCTTCTTATAGCCTATCGTTATGTAGAGCAACAATTCTTTTTTTCACATCCTCAGAGAGTTCTTTACCATGAGGTGCCATGTTGAACTTCCAGTGACCAGTATGAGGGAATGTGAGAGTGATGACACCAAATTTAACACACCTGCTCCCCATACACTCCGGAGACCTTGTAAAACTAACAAGTCACATTACACCAGGGAGGGTAAATAGCTAATTGGGCCCAATTTAGACATTTTCACTTAGGGGTGTACTCACTTTTGTTGCCAGCGGTTTAGACATTAATGGCTGTGTGTTGAGTTATTTTGAGGGGACAGCAAATTTACACTGTTACACAAGCTGTACACTCACTACTTTACATTGTAGCAAAGTGACATTTCTTCAGTGTTGTCACATGAAAAGATATCATCAAATATTTACAAAAATGGGAGGGGAGTACTCACTTTAGTGAGATACTGTAGCTGACTGTACTTTAATTTGGACCATCAGCTACAGGCAACAAATATTCATTATTGAATTAGAATGAGAACAATACATTTTGTTTAGATCATTGCAGACATGCAGTGGATTAAAGAGCACAGAGTAATTTTCCATTCTAGCATCCTTCCACCATGCTTCCTGCCAATGACCACAGAAGAAGCTGTGCAACTCTGCAGTTCCACACAACATTATTTAAAAAAAGAGGTAAGAGATACAGTATATTCCGATTTACTGTACATTTGTACAGAAAAAAAGACACCAAATTTCTCCTTAAAGAAATGGGATATAAGAGGAAGCTATATATTGATTAATATATTATGTATATCATGATTAATATATGGTGTAGAAAAATTTTCAAATTAAATGTTATGCGATATAATTTTAATTAAATGGATTTTATTTTCAAGTAATATAATGTTAATCATTTTGTAATAATAAAAGATAAAACTGCATAATGCCAGTATGTCTTTATTTATAAATGTATGTCTTTTTGAGTAGTGTATGGACTGCAGCTTGTTAAATTCAATTTCACAGTTCATCAGTTCCATCTAACATGATCAACTTTAAAACTCATTATATATTTTCAATTAGATCATTATATTTCGTAATTATGTTGCCTTTCATGACCGTCATTGTGGAAGGAGGTGTCAGATAACGTGATGATTCTCAACTGTGACTTGTTACCATCAGTGTACTTGTTTGCAACCCATACAAAACTCACACACACACACACACACACACACTGCGTATACACTTTAACATGGAATGAGGCAAAAGCCACAGGCCCCTTTTGGGTTGTATTTTCGTTGGTTTGATTTTTGTTTTGAGTTTTTGAAAGTGCGCTGAAAAATTCTACCTGCCTACTGAATCTTCCTCCACACCCATAGACACAAGCTTTTAGTAATATTCTTAAATCTTTTGCTTGCCAACTAACAGCATGTATCAGCTAGCTGTAAAATAGGTCTCTCAAGTAACAGTTTAATATGTGAGATTTAAATATGGCAGCTAAAAGATAATATTATGAGTAAATGCTTTGCAATTGACACTAAATCTGTGCAAAGATGTTTATGTACCTGTTTACTTGATCGCTACAAAACAATCAAGTATCCAGTGCTTAATGGTATACTAGTAAATCCCCTGACATCATCCTCCTACATATACACAACTATATGAATGAATGTAAAGCTCTTTTAAAATGTAGACAAGAGAAATGATTCCAAGGCTTTCGTGTGGATGCAGTAAGAGGGTGAAGTCTTCAGAGCCCAAGAGCATCATCTTTAACCTGACAGCCCAGTAGAGCATTACCTACTCTTACACACTCTGACTGGTTGACCACTGAAACACACATATCATCATCATCATTGCCATGACAGTAAGATATTGTAAGATGTTAGTGTTAAATTTGGTAATATTGTGCTAGTTAGGTGTGATTTTAGCAGTAAAAAGTCAGATGTGTTTCGTTTAAGCAGTGCCTGATTCCAGTAATGTAGAGTTTACCTTTCTGAGTGCGGATCCATGCCACTGCTTTCATGGCCAAAAACTGCCACTCATCCTGTGCATCGATCTTAAAGCCATGTAACCAAATCAGAGCCAGAAGTGTAGCCCAGACATCTGGCTTCACCTGCACACAAAACCAAACAGAAAACTAACTTACATACATACAGTGCTGTGAAAAAGTATTTCTTGGGTTTTTTGTTTATCTCATACTAAATTGTTTCAGAAATGAAAACAAAATCTAAGACAAAACAACTTGAGTAAACACACAATACAGTTTCTAAATGAAAATGTTACTTAATGAAGCAAAAAAAGTTATCCAATACCAACTGTAACTGTGTGAAAATGTATTTGCCTCCATAGTTATTAACTCCCCAAATCTATGAAACTGCATTCATAATGGAGTTCAGCTGGACTAGACACAACCAGGTCTGATTTCTGCAAACCCTGTTCAATCAAATCAACACTTAAACTTTTTCAACAGCATGAAGTTGGTTAAAAGATCTTACCCAGTAACACACTATGCCAAAATTGAAAGAAATTCCAGAAATAATGAGGCGGGTGGTGAATGAAATAATGAGGCGGGGATACATCAGACTAGGAAGGGTTACAAAGCTATTTCAAAGGCTCTGGGACTCCAAAGAACACAGTGACATTATCTCCAAATAGAAAAACTCAGCACAGCAGTGAGCCTTCCCAGAAGTGGCCGACTTAAAAAAATTCCTCCAAGAGCATCCAGCAAGTCACAAAATGCATCAATAAAGGTCACTGTTCATGACTCCACTATCAGAAAGACACTGGGCAAAAATGCCATCCATGGAAGAGTGGCAAGGTAAAAACCACCGCTAACTCAGAAGAACATTAAGGCTCTTTAAGGCTGAGTTTTGCCAAAACACACCTTGATGATCCTCAAACCTTTTGGGAGAATGTTCTGTGGACTGATGAATTGAAAGTGGAACTGTTTGTAGACGGGGGCCTGTTATATCTGGCATAAACCAAACACAGAATTCGACAAAAGGAACATCGTACCTATGGTCATGCATTGTGGTGGAAGTGTGATGGTGTGGGAATGCTTTGCTGCTTCAGGACCTGGACAATGCCCAATAATTGAGGGAAATGTGAATTCTGCTCTCTAACAGAAAGTCCTAGAGGAGAATGTCTGGTCTTCAGTCCATAAGTTGAAACTCAATCACAACTGGATTAAGCAGCAAGACAATGATCCAAAGCATAGGAGTAAGTGCTGGTCCTAGAAGTAAGTTACATAGTGATCTCCAGCTATCAGAAGCATTTGGTTGCAGTTATAGCTGCTAAAGGTGGAACAATCAGATTTTAATTAGTAATTATTTGTTCACATTGTTGATAGGTGTTTTTGCTTCAATAAAATATAAAAAAAACATTTAAATTAAAATTGTATTGTGTGTTTACTAAGGCTGCCTTTGTTTTATGTTGTATTTCATTTGAAGATCTAAAAATAGTTAGTATAAGATACACACAAAAACAGAAGAAATCAGTATGGGGCAAATACTTTTTGCAAGCACTGCACCAATGATGGATGAACCCATGTCTATGTACAGTGGATTGAAAATTAATAGAGTGGAGGAAGATCCAGATGTGCCAACCATGTGGAGAGCTACCCAAAAAGACTGTTAGCTGTAGCTGCCGTTAATAGTACTGACTCTGGGGTGTTCACTTCTGAAATACTGACATTTCAGTTCTGTGCATTATCTCTTGTTTTTTTCCCTAAATAAAATTCATTGAATGCATTTATGTGGAATGTGGTGTTTTTTTGGATCAGGGAAAACTAGTTCCTCTTAAATCCATGAAGTTTATAGAACCTAACACACACACAAACACAAATCTTTATATTTGGTTGCATATCCCTTGCTTGCAATAACTGCATCAAGCCAGCAACCCCCTGACATCACCAAACAAGTGTTTTGGGTCATTGTCTTGCTGCATGATGAAGTTCTTCCCAATCAGATTGGAAGTATTTCTCTATAAATTGTCAGACAGAATGTTTCTGTAAACTTCTGAACTCATTCTGCTGCTACCACCACAAGTTGACTGATGAACTCATATGTTTTGGATCATGAGCAGCTCCATTCGGTCTCCACAATTTGACCTTTTTTTTCACGGGTAGAGGTTATTCTTGGCTCCAGAACTTTTGTGGCTCATGTCTGTATTTCTTTGCGAATTCCAATCTGGCTCTCTCATTCTTACTGCTCATGAGTAGTTTGCATCTTGTGGTATGACCTCTAAATTTGTGCTCTCAAAGGTGGATTATGATACCTTCACCCCTGTCGTGTGGAGGTTGTTGGTGATGTCACTGACTGTTTTTTTTTTTTTGTTTGTTTTGTTTTTCTTCCGAGCTCTCACAATGTTTGTCACCCACTGCTGCTGTTTTCCTTGGCCAACTCGTTTGAGGCTTGTGCAATGACTGTTCGCCTTTCCCTCTGTTTCTCAGCTCCAAAATGGTTTGTTTTTGTCTCATAGAGAGCTCTCATACTGGTTTATCCTTTCGAACAACAATTCAGTCTTCACAGTTGTTACACATTGATTGTGTATAAACAATCAATCTAACAGGTCACATCTAGGCAACAAAAAAAGAAACTTATTTCTGTGTATAGCAAAAACAAAAGAATTGGCCTTGCTGTTCCAATACTTTCAGAGGGGACTTTATATTGGAATCCAGTTAACAAAAGTGGCAGGAGTTAGACGAAAGGTTTGCTGTTAGAATACAAAAGAATATTTACTTGTAATCTAAAGCACCATTTCATATCCTGAAATGGTTGGGGTTTTTTGTTGGGGGGGTGTGTTTGGGAGGTGTAATGACTGGTAATGCATAAGGCTTTAAGGATAAATTTTCAACAGTGTTACACGTTACACAGACATATTTAGTGTGTATTAACCTGTGCAGGAATCTGCTCGATTAGCTCTTTTTCTTTCCTCCCAAACACCTCTGCAAGTGTGGACTCCATTTCCCAGCAACCCAAAGCCTTCTGGAGGGAGATGAGCTGCAACAACGGGTCCTTTGGAGCCTCAAGCGAGATGTCTACAGAGACGTCAGTATAGATATACAAACATATAGATCTTATTAAGAATTAAGTACTAGTAATAAAAAAGAGAAAAGTTCATTAAAACACAAACATGCATACAGTATATGAGAGAGGTTTCAGAGTTACTGCTGAACATTACCTGGGTTCATGTCAAACTCTTCATCACCTTAAATAAAGAAAATGTTTAACTTAAGTATTGAATGAAACATTGAGTATAAAGCACATCTGTTTTATAAAAGGCATCATCATCCAACCATCATGACATTATCCTGATTATGTCTGAAATCATTGTACAGTAGCACTGCAATATCCACAGAATAAGTTGAGAATATAACTTAATACTAATTTTCCATTACACACTGTCCTGTGTATCTAGTTTTAATGAAAAGAACATTTAGAGTTTAATGAAAAGAACATAACAGAGTTACTGGTATAAACTACTGAAAGGAAAATGTCTATATGAAGCTAAAACAATAGAAAACAGAACACTGTATCAATTATATTATTTTATACCACAGAGCTGATGAATTCTTAACCTTACTGGTCAGACAATGTTGATTAATTCTCTGTAAGAGCAGCTCTGACAGTAGTTGTCGCTGTAATTAAAATGGTGGTACTCTTTCTAATTCATTAACGTTTCTACATTAACAACTCATTCACAATGGCTTATATGGTGGACGGATTGACGAGACTTAGGTTTCGGCGCTTTGTGAGAGAACAAGAGGTGAATTGTGAGAGAACAACTCTTTTTAACTGCTATAACAGAGGTCACCTGAAATGATCACAGTAATATATGTATATTCAATATTACAATACAATATTAACATAACTAAATGCTAAAAATTCATATATTTTGGCTCAATAATAAATGAAAAATTGTAACTGTTGTGGTAAATGAGGAATAAACCACTTTGAGGCATATTGTTATTGGACAATAATTCACTTCGGGGTGGTAATTGTCCCTACATTTTGCATTAGACCATCATTGTTTATTTTTCTATAACAGGACACATTGTTGTATTCCATTCCTTACCTAATTTGAACAATTACTACACTGCAGTGAGAACGTAACAGCTCATCAACTGAACTTGATTAAACATTCACACTTCCTATAATCTGCTTATATTCAACTTCACTAGCAAAGTCAGAGAAAAACACAATGTGTACACTTACACTCGTAAGTCACTGTATGAAATCCACCAAGACATTGAAGATAAAATAAAAAGAAGAAAAAAATAGGAAGGAAAAAAGGTAAAAATATTAGTTTCATATTCAACAATAAACCTAAAAGTTTATATTGTTGCAGCCCTACATACAGTTTCTTGTATTTTCAATATTTAAAAAAATATATATATATTTTCTTTTTACTTTACTTTTGTAAATCTGTATGGTGTATGAATTACAAATTATTAAATTCAGTAACTTACTAGCTGCAACTGGAGCACATGCAGACACCTCTGTACAGAAGCAAATAAACAAACAAAGAAACAACAAAAAACATCAGCATTCTTCATCATTAATCATGCGCTCTGAATATAATATGTGCATCCCTGACTACGTTTAGTGGACAGCAATAATCTAATTATTGACCTCATTCTGAATCAGACAATATTTTGATTAAAGTGTTTACATGAGTCACTTTTACAATATTCCTTTCATGTTCCTGTTTTACGTGTTATAGAACATAGATCGATTAAAGTCACACGTCATTACGTCCCCACGCCACGCCGTCCGACGTTCCCTCCAGAATTTCACATATCTACATACAGCTCGCCTTCGTTATGGTACCATGTACAGTTGTGGGTGTTTCATTTTTACTTTACCGAAAGATTCAAATGCAGTTAATTATTAGTCATGCTATACGTGCAAATAGATGACTGCTTTAAGCCGTGGTATGTGTCCGAAACCACTTAACTACATGTATTTCTCCTACTATATAGTAGGGAAGTACGCAGTTTCGGACGCTGCCGTGCTCTCTTGTTTGCCGTCAAACCGTTGAGCACTGCCGTGTGTGTACGTGACTTGTCACAAAATGCGTTCAAAACTCCCACACAACGTTAATAGTGTGATTAAGGTGTGTACATATCTATAATTCACTTTGATAACACGACTAAAACAGAAATACTCCATACGTCTTAATTCGTTCGATTTGTGTTTACTACAAGTATGACTTTAGTCGGATTAAGGTAAATCAATAATCACTGTTTAAATGCTAGTTTCTTAATCAAAGTATCGTCTTAATCGGGTTAATATCGGATTATTGTTGTCCATGTAAACGTATTGATGGTCTCATCATGCACCTCATGGTACATAGGTGGATCTCAATGATGACATTTCAAACTGTGCGTTCCTAATGGTTTTATACTTCACAACAAACAAAGCACATTTTATATATTGTATAATAACACTGCTGTATCAATTAACATTAACAAACCATGAACCTTAGCATTAATGAAATCATACAAACTGTTAAGAAATTAATTGACATTTGTTTGACACTTATTTAAATGTTTATTTAATCTATGAATAAAAATTTCTACTTAACATTACTTCTTTTTTAACTTCACTAAAAGTCAGAGCAGAAGATGTCTTACAAACTTACTCATTACTACAGGATGAAATCCCAAAACAGTGAAGATAGTGGATACAGTAACTCGCTACTTTAAGATTTCCATAGCTAGCATTATCTACTGCATTAATTAACATTAACAATCCCTGAACTTCAGCATTTACACTCACTTTCAATAACCATTTTAATGGTTACTACTCTGAGAACACTGTGTGTGAGGTAGGAATATACCCTGGATTGGATGGCAGTCCATTGAGCATTATTAAATCATAAATAATATTAACAAAATAGGTTAACTGCCATTTGTTTAAATGTTAATGAAATACACCTGCATTGACTCAACTTCCTTCTATCCATGTCTCAAAATAATCCATCCTCAATTAGCAAAATTTACATTACTGCATGTTCCTGAATGTTGCTTACATTCAGAAATCTTCTCCTCAGGTATAAATACTGGAATCTGAGATTCAGCCTAAATTCTGTGTTAATCTACTCAAGATCTCCAAACAAGCTACTCATTAATTGGATAAAGATGGCTGGGTTAATTCAGATATTAATTATATGGTTTAACATTTTAAATAAATCCATACAAATGATTATTTTTGTTATTTATAGTTTATTATAGCTGAAGTTTATTGGTTGTTCATGTTAACTAATGTGTGTAATAATTTCAGAATTGTGTTCAGAAGATTTATAATTTTCTTAAAAAATTGGCATGTTTAGTGGCATTTCTACTACAAAAGTGGTTTAAATAAGCTTTTGTCATTTATTATGTAAACGACTGCGGTCAGTTATCAATGTAACCATGCAACATGTTATAGTATAAATTACTCTCTTGGTTGTCTTGGTCTGAATGCCAATACACCTGTCTAAAAATCCTGACATTAAGCATATTTCATGGATAAATGAAGTACACAATTAGTCTCAGGTTGAACAACCATGTTTTTTATGTAATGTTCAGCAACTTACGAGGCAAATGAGAATCCACTTGTCGAAAATTACACGCTGTACATAGGTAAACAATAACAGGATGTTAGATTATTCATGTGCACACTCATAAAAGTACAATAATTGTAATAAAAAGACTGAGGACTTCTCCTGGACTCTCAACACCTGCCTAGCCAAAAAGCCCCCCCCACACACACACACACACACCAACCACCGTCTATAGAGGGACAATAGAGAATGTTCTGACCATCTCAACATGTTGTACAGGAACTGCACAGTCTCAGACCACGAGACCCTAAAGTGTATTTTCTTGAAACCCTTCCAAACAACTTGTGGTGATGTAGGTGACTTCGGATTATAGTTTTGGAGATTTTCAGTGTTTTGTCTTTTGTCTTACTCTTAAGTTTTTCTTTACTAGCCTTGGGTATGTTGTTTGCATGTACATAGGAGCATAAAAGCCAACTTTATCCAACCCATGTTTAGACTAATATTAAGACAACGAAACGTTGTAATGCCTAGGGTGTCTTTATACGCATAATAAACCATCTCATTGACTATACCCTGTCTCTCGGTCTCCTGATTCTTCAATCATCTTACTTCTGGTGAAGCTGAAGCATATTTATTATCTAGAAAAGATTTATATCAGAACCATCCTCTTCACAGTGTGTTGAGACTACATAGACACACATCCAATTCCAGGTTGATTCATAACATTTGCAGTTGACTGGAACTTTTTAATTATTGTCCTGATGGTGGAAATGGGCATTTTCCATGCTTGTGCTATTTTCTTATAGCCACTTCCCATCTTTTGCCACACATATGACACACTTTTGCCACACATCACAGCTATATTCCTTGGTCTTACCCATTTTTATGAATGACTAAGGGAATTTTTCCTGTGTTATCTCATATTTATACCCCTGTGAAACAGGAAGTTGTGGTTGAACAATTTCCTCTTCCTAGTCACCCAGGTGTACAATTTTTTATTATTTTTTTAAAATATCAATGGGAATATACTTAAAATATATTTTTCTCATATGAATTCATAGGGGAGCCTATATTTAACTACGATATTTTTCTTTGATAAACCTGTGTTGTGCTTGAAATTGCTTGATATCGATGAAAGCAGAGTATTTTTTGTGAATTTCCTGAACAAAATATCAAAAGACAATTTTTCACAGCTTTCTTTGCTCATATTTACCAAGGGTGCCAATATTAATGGAGGGCACTGCACACAATTAATCTTATGTTCAACAACTAAGATTATAGTCTAATGTTCAACAACTCACCCAACATTGGTGCAGCCGCCATACAATCTGTACAGAGGTAAACAATAACAGGATTTTAGAATATTCATGTGTTTTGTATAATATGTACATGCAGAAAAGTATTTAGAAACTCAAGTTTATAAACTACCATACTTTATTTGATGTCTAAAAAAATCTGTAATTAAAAAAGTGCAAAAGATTAAATCACTTCAGCTGCCTCCAGTCAGAACATAATAATAATAATAATAATAATAATTATTATTATTATTTATTATTATTATTATATTTGCTTGACAAAGGTAAAAGAGCCTCTTCTCTGAATACTCTCATATACAATTACACACACTCAATGCTCCAAACTTGTCTTTCACTATGTACCTTCTTTTAGTCTCATTCCTCCATCCTTCCATAGAAACCCATTGAATACACAATTTAATTCATATTCATTACTCATTTTCAATTTTGTCTACATATAAAGAATGTATTTCATTTATGGACATACACTTTAAACCCCTCATGTGTATTTTATTCGTCTGGGTTAACATAGGAACTAGAAACACCCTAGCAACCTCCATGAACATGCTAGCGATGTTTTGACTCTTTAAACTAGCCTTTGGCTTTTTAACCTGTTCATGCTTAACTGTTCATGGCAACCAAGAAGCAACATCCTAGAAACCAACTGGGCTAACATAGCCACCACATTGCAACAACTTAGCAACCACCTGGAACATCATATCAGCATTCTAGCACATTACCCTTTAAATATGTTTCAAGGTTTTTAACATTGTAACATTTACATATTATAAACGTTTAGACTTTCAACCATTTGACATGCTTAACTGTTAAATCAATTATTTTTAAACCAATAACACAATACCCTGTAATACTGTTTAACCCTTGGTGTGTCGTTCGTCGTAATAAATTTTATAAAAAGATATTACAATAGAGAGAGTTTATTACTACATCAGTTTTATATTGTCACATCACCCAGCCCAATTACGTTTTTATTTTACTGCACATTTCTGTATATGCATAACGACGAAATCTTTAACTCTAATCTTCCATTGGTTACTAGATAGGTAAAAATGTGTAATCTAAAGTAACATGAAGCTTTTGTATGTCAAATCCAGGTCACAGCATGTATATGATACAAAGTACCACATCATCTTTACCCAACTTTACAAACTGTAAACACAAGTCTCAACACATTTCATGAAGGAAATATATCACAATAATAGCCTCATGATCCATAACTATTTACAAACTCTTGTGTTCCATTACTTACAACTTTGTGAATATGCCATGAACACTAAAAATACAAAAAACAAAAACAGGAGGTTAGATTCCTTATGTGCTCTGTATGTTGTGTTTATGCTTAAAATACTAAAGCCATGTATGCTAATCACAATAATCCTCATATTATTAGATGACAGGTTGAGTAAACGTGAAAAGAATACTGACTAGGGGTAGGAATTCTCCTCTTCACCAGTGGTCCTTTCACAGCTTGTCCGCTGCCCTTATGGACCGCTATGAAGGCTGTGTGAGAGCTGCTCACTCCAGACTGCTTACTCAGTTCCACCACTCTGGCCTTCAGAGCCTCTTTATCAGCTCCATCATCCTGCTCGTCCCTTTCCAGAGAGCGGATCAGAGAGCGAGCGCCCAGCCTGTGGATGGCCAGTCTGCACAAACACGCACACACACACGCACACACACACACAAAGCTGAGTAACAATTAAACTTTTTACTATACTTTCTTTTTATAATTAGTTGGGATTTACACGATAAACTTGACCACATGTCTTCCATCATCTGATTCAGATTTATCAGTTTCCAGTCGTCTACGTGGAGTTCAACAACATATTTAAATTAATACCACAAATCCACATGTCTTAACTACATATTGCTCATTTCATTGCCATATAGCCCTGAATGACTCAAATCCTCCTTAAACTGCTAGCTGGTTCCGCTTAACGAACTAAACTGCCAGAGACTTTGTTGCTATAAGATATAGTAGCTCTGACTAATCTTGAGTGCTGTAACCAAGCTGATATGACTGTGTATGAAAGCTAAATCCACCCAAACTAAGGTTTATTATAAGATTACATCAGAAATGAGACAATCAAAAAGAGAAAATTGCTTCCTTTAAACATTACAGAATACTTGTAGCAGTTACCCGCTATCCTCAGCCGGCTTCAGGGAGAAGTGGACCATGTTCGTTACCTCTTGATCTCCTAGGTGGTACTGCAGTGATATTTTCCCCTTAGTGTCTGGGTTCTGACATTCCTAGGGACAGAGAAAGAGAATGGTGATAAGTAGAGTCATCTACTCACAATTTAAACAATTAGTTTATTTATTTATTTATAAAATTATCCATAAATAATGGAAACTTCATGGCCTGATGAAGATAAAAATGAAGAGAAAGCATGCAAATCAATTTCCCTTCAGTATTATCAGATTCAGAATCTGAAAAAGTTTTTTAATATAACAGTGTGATAAAGCGCTCACCTCTCCTTTCAACTGGGCATAAATCAGTGCTCTTTGACCATGGAAAAGTGAATTAATCGGGGGGCTCAGACGGGTGAAAGACAAACCAGTCCAATCCTCAGTGATATCAGTCACTGCTGGTTGCAAAGCATAGCGAAGAGACTGCATTACCTGGCATTGGGAATTAAAGACAAAGAAAATTCATGGAAAATGGCAAATCTATCTCTCAAGGACAGGTATGATTATTTGATGTACATGCTGTAAATGAACCACCAAAACATTTCAATCAAATTGTGATTACTAAAGTGAGAAAAGATTCATTAGTTGACACCACAAGGCAAAGGCATAAATTCCTGTTATTTCTATTTGTTGCTGTTTGAGAAGAACCCAGTCTTACTTTGGCCTGCATGCGTTCTTTTCCTGAGACGAACTGGGCATGGCCAGAGCTGTTCTCAGCCAATCCTGTGATGAGTGCAGAACTTGCACCTTCACCAATCCCAAATGAGAAGCATCTGTTTAAACAAAGGAGAGGATTACAAATCCTTTATGAGTGTTCTAGATATAGAAATTCATCAGAAAAAAACTCATTGTAAAACATGCTAATTCACTAAGTCCGGAATGAATAACAATTGGGCATACTGCTTCATCCATGAATGTTAAATAAGCCTTTTTTATTACAGAAAGCATCACTGTAGCAACTGTTACACGGTTTACTTTGTTAAACTTTTTTCTCTTTTAAAATACATTTATTGTTAGGGTTGAATAATATTTGCTTCTGCTATACAAGTCCCTGTGAGTAAGTTACTCTAGAAAAGATCAACTCAACGCTCACATGCACATACATACACACATACAAGTGGGGAGAGGAAAACAGATGCCAGGCACTACTAACAGTCTGCCTAACTGTGCTAATATTAGGTGTTAAAAATTAACACCTTCTGAATGATTGGAATGAAGAAATCAACAGTGTTGTGGTATGGTACAGTTTCCTTTTTCATATGGGAATCTGGTCCACTTTAGGGAATTATTGTTTACAATTCTGAAATTGTCATGCTAATTCTCCCAAAGTAATCAAATATTTGTACCTCTCAGTTAGCTACATGTATTAAGAATAATTTAAATGCTTTAGATAGGTCTACTTCTAGTTCTAGCTACTCAATTTTCCAGAAAATAAGAATGCTTTAATGTTTTAAATAGCACATGCCTGTGGACATCAGCATTGCTCTTCACGCAGTGAAGAACATCTTTGGTGTTTCCTACTTCACCATCTGTAAATATGAACAGCTGGAAAGAGAGAAAAGAAATTGAACATCCAGGGAAAAAAATACTAAAGATGAACAACAGTTGTTTATTTTTTCCTTCAATAATCCTAATCCTTACATTTTTAGCAAGATTCATTTGTCCCAATCTGAGGGAACCCTACAACAGCGCTTCTGATACTTAATTAAGAACACTTAATTATCCAATGAACCCTTAAATAACCCTCAAAACACGTTTTTTTTCCTCTAAGAATGTAGAAAGAGTACCCTTCAGATTTCTCAATGCGAAGCATGGGACTTTGGAGAGAGTGGTGATCTATTGGCCTTGACTAGAAATATGAATCTAAACAGACATGTTAAACAGGTAAATATACATATTCTGCTCGTCACTGATAAATCACTGTAGGTTTGGATGTAGAATAATGTTACCTGTCTTGGGTGGTTGGGGATGCACGGCTGTTTGTAAATGTGCTCCAGAGGTTGCAGAATCTCCGTGCCCCCCATGTCTGCTTGCATCTCATTTACTTTCTTCACAGCCTGCTCCATAGTGTCCTGACTGTACTGCACACTCTTCCTAAAGCCAGGGAATCACACAACACAATAAAAACAACAACACAGCACATCTAACCATCCCTTGACCACTCTCACACACTCACTTTCAGTAATCACTTGATTCAGGTCAGCTATCCTGAGAATACTGGGCATGAGGTGGGAACACACCCTGGATGGAACACCAATCCTACACAGATCGACATGCACACATTCATTCACACATTCTAGGGGCTATATTTTAGCCAATCCAGCACCTGGCTTGTTTTTTGAGAAGTTTTGAGTAAAGCAGAGAACACAGAGAAAACCCATATGGACATGACATGAAGCTCAAAATCTGGACCTGTAAGGAAGCAATGCTACTAGTTCCTACCACCCAGACCTGTATCATTTCATTTCATCCATGCTCGTGTGTGCATAATGAACTGAGTGACAGAAATACTCCATATTTACTGGTTCATGTTCGAGTTACTCACGGGAAGAAGGATTCATAGTGAGAGCCAAAGCCATAGATGTTGAAGTAACAGTCCATGGGGAGACTCTTCAGCAGTAGGAGCAGAGTGTCCTAAACACATCATTTTTCACATAGTCAGTGTTATTATTCTTTTTAGTATTATTATTATTTTTTTAATTCAAGTTTAATTCATATGAAAAGAAAAAAATCATAAAATTTTTCACATGGCAAAAGGTTATGATGAAAAAAAAGAAAAAAATAGCTATAGAACAGTGTTGAGTCTTACCCTGGCACACTCGATGCGTTCTTGTGCACCTTGTCCATTATGCATGGGGCAGCTCATACTGCCAGATCTGTCCATAACAAACACAAACTCGCCACACGACGATATGGAGGACATCACTGACTCTGGAAACTCTGGATAGAAACTGACCATGACCACAGGGTCTCCAAGGAGAGTCCCTAAAAAGAAAGATAAATGAACAGAAGTGCAATGAAAAGAAGGCAAGAAAAGAAGCAAGACAATTTGCATTATTCAAACTATATTACAAATATTATATTAACACCCGCAACCAATATTAGCTTATCTTTTGTTCTTGTTTTTAATAGTAATTTTCAAAAGGTGCTCAATTATTCGATTTATTTTTAAATCCTCATGTGTTTTATTTGAAAAAAGGAGTTATGACATTCTGAAAAACATGGTTTTCTTTGTTTAATTGATATTGTGGTTGAAACGCTTTCTTTTGGGAAGGTTTTATTTTATTAAACAGAAATATTGTACCTGGCTGTGCTGCGGGAGATCCAGCCTCCACTATAGCAGTGAGCTGATGAGGATTCTGATAATATAGATACAGCTCGACATCTCGGTCAAACATATGACCTGCACAAAGACTTACCTAAACACACACACACAAACACACACACACACATTATACAAAGTGTTCTGATAAGAATATCCATTTAAATAGAATCCTATTAAAGATCATGTGCAGGTGAGTGGCTGTGTATGGCAAAATAAAGAAAAAAAATTTTAATTAAACAAAGTTCTGCAAATTTTAATGCGCAGTTACTTTATACTTCATAGACTTACATTAGAGAAAAAGTTAAAGTACTAAGCAAGACCCGTTTGGTGTGTATGATACAGTATCTCACAAAAGTGAGTACACCCCTCACGTTTTTGTAAATATTTGATGATATCTTTTCATGTGACAACACTGAAGAAATGCTACAATGTAAAGTAGTGAGTGTACAGCTTGTGTAACAGTGTACATTTGCTGTCCCATCAAAATAACTCAACACACAGCCATTAATGTCTAAACTGCTGGCAACAAAAGTGAGTACACCCCTAAGTGAAAATGTCCAAATTGGGCACAAAGTGTTAATATTTTGTGTGACCACCATTATTTTCCAGCACTGTCACTAACCCTCTTGGGCATGGAGTTCAAAGGTTGCCACTGGAGTCCTCTTCCACTCCTCCATGACAACATCACAGAGCTGGTGGATGTTAGAGACGTTGTGCTCCTCCACCTTCCTTTTGACGATGCACCACAGATGCTCAATAGGGTTTACGTCTGGAGACATGCTTGGCCAGTGCATCACCTTCACCCTCAGCTTCTTTAGTAAGGCAGTGGTCGTCTTGGAGGTGTGTTTGGGGTCGTTATCATGCTGGAATACTGCCCTGTGGTCCAGTCTCCGAAGGGTATGTCACAGTACATGTTGACGTTCATGGTTCCCTCAATGAACTGTAGCTCTCCAGTGCCGGCAGCACTCATGCAGCCTCAGACCATGACACTCCAACCACCATGCTTGACTGTAGGCAAGACACTTGTTTTTTTTTTTTTTCTCGGGGTTTTCACCCCCCCCGCCCACCACCATCTGAACCAAATAAGTTTATTTTGGTCTCATCAGACCACAGGACATGGCTCCAGCAATCCATGTCCTTAGTCTGCTTGTCTTCAGCAAACTGTTTGTGGGCTTTCTTGTGCATCATCTTTAAAAGAGGCTTCCTTCTGGAACGACAGCCATGCAGACCAATTTGATGCAGTGTGTGGCGTATGGTCTGAGCACTGACAGGCTGACCCCCCACCCCTTCAACCTCTGCAGCAATGCTGGCAGCACTCATACATCTATTTCCCAAAGACAACCTCTGGATATGACTCTGAGCATGTGCACTCAACTTCTTTGGTCGACCATGGCGAGGCCTGTTCTGAGTGGAACCTGTCTTGTTAAACCGCTGTATGGTCTTGGCCACCGTGCTGCAGCTCAGTGTCAGGGTTTTGGCAATCTTCTTATAGCCTAGGCCATCTTTATGTAGAGCAACAATTCTTTTTTTCACATCCTCAGAGAGTTCTTTGCCATGATGCGCCATGTTGAACTTCCAGTGACCAGTATGAGGGAGTGTGAGAGCGATGACGCCAAATTTAACACACCTGCTCCCCATTCACACCTCAGACCTTGTAACACTAACAAGTCACATGACACTGGGGAGAGAAAATGGCTAAGTGGGCCCAATTTGGATACTTTCAGTTGAGGTGTACTCACTTTGGTTGCTAGCGGTTTAGACAGTAATAGCTGTGTTGAATGACTTTGAGGGGACAGCAAATTTACACTGTTACACAAGCTGTACACTCACTACTTTACATTGTAGCAAAGTGTAATTTCTTCATTGTTGTCACATGAAAAGATATTATCAAATATTTATAAAAATGTGCGGGGTGTACTCACTTTTGTGAGATACTATACATGTCAGTGTGTAAGACTGTGAGGGACATTTCAAAAGCCTCATCTTGCATTTCTTGAAGGTGTTCCAGGTGGATTTAAGTCCCAAAGCCAGCCTCTTTTCAGTTTTGATTTCTTGACTGATTTGTTTCCTGAAGTTGATGATATTAAGTGGAATCCATTCTTCCATCTACCTGTGCAATGTTTCATGTGCAACTGGCTGGTACACAATTTTAAAGCCTAACAGATCCATTCTCAGTTGGCAAACTGTTTTTTCCACCGAATGCTGCTCCTTTTCTTCGTTGGTGATTATGGTGATGATTTTATGCATTGTGCTGCTGCCACATGATTGAATGATTAGATAACAGCATAAATAAGCAGATGCACAGGTGTTCCTTTTAAAGTAGACGGTGTGCAAGGCCAAAAATACACTTAAGACAATTGGTCGTCCAACACCCCAACCTTGTCATGTTCCTCAAACCATTCCTGAACAATTTCTACAGTGTGGCAGGGCACAATATCCTGCTGAAAGAGTCCACTACCATAAGGGAATACCGTTGCCATGAATGTACTTGGTCTGCAACAATGTTTAGGTAGGTGGTACGTGTCAAAGTAACATCCACATGCTAGGACCCAAGCCTTCCCAACAGAACATTATGACCAGAGCATCACACTGCCTCTGCCCTCTTGCCTTCTTCCCATAGTGAATCCTGCTGCCATCTGTTCCCCAGGTAAGCAATGCACACGTACCCGGCCATCCACATGGTTTATCAAACCAAGCCACCTTTTATCCATTGCTCAATGGTCCAGTTTTGATGCTCACATGCCCATTGAGGGTGTTTCCGGCTGTAGACAGGGGTTAGCATTGGCACTATAACTGGTCTGGTACAAAAATGATATGATAGATGACTATATTTGCTGGCCTAGCACAACCAATGCTAAATTATTGAATCAGTAAAGTTGAAATTGATCTGGTTCAGTTAATCATTACACCTCTAAGATGTACAGCTCCATATGGACACGTACATGCTACTTGATATCTCTCTCTCTCACACACTCACCTCTGCCTTTGTGTGGTCTGTGTTGAGGAACTTCAGGGGCTCTAGAGGACATTTGGACTCCACTTTAGTGATGGGGTTTGGAGAGCTCACGTGTGCAGTAAATGAGAGAGAGTAGGGAATACCAGAGGAACTTGATGTTATCTCTGAAACTATACCACCACCTGAACCTGAAAATAAATAATAGGAAAACAGATAATAGGATCCATTTACCTGATGGATTATCCATTTAGCTGAGTGCATGCGTGATGAGCAGGATTGCTTACATTGAAATGTAATAGTGAGGTATGTCAGATATTTTACAATAATGTATGTTTAGTATGTGACAGTAAGGTGCGTGGTGGTGGATGTGTGTGTTTAGTACCGGCTGGTGTGTAGCGAGGGTTGAGCACTGCAGGCAAGCAGAATTGCAGTGAATGGTCAGCCTGTACACTCAGCTCAGTGATATAGATGAAGGTGATGGCGGCGCTCTGGCCTGGCGGCAGAGAGCCTACACTCATCTTGAACACGTCCACAGACTCCTCGCTCTCCTCCAGCAGAAAGGCCTGTTGACCTGAACTCACTGCATCATCGTACTGCTCCCGTGCCTGACACAGAGACAAAATACATGTGTTAATGTTACATTCCCTCTCAGTATGAGACATACAGATTACCCACAATCTACAATCCATACTGCACCGACATTCCTGTTAACTAGTCTACAGGATACTGCAGGTAAGATCATTAGTTTATCATTTTCAGGAAAGCACAGCTTCACTCACCTCCTGTTTCTCCTGCACCTCAGCCACTATCTCCTGGTCTGCAATCTTGGCACTGAAATGGCAGAGAGCAGCTCCTGAAGGCATGGGGAAGACAAACACAGCCTCCAGCGTGTGCACTTCCTCATTTATATACTGCAGGGTGGAGGTCACAGTCGCTACATGTCCCTGAACTTGCAGGTCCACCTTGATGTTCTTCAGTGGAACTGAGACAAAAACATACAAAGATGGCAGGAGTAATGGTTAATATCATATTTGGAGGTTTTTCCTGAAAAGTTTACAATACTGCTTGAGATTTATGCAAAAGAGAAATGTAAAAGATAAATGCCTGTAGTTTTCAGAACAGCACAGTAATTGTCAGAATTTGACCATGTGAAGGATTTTCCACACAAATTTACATTTATTTGGCTTTGTGCTTGTGTCCACATGGTATCATTTTCATTTACCCAGGTCTTTAAAATGTATTTAACCACAGCAGATTGTTTTGGAGCCAGGGAACCCCAGAGCTGTCTTTATGTAGCATCAATAAATTTTGACCCTTTTTTGCCGCTATGGCAAAATGAGGAAAGTGACAAGAGTTAAATATAACAACACAAAATTCACTGCAGGTGAAAGATGCACATTTGCCTCTGTTTGTGGTTACTTTCCAATAATCTAATACGCAAAAAAGTTAACTACACAAAGAGCAACAGAAATCTTTCATTATGTAGGCTATTGTATACTTCTCTTCCCTACTTTGGTCAAATTAGTTATTTAATGTTTTCCTTTTATGCCACTAATAAAAGTGTAATGTTTGTACACTGATTCCCAGACCTATAAAGTCAGGTAACCAGCAGTAAACATATCTGTTTACTATATCTGACATGGAGTAGGACTGCAGAGTGGTCATGCACTAATATTGATTTGGTCATTAGAAATGCTCAGCAGAAATGGTCATTAGAAATGTTTAATGTTTAGTAAAAATGTTCAATAGAAATGTAGAAATGTTCTGTAGAAATGTTCATCAGAAGTGTTCAGCAGTAATGTTCAATAAAAATGAAACATAAAAAAATATATATTGATTTTGTGTCCACAATGCACTGTAAAAGTCTGCAGATTGCAGTTAAATATCAGTTCAACCAACATGTGCTTTATCATTTACAGACATATAGTCCCCTCCAAAAGGATTGGAAGAGCAAGGCTAATTTTTGTTTTTGCTATACACTGAATACATTTGGATTTGAGATCAAAAGATGGATATGACTCGATAGGTTAGAATTTCAAGTAACACAGGAAGAATGTGAACCCTTCACCCCTGCCCTGTGGCGGTTGTTGATTACGTCATTGATTGTGGTTTAGAGGTTTTCTTTCACCAGTCATCAAATGCTGTTGTTTTCCTTGGCTGACCGGTTTCGTTTCTGGTCAAATAAAAGGTATCATTTTCCAAGTTGTTTTACACATCTAAATACCAGGAAGTATTTAAACCAAATGTCTTATGGTCGCTGTACAGGAACATGTAGTTTTATGCAATGACTTTTGTGCAATGCAATGACAAATGACTAATGGCATTGATTCTCATCCAGTAAATCCAGAATAAGTGGAAAAGTCTCCCACCGAGCCGTTTTGTTGCCTTTTTTGGTCAAACCAAAAGGTCAAACATTATCTTGACTGATTTGAAAATTAAGACAATTGAAGTCAGGGCAATGGAGAATTTGGAGCCAGACAATGAGAGCCAATATTGGTTTTAGACAATTTCCCTGCTTCATACTGATAGCAAGTACAGTGAGGGTTATTTCTTGAAGTGCAAATTACAATGGCACATTAAACTAAGTCTAAAGGAGGCAAGAAAATATTTACTAATTGTACATTAAATAGGAAATTGTTATGAAATTTCGTTTGTGTTAGCTGCCTTGGTTTATCAACATAGTGGAAACACTACAACGAACACCCTGCTGAGGGTCTATTACAACAATTCAGAGCTTCAGGTGCATGCTGGAAAGTGTCAGTATGTTTACATGGACAACAATAATCCGATATTAACCCAATTAAGACGATACTCTGATTAAGAAACTACCATATAAACATCTGGGTTACGCATGTAACCCTGTTCCCTGAGAAGGGAACGAGACGTTGCATTTAGCATAACACTATGGAAAGTGCCTCTCGCGCGTGACTAGTATCGAAAGCTTGTGTAAAATCATGCCTATTTATAGGCCTGACATGATCAGATGATGTGGCAATTAAGCGCATCACATGATATAAATATGGCCTGTGAACCGTGCAATCAGCTTCTATTATCTTAAGCGAAGACGCAATTCAAAGGCCTGTCCTGATATGACAAAGCTACGCAATGTCTCGTTCCCTTCTCAGGGAACAGGGTTACATGCGTAACCCAGACGTTCCCTTTAAACGGGAACTTTGATGTTGCAATTAACATAAAACTATGGGAAAGAGAATACCCACTCCGTCATACGGAGGGTGCGGCCTGTTCAAACATACCCTAGCCCAAGGGCCACTGCAGGACACTCGAGCCCGGGGTGGAATGAACATCCAGGCTGTAATAATGAATGAATGTGTGTGGCACACACATCCTGTAAGGATACCCCTTTGGACAAAGCCTTCACGGAGGCGACCGCCCTAGTGGAATGAGCCCTTATTCCCAGAGGCGTAGCGAGACCGCGCGCCTCATAAGCAATCGAGATTGCTTCCACATTTCAATTAGAGATGCACTGCTTTGACACAGCATCACCTCTACTGTCGCTGCCAAAGCAGACCAGCGGCTGCTCCAACCTACGCCACTGGCTGGAGCGGTGGACGTTAATACAGAGAGTCCTTACAGGACACAGCAGGTGCTTGTTCTCTTGTTTCAGTATGGGGAACGGAGGAGGGCAGAAAGCCTGCAACACCACAGGGTGGGCAGCCGATGTAGGCACCTTAGGAATATAATTCGGCATAGGATACAGGAAGGCCTTGGCTAATCCAGGGGCAAAGACAAGGCAGGAAGGGGCAACAGAGAGAGCTTGTAGGTCTGCTACTCGCTTGAGAGATGTCAGCGCCAGAAGAAGAGCTACCTTCAGAGTCAGAAGCTTCTCAGAGGCTGACTCTAAGGGCTCAAATGGGGTCCTGACAAACCTTCCAGGACCACAGAAAGGTCCCACAAAGGTATGCGTGGCCTGCAGATGGGCCTCAGCCTCCTGACACCACGCATGAACCTTGAAGTTAGAGGATGTTGCCCCAGAGAGGCTCCATCAACAGGGGCATGGCTGACCGAAATGGCGGCCACATAAACCCTGATTGTAGAAGGAGCCCACCCTGCTGAGAAACGTTCTTGTAAGAACTCCAGGACTGTAGCTATTGCACAGTTCACTGAGTCTAGCTGACGTTCCTCACACCACAAGACAAAATGTTGCCACTTGAGTGCCTTAAATTTCCTTATGGGTGGTGCTCTAGCATTTAACATGGTCTCTACAATATCAGTTGTGAGACCAGAATCTATGAGCTGGTGCCCCTCAGGGGCCAGACCCACAGTTTCCATAGTTCTGGCCTAGGGTGATAAATCAGCTCTCTGGCTAGAGACAATAGATCCACTCTAAGGGCTCAAATGGGGCACCTGACAACACATTCCAGGACCACAGAAGGTCCCACGAAAGAATGCACGGCCTGCAGATGGGCCTCAGCCGCCTGACACCACACATAAACCTCAAAGTTAGGGGATGTTGCCCCACAGAGGCTCCATCAACAGGGACGTGGCTGGCCAAAATGGCGGCCACGTAAACCCTGATTGTAGAAGGAGCCCACCCCACTGAGAAATTTTCTTGTAAGAACTCCATGACTGTAGCTATTGCACAGTTCACTGGGTCTACAGTGGATCCCTGTGGATGGGAATCTCCCAAGGAGTGCCATCTCGCAGGGATAATATCTCTCAGAACCATATTCGAGCTGGCCAATAAGGTGCTACTAGTAGCAGACATAGAATGTCTTGGCGAACTCTTGCTAGAACTTGTGGGAGCAGAGCGATGGGAGGGAAACAGCGTACAGATGTGACCTCTGCCACATGTGCACCATGGTGTCCAGCCCTAATTGACGAGTGAGGGCGAACCACAGCGGGCCATGTGTCACCCTGCTCCAGATGAGGGCCACACCAGAGACAGTGAGCTGGACAGCTGTCTAAGACCATGCTCCAGCCCGTGAGGGAGGTGTCTGTCATTACCGCCAGTTCCCTGGATCATGCTAGAATTAACCAGTCGTCTAGGCAGTTTAGTACACGGATGCCTTGGAGTCACAATGGAGCCAGAGTGAAGCCAGAGAGAACTTTGTGAAGGTGCGAGGGGATAAAGCTAGCGATATTTCTATGTGGAAATATGCACCTTTTAGATCTATTGTAACAAACCAGTCCTCAAACTGAATCTGTGGAACAATAAGTTTGGGCGTCAGCATGTTGAACCTGTTTGTCCGAAGAGTACAGTTCAGATGACGAAGATATAAAATTGGCCACATACTCCTTTTTTCAAGAAAATAACGGCTGTAAAAACCTCCATCCCTCAGGGAACGAGGTACATATTCTATGGCCCCTTTTCTAAGAGGGATCTTACTTCCTGCGCTAACATTGGGCTCTGGTCTGTGCTGACTACTGTGGTGAGCACATCTCCGAACCGGGGGGTCGAGCTATAAACTGGACCCGGTAAGCCTTTTCTATGGTAGACAGAACCCATGGAGACACATTTGGCAGTAGTTTCCACGCTGCCCGATGGTCTTTTAGTGACGTTAACTATTCCACATTCTATTGGAGGGAAAGCATCAGATTTTCGTTGCCCTGTGACATATGTGACATATTTTTCTCTCTCGCTCATTCCTTTTTTTTTCTCTCCTCTTTTTTTTGAAGGGATAGAAAAGTTCTGAGATTTTGAGAAAAGATAGCAAGGAAATGAAGCATCTTTTTGTTTCTTTACACAAACACAGACCAACAGACATGCAGTCTTTCGCTGAAGATAGTAAAGGCTATTTGCGCGGTTCACAGGTGCCATATTTATTTCACGCAACGCACTTAATTGCCACGTCACCTGATCATGGCAGGCCTATAAATAGGCATGATTTTACACAAGCTTCAGATGCCGGTCGCGTGCAAGAGGCGCTTCCCATAGTGTTATGCTAAATGCAACGTCGACGTTCCCTTTAAAAGGGAACAGTGATTATTGACGACCTTAATCCGATTAAAGTCATACTCGAAGTAAACACAAATCGAATTAAGATGCGTGGAGTTTTCCTGTTTTAGTCGCATTATCGAAGTGTATTACAGACATGTACCCACCTTAATCACACTTTTAACGCCGTGTGAGACTTTTCATCGCATTTAGTGACAGGGCACATACAAACACGGCAGGGCTCAACCGGTTGTCAGCAAACAAGAGCAAGGCTTCAAGCAGTCGTCTATTTGCACGAACAAGATGACAAATAATTAACTGCACTTCCGTAAAAAATTAAAAACGAAACACCCAAAACTCTATACGGTAACAACAATTACGAGCTGTAGGTTGTTACGTAAAACTCTGGAGGGAACATCAAATGGCGTAGCACGGTGACGTAATGACGTGACGTTAAACGATCTGTTACATGTTCTATGTCATGTAAAACGGGAACATGAAAGGAGTATTCTAAAAGCAACTCATGCAAACATCTTAATCACAGAATTATCTTATTCAGAATAAAGTTCACAATTAGATTACCGCTGTCCGTGTAAACGTAGTCATTTTCAGAATTGACCACTGCTTGAAGCCATGGGCTGCGTCCAAAACCTCATACATACCTACTATACAGTAGCCACGTATTTGCCTGCAATATAATACCCAAAATACATGTATTTCTCATTGTTACGACACGTAGACTGGAGGCGGATTCAGGTGCAGGTCAAGGTCATTATTAAATACAAACACAAAACTCAAAGTAAACGCGGTCTTCACCTGGAAACAAGAAACGTGTATAGAACACTATCCTCCTTAGCATAAACGACAAGAGCGCTACAAATACATCAACTAATAATACTGAGAGACGTGCTCAGTAACCCAGGCGTTTAAACACAAAGTGTCATCAACTTAAAACACAAACACCTGTGACAAATCAGAGCTAAAGCTAACTCTAATCCGAAAGCGAGCAAACAAATCAAAGTCACATGTCCACTCGGAAGCCGCGCCGCAGTGCCCTCTGTCGGCGGTGGCATAACACTCATACTATATAGTAGCGACATATGCGGTTATTTATTTCAATCACAATAGAACAAACATATTAGAAAACATATCAGATGTTTAAACTGAGGAAATATAACATTTTAAGAGGGGAAAATAAGGTAATTTTGAATGGCAACAACACATCTAACAAAAATAGTTGGAACGAGGCCATGTATACCACCGTGTAGCATCCCGTCTTATTTTAACAACAGTCCGTATACGTCTGGGAAATGAGGAGACCAGTTGCTGGAGTTTTGGGAGAGGAAGGTTGTCCTATTCAAGTCTGATACAGGATTCTAGTTGCACAACAGTCCTGCGTCTTCTTTGATGTATCTTTCGTTTCATGATGCGCCAAATGTTTTCTATTGGTGAACAGTCTGGACTTTCAAAAGTCTAAAAGGTGTGTGTTATAGCTGACACCTAGATGAACACTGTACAGTTAGTTTTGTGACTGCATGTCATTCACTTCAAATGTTATTGAGCTTTAAATGATAGTATATTTTGTGTACGAGTCCATTTGGTAGAGAAAGATATGGCAATATTTACACATTTGATAGTTTATTTTATTAAATATCAAAAATCTAAAAGGTGTGCGTCATAGCTGACACCTTCGTGAATACATTACAGTTGGTTTTGTGACTGTAAATCAGGGGTGTCCAATCTTCTCCGCAAAGGGCCTGTGTGGGTTCAGGTGTTCATTCCAACCAAGCAGGAGCCCCACTGATTCTGATTTAATCAGTTGATCCTGGCTTTTAATAGACTCGGGTGTGGCTCCTGCTTGGTTGGAATGAACACCTGCATCCACACCGGTTATTCCCGGATAAGTTAGGACACGCCTGCTGAAAGTCAGTCCCTTCAAATGCTATTAAATTAGAAACGTGTATATCAATGTCGTCTGTAACTTTAGAGACATTTCTGCGAATATCGACCTTCTAATGTCAAGCCAACTTTACACCAGTGTTTGTTCATCCTTCAGGGTGTTTACATGTCGCATATCTGATCAATAACATCTGATACAATGTGCGTTAATGTGTGAAGGAGGATTTTGCAACACAAACACTTGTGTCTGCTGCAGCTGAAGGAATCAAAAGCGAGCAGGAAGTTTACAAGGAATAAAAGCTTCCATACAATTTAATACAGTAACCATTTTGCTCTGCTGGATGACGCAGTGCTTCCGGGATAAAGCTGTTGGTGAAAGTGTGTGTGTGTGTGTGTGTGTGTGTGTGAGAGAGAGAGAGAGAGAGAGAGAGAGAGAGAGAGAGAGAGAGAGAGAGAGAGAGAGAATAATAATATATTTTTTTTAAAACACCACACACACCCCTCTAAATCCTACCTGGCTCATTCTTGTTTGTCAGCAGGCCACAGTCCATTTTGTCCTCCTTTTGTAGGTAATCCTAACACAGTTCTGAAGTGAAATCCTGTGAATAAAACTGTAATTACACACTGAGTATCTCACACACACACACACACACACACACACACACACACACACACACACATGAAGCACGGATAATCACAAGACTGAAAGTAAAAGAGGAGGAAAAACACCCTACAGTTTGCAGTCAGTAGACACCTGCAGCAGGGTTCAATTAAAGCTGTAGACGTGAGTCTGGTCCGTCAGACTCGTGAAGAATGTTTGGAACAACAACAAAAAACTGTCTCACTGCGGGAATCAGACAATGATTTCTTTTTGCTTACAGCACGAAAACGAAAGGAGGCGGCGCTGCGACTATGGTAAGCCAACGAGTTCATAAAAATTCGAAATGCAGTTTTTTATTTTATTTTATTTATTTATTTATTTTTTTTACATTAAAGGGTCATGAAACATTTGAACATTATCAAGTTCACAGATGACATGACCGTGGTGGGTCTCATCAGCAAGAACTACAAATCAGCATACAGAAAATGGGGTGTAGCGGCTAACGGACTGGTGCAGAGCCAACAACCTGTCTCTGAATGTGGACAAAACAAAAGAGATGGTTGTTGACTTCAGGAAAGCACAGAGCGACACACTCTCTGCTGAACATCGTCCATGGAGATTGTCAAGAGTAGCAAATTCCTTGGTGTTCATCTGATGGAGAACCTCACCACAACACCAGCTCCATGAACAAGAAAGCGGCGTCTGTACTTTGTGAGGAGGCTGAGGAAAACCTGTCCATCACCCATCCTATTCTACAGAGGAACTGTTGAGAGCATCCTGAGTGACTGCATGGTTCGGAAATTGCACCGTATTGGATCACACACCCATCACACAAACTCTTCATCCTCCTGCCGTCTGGAAAAAGGTACTGAAGCCTTCAGGCCAGACCGTGTAACCGTTTCTTCCCCTCAAGCCATCAGACTCTTCGGTACTCAGAGACTGGGCTGACAACACACACACACATACACTCACTGAACTGAACACCATCCCTTGCAATTTTTGCACATTTCTGAACTGACTACCTGCATTTTTGCTGCTAAAGTACTTATACAAAATATCATATTTAATTTCTTTTCACTATCATACTCTTTACCTGGCTGCTACTGCAATAACTGCTATGTCCATATATGTTGTAAGCGAATATGCTGAATACTATGTCATGATATGTTATGCTTACATTCACAGCATCTTTATTATATTGTCACTCTTTTGTACTATCTGTTGCACTACCTGTTATATCTGTCACTTCCACACTAGAGATGTGTACTGGTCAGCGCTACACTGTCACTGTGCCTATTGTCCTGTTTTAGTAGTACTGTAGTGTCTTGTGTTGCTTGCACACGTTTGCATGTGCACTTGCGAAAGTATTCGGCCCCCTTGAACTTTTCAACCTTTTGCCACATTTCAGGCTTCAAACATAAAGATATAAAATTTTTATTTTTTGTGAAGAATCACCAACAAGTGGGACACAATTGTGAAGTGGAACGAAATCTATTGGATTTTTGAAAGTTTTTTAACTAATAAAAAAATGAAACGTGGGGCGTGCAAAATTATTCGGCCCCCTTGCGTTAATACTTTGTAGAGCCACCTTTTGCTGCGATCACAGCTGCAAGTCGCTTGGGGTATGTCTCTATCAGTTTTGCACATCGAGAGACTGAAATTCTTGCCCATTCTTCCTTGCAAAACAGCTCGAGCTCAGTGAGGTTGGATGGAGAGCGTTTGTGAACAGCAGTTTTCAGCTCTTTCCACAGATTCTCGATTGGATTCAGGTCTGGACTTTGACTTAGCCATTCTAACACCTGGATACGTTTATTTGTGAACCATTCCTTTGTAGATTTTGCTGTATGTTTGGGATCATTGTCTTGTTGGAAGATAAATCTCCGTCCCAGTTTCAGGTCTTTTGCAGAAAAGTGATTTTTGTAGCTGGAGTAGCTAAAGGAGTCACAGTCACATAACTTCCTCTAACCCAGAGGTTCCCAAACTTTTCCAGGTAAGGCCACCCATATGGCATTAAAATTTGACTGAGGCCCCCTTTTGCAAGATGTCTTTAAAACACATTAAAAGCAGAAAGGATTCAGAAAGGTTCAGCAGAAATGCAGAAAAGGTAGAAATGTTAATTAGAAATGTTCAGCAGAATTGTTCAGCAGAAATGTTCAGCAGAAATGTTTAGCAGAAATGTTTAGCAGAAATGTAAAAATGTTCAGCAGAAATGTTCAATAAAAATGAAACTATAAAAAAACACATTAAAAAATACAGACTTCTGAATATACCCCCCTTTTTATTAATAATTACATCTTACATCTTTACATTACATTACATTAGGAATTTATTGAGTGTTTGTGTGTGTGTGTGTGTGTGTGTGTGTGTGTGTGTGTGTGTGTGTGTGTGTGTGTGTGTGTGTGTGTGTGAGTGTCTGAGATTGAGAAAGAGAAAACATACTAGTGGGAGGGATGGGCACACCAAATTGTTGAGGCTCCCACTTTGAAAACAACTGCTCTATCACCATATTTCATTCTCGGTCAAATGATGAACAAGCTGTTCTCTTTTCAAAAACACTACGATTGCTTTATTCATTCGTGATGATGGGAGGATATTATCAAAACCGATTATCTTTCCCACCACCACCAGCAATTCTTCCACGCGCCGAGCTTAGGCACACACCTGCACCCATTAAGCTGGACAGGTGTGGGAATCCCAATACAGGGTCAGACGAAATAGCGACACACAAAAAAAGCTGTGGTAGGCTTAAGATATACGGAACTTTCTGACTATGTTATAGTTCTGCCACAAAGAAGGGAAAAGTAAGAGAAATAAACTGAAAAAACAGTCTCATGCATGCTCTCACCAACATGCTTCACTTGCTCCACTACACTCAAGCATGCACACACAAGCAAGAGAGAGTTGGGTTTTTTTGTTTGTTTGTTTTTTACACTTTTGACAGTCCTTTATTTTAACCATTCATGAAGTGTCTATTGTTCTTACATCAAATAAATAGTATTTCTAAATACATGAATGCTTAAATAAATAGATAGATTAAAAAAATAATTAAATGAATTAATTAGAGGTAAATGCATACACAAACATGTGCTTAGATATTAATAATAATTTTGTTCAAATAAAACCTTATTTGTACAACACATTTCACATAAGGACATAAATATTACCTTTTAAAGCATTCAATTTACTGCACAGGGGAGAGTGTGGCAGTGATGGGACTGTACAGAGGAGAGTGGGGCAGTGAGGGGAATGTACAGCGGAGACTGGGGCAGTGAAGGGACTGAACTGAGGAGAGTGCAGCAGTGAGGGGACTGTATAGAAGAGAGTTGGGCAGTGATTGGACTGTACAGAAGAAAGTGGAAAAGTGGGAATGCTGTGCAGTGAGGCAGCTGTACGGAGGAGGGTGAGGGGACTGCATAGAGGTGTGTGAATGCTGGGCAGTGAGGGGACTGCATAGCGGAGAGTAGGGCAGTGAGGGGACTGGACAGATGAGAGTGGGGCAGTGAAGGGACTGTACAGAGGAGAGTGGGGCAGTGAAGGGACTGGACAGAGCAGAGTGTGGCAGTGAGGGGACTGGACAGAGGAGAGTGGGAATGCTGGGCAGTGGGGAGACTGCACAGAGGAGAGTGGGGAAGTGAGGGGACTGTAGAAAGGAGCGTGGGAATGCTGGGAAGTGAGGGGTTTGGACAGAGGAGAGTGGGGCAGTGAGGGGACTGGATAGAGATGAGTGTGGCAGTGAGAGGACTGGACCGAGGAGAGTGTGGCAGTGAGGGGAGTGGACTGAGGAGAGTGTGGCTGTGAGGGGACTGGACAGAGGAGTGCTGGCCCAAATGTAGCCTATTACCCAAAGACGCTTAAAATTCAACATAGAAACAAATACTCACATCTGTAAACCCAGTTGGAGATAGAAAAAAGACACCAGCCATGAGTGAGAAAAAGAAAGGTTTTATATCCACCTCACGAGATCCACAGCAATGAGAATTCTCAGAAGTGAGTGGGGCTCAAGCTTCCTTATTTATACTGTATTTATACACCAATATATTTTTAAAAGAATATGACATTAATACCAGTACAATTAAAAAGAGCTCATCTACATTACCATGATGTTTAAAAGCACTTTCTGAATACTATTAGGTTTGACAGAGAGACGAGACAAAACAATTTGGAGAGACCTTGGTCTCACTGTTATTTCGCGGGTGCAACTTGACTCAGCTACCCATATAAATGGCTCCTTAAAATTAAGACCCTCGTCTACACCACACCTGACCGTTCCTCGTGAAACAAGAATCTTCACCACCTGCATTATGAGTAAGTTTCTTTTACATTTTTCTGTGTTTCTGTTTTATAATTTCCTTTCATATTTGTTCTATATTTCTATTTTCTATATGGTTATACTGCTTGTTTACTGTACTCCCTACTTCATAATATCATTATATTGTCCTTCTAATATCCTACATATCCTACTACTCCTTATATTATACTTGTAATATCTTAATACGCTTTTTTATTATTATTATAAAGTTATAATGTTATTTGTGTGCGTTGGGGCCTCCGGGTGTGTGTGTGTGTGTGTGTCTATGTCTTCATGCCCATCCTTGACTGTGTAAGAGTGTGTGTGTTATCTATGTGTGTGCGTTTCCTTAACTCTCTTATATTTCTCTGTGACTAATGAATCATAGTGTGTTAATCTTAAAGTGTGAATCCAATTCATCAATATCCATCTAATACCGCTTCTGTGTCTAGGTGCCCGTCACTTTTCCTTCTCTCCTTTACTGGAGGGGCTGGATTTGGATCTGAACACTCGCTATCAGTTCGTGCATCCCACCAGTCCTGTGAATTTTCAATAAAATTACATATTACTCATACTAGGTCTCCCTCGTGTTTATTTCATGTATATTTTATATACAACAGGAGAGTGTGGTCATGAGGGGACTTTACAAAGGAGAGTGGGAATGCTGGGCAGGGGGGGACTGCACAGCGGAGAGTGGGGCAGTGAAGGGACTGTAAAGAGGAGGGTGGGGCAGTGACGTGACTGTATGGGGAAGTGAAGGGACAGTAGAGAGTGGGGCTGTTGGGTAGTCAGGGGAGAGTACAGAGGAGAGTGGGTAGTGAGGGGACTGCATAGAGGAGTGTGAATGCTGGGCAGTGCGGGGACTGCACAGCAGAGAGTGGGGCAGTGAGGGGACTGGACCGAGGAGAGTGTGGCCATGAGGGGACGGGACCGAGGAGAGTGTGGCCATGAGGGGACGGGACCGAGGAGTGTGGCCATGAGGGGACTGGACCGAGGAAAGTGCGGCTGTGAGGGGACTGGACAAAGGAGAGTTGGAATGTTGAGCAGTGGGTGGACTGCACAAAGGAGAGTGGGGCAGTGAGGAGACTGTAGAGTGGAGTGGGGCAGTGAAGGGACTGTAGAGAGGAGAGAGGGGCAGTGAAGGGACTGTAGAAAGGAGAGAGGGTCAGTGAGGGGTACTCTGTGCACTTTGCTTCCTCTGGTATTCAATTAATGGATCTTGTATAGTAGCACTACTTGTATTGTCCTCTGCTTGATATATCGCTTTGCTTATTTGTAAGTCACTTTGGATAAAAGCGTCTGCCAAGTGAATAAATGTGAATGTAGGAGAGTGGGGCAGTGAGGGGACTAGACAGAAGAGAGTGTGACCGTGAAGGGACTGCACAGAGGAGAGTGGGAATGCTGGGCAGTGGGGAGACTGTACAGAGGAGAGTCGGCCAGTGATGGGACTGCACAGAGAAGATTGGGGCAGAGAAGGGACTGTAGAGAGGAGAGTGGGGGAAGAAACAGACAGGACTCACAACAAAGAGATGGACAGATAAAACAAATATAGATGTAAACAGAGACTAAAAGTGAGCGAGAGAGAGCGCTACAGAGACACTAACAAGTACACTGCAGCAGAGTTTAATAAGACGGTTGTGGCTCTTAAAAGTAATTTTCGTGTGTGTGAATTGAACACCTTACTGAATCTGAGTCCTTACGGAGTCTGGGTGTCTTTTAAAAAGCGGTCTCGGAGGATGCAGTTTTCAGGGAACTATTATGATTTTGTTCCGGCCGCACCTTGGCATCTCCTCGGACCCCGTCCACTATTGATGAGACCATTCAGGAGTCTCGGAAAGTGAACAGTGACCACGCCCTGTGTTCTGAGTGCTTACTCCTGGCCTGCGCATTCTTTGTACTGATTTTGTTTATTTATGAGACTTCAGTGTCTCATATTTTAAACGACACATTCTAAACGCTGGTGAAAATGTATATGATTTAGAATTGTTTTATTTTGTTGTTCAGTCAGTAGTTAGTAGATTCCTTTAAGCTGAAGATTGTGTTTTATTTATTTTTTACAGTGTATTTCAAGCTATTCATGGTGATTTGTCATAAGAGAACATTTACTTACTTTAATTTCTACACAAATACAATACAATTTATTTAAATATCTCTCATTAAACACTTTATTGAATAAGCATCATCAGTTCAGCTCCTCAATCAGGATTTGTTCCTTCGGCACTGTTTTGATGTCAACGGCATCCAGATCGTCCAGATCAGGGATATCCTGAGGAGAAGAAAACTGAATTATTAGCATTTGGACATGATTATGAAACAAACAAGTGATGCGTTGAGGTTCTTGCTGATGGAGATTAACGTTAAGGCAGAGCTACATGAAGTAGCGAACGGTTCGGATCGGATGCCAGCCTCGTAAAGGTTCTGATCTAACCCGCTTTAATGGATTCGAATTGTCTAATTGAAGCCTGAGTTTTGGAACGAAGTGCTAGTCTCCGTTATTCCACAAGGTGGCAAAACAGAGGAAAAAAAAACTCACAGCCATGAGCTACAGCTACGGACAAAAACGTGCTAATGATGTTGAACTGTTCGATTAGCGAGCTAAAACATTCAACATTTTGGCACCAGGTTCTAACAGCAGAAAATGTGGAAAGGTTTGAGCCGTAATTTTAAAAGGAGTTTCTTTTAAAATTGGTGCGTGAGTGTAATGTGGATGGAGTTTCAGGCTCTTCTCATTCCTCCCTGATGTTACTTTTATTGCGACCTGGATGTCCTCCTCCTCCTCCTCCTCCTCTTCCTCCTCCTCCTGCTCTTGCTCGGTCTGCTCGAGGTCTTCACCGGACACGTTCTGACCTTCTACAGTCTCGGACGTTCCTGAAATGCTGACTGTAATAAGATTAGAGACGAGAACGAAAAAGGATGTAAAAGGAAATACGTGAGGAATTTATTTGTAGCGGTGCACACCGTTCTCCTCGTGATGCTGCTGCTCTCGAGCTCGTCGTCGCTCCAATGCGTTTTCTTCGAGGAGTCTCAAGGCATCTAGACTCTCCTCAATCTTCCTCCTCTCTCTCGTTTGCCATAAATCTCCTTCCTTACGTTCTTTTTCCAAACCTCCCACAGCCCAAGCCTCTGCAAAGGCCCTGCGCAGACACGTAATGAAACAATTCAAATATTTACACGTTTCATACCAGCTATATTTACACTACATCAATATTTGTGCTGTCTATATTTAAGGCTTTTATATTGACGTTACATTTGAATAAAACACTCATTTAGAGTCACATTAGGATCTGACAGCGAGCAGATAATAAATTCCTTGGTGATGTTTTCCTTATTTAATCACTATTATCACTTTATTTCACAAAGCCACCGGTACTCACCTCTCCTTAGGAAACACGGGATGGTCATCCAGGCACTGCAGCTGCTTCAGACGAAGGATTAGCGACTTCCTGTAGTCTGGAATTTTCCTGACGATGTCGTTACCCATCAGATTTAAGACGTTCTGAAACATATAGGTGTAATTAATTCCTATGTCAGTCAGCATTCTTTAGCTTAGGTAATGTACGTGTACATGAGTGTGTGTGTGTGTGTGTGTGTGTGTGTGTATGTACCAGATTGGGCATCTTCTCCAGTACAGTTAGGATTTCTGGGTCGTTGAGGCGGTTATTTGACAGGTCCAGAACTCTGATGGAGGGAGCAGTGACACAGCTCCTGCAAATCGCTCACACTCTCTAGTAGATTATTTGAAATCTGGAGTGTGGACAGCTCGCTCAGGCAGGCTGATAAACAAGAGTAGGGTTAAAAAAAAATGTAATAAAATCAATTTAAAATAAAATGCTTATATAGAGAATAGCAAGGTGCAGTTGGTTCTCGAGCCTGATTGGTCAGAAGGTGTGAACTTGTGTTTGTGTGTATGTGTGTGTGTGTGTGTGTGTGTGCACTGACAGATGTTCTGGATGACCCTGATGTAGTTGTTTGACACATTGAGCGTGTTGAGTTTGGTGAGCGGCTCCAGGTTCTCGAGTGTGTGGATGAGGTTCTGGTGGATGAAAAGACATCGCAGTTCCGTCTGGTTTTGCAGGTTCTCAAGTTTCCGTATTGCATTGCCCTGGAGATAGAGACAGCGTAGACCAGTGTACTCCTCCAGACCCTCGATTATGCTGATACCTGTCACACACCATTAGTACAGTTTAATTTCTGTGCATTACACAGCTGCAGGGCTGAGAAATAATTCTTCTCACCTTTATAGTGGAGAGGCAGCATGTCGTTTAAGCTGGGGGTCCGGTACAGCTTGTTCCGCTTGCAGATGTCCCTTAAAAATGCCTTACTAATCCTAACCAAAAAATAATAAAAATTATCTATTATCTGTGTTGTCCAATGTGTATTAAGATATTTTAAATACTGTCATATATACATTAGTACATATAACATATTTATTTTATTAACATAGTTACAAAAAAAAGTGTAAATACAGGTGGTCATGTGACCACCGAACGACACATCTGTAGGTATTTTAGTGTAGTAAAAAAAAAGTCGCTACTTTCTAGTTTATCGCTGAAAAAGTGTGGGGAAATGATCATTAAAATGGATTTAGCATGTGTGTGTTGGGGGGGGGGTTAAAATTCTAATCAGTTTAAAAATAAAATAATAATACAATATTATGAAAATACAGAAAATTTTTATGTTTTTTGTTTTTGAAATGTTACAATTCTCACCGATTATTAAAGATAGCATACTATGATATTTACAATTTTTTGTTATTATACATTTTTATATTGTACATTATTAATTTAGTTTTTTTCTCACTCTTGCATTCGTATTATGCATATAGTACTATTTAATTTTATTAACTTAACATTGTAAAATACATTAGCTCATTTTATAAGTAGTAAATGTGTTATATACATAAAGTTTATGATAATGATTACTATTATTAGTAGTATTATTGTATTAATTTTTACTCTAAAACTAAAACCTTTTTCAGAATTTTTCAACAATACAATATTTTTATTCTGTATAGAAAAATAAGAAGGGCAAGAGAAAATTTTTGACTCAGTTTTGACATAAACATAAAAATGCGTAAATATATAACTTGTTACATTGCTTAATGCAAGACTATTCTCATGTATATTCATTTGATGAGCAAACAACCTGTGAGTCTCAGTTGGCAGGTTCTCCACTGTCTCTTGCCGTGACTCCACCTGGTTGGTCAGGTCAGGCTTCTCCACCTCCGACTGAGTGATGGTCTCCTCAGCCTTCTGGTGTTTCTCCTCAGCTTCAGGCAGGGAGAACTAAAAAAAAAAAAAGTACAACAATTAAGGCTTATTGGATTTATTTACTTCCACACACTTTCAGATACTTTTAGAAACCGGTGCATTACTCATGAGAATAGTCTAAAATGGCAGAAAATATCCCCAAAATGTGAGGAACCAAGTACAGCATGGTTTCATGAGAAGGAAAGTTTACCTTCAGTAACTCCTCTGTGTGCATCAGACTCTTCTTCATCTCATCATTCATCACCTGAAGCTCCTAAAACACACACATGGGGCAAAACATGTTCAAACTCGAGTGCTTAATGTTAACATCTGCAATGGGCCATTTCTGTTAATTAATAAAAAATCCTTTTTAATTAATAAAAACTTGAAAATACAATTTTAATTTAGGTTAAATGAATCTCCATGCAGCAGAAACATGAATAAGTCCTCGTATTTCTAAATGAGCTGCTTAAAGCAAGACTTTTCTCACTTACATTCATTAGCTTGTCACACTCCCTGTGAATCTCAGTGAGCAGGTTCTCCATGTCCTGCACTGTTCCACGCAGTGTCTCCACCTGGTCCTTCAGTTCAGACTTCTCCACCTCAACAACATGTAGCAGATTCCCCATGTCCTGCACTGTTCCACGCAGTGTCTCCACTTGATCCTTCAGTTCAGACTTCTCCACCTCAACAGCATGGAGCAGGCTCCTCATGTCCTGCACTGTTCCACGCAGTGTCTCCACCTGGTCCTTCAGTTCAGACTTCTCCACCTCAACAACATGGATCTGGCTCCCCATGTCCTGCACTGTTCCACGCAATATCTCCACCTGGTCCTTCAGGTCAGACTTCTCCATCTCAACAGCATGGAGCAGGCTCCTCATGTCCTGCACTGTTTCACACAGTGTCTCCACCTGGTCCTTCAGGTCAGACTTCTCCACCTCAACAGCATGGAGCAGGCTCTCCATGTCCTGCACTGTTCCACGCAGTATCTTCACCTGGTCTTTCAGGTCAAACTTCTCCACCTCAACAGAATGGAGCAGGTTTCCCATGTCCTGCACTGTTCCACGCAGTGTCTCCACCTGGTCCTTCAGGTCAGACTTCTCTACCTCAACAACATGGAGCAGGCTCCCCATGTCCTGCACTGTTCCACGCAGTGTCTCCACCTGGTCCTTCAGTCCAGACTTCTCCACCTCCAGCTGAGCAATGGTCTTCTCAGCCTTCTGGTGTTTCTCCTCAGCTTCAGCCAGGGAGACCTGAAAAAAGTACAACAATGAATGCTTATTGGCTTTATTTACTTCTACACACACATTTAGACACTTTTATAGGTTGGAGGCAAAACATTTTTACCCAAAATGTGACTGTACACACACACATACATGCTCTCTCGCTCTCTCTCTCTCTCTCTCTCTCTCACACACACACACCTAAAACACAGACATGGGGCAAAAGAGGTTAAGAATCGAGTACTTAATGTTCATATCCGCAAGTTGGCCCAACATCATTCTTTTTTGCCATGATGATAACAATAATACCTAGACCGGTACATTTCCTGAAGAAAATGAGAGTGGTATTTACCGGGACAGGGCACCAATACTTTCGAGAATCGCCCGTGTAGGGCACCAATACTTTCGAGAATCGCCCGTGTAGGGCACCAACACTTTCGAGAGCCGGTCAGACGGACCGTCAATACTGTTTAGAGCTGGCCGTGTAGCGCAACAATACTTTTTAGAGCCGACCGTGTAGGGCGCCAATATTTTCGAGAGCCGGACAGACAGGGAACCTATACTGTTGAGTCAGCCATGAAGGGGGGGAATACTTATTAGAGCCGACCTTGCGGGGTGCCAATACTTTTGAGAACTGGCCGGATAAAGCGCCAATACTTTTTGGTGCAGGACAGATTGGGCGCCAGTGCTGTTAGAGTAAGCCCTGTAGTGCAGCAATACTTTTTAGAGCAGACCGTGTCGGATGCCAATACTTTTGAAAGCCGGCCAGAGAGGGCACCAAGAGCCGGACAGATCGGGGCACCAGTACATTTTAAACCAAAACATCTACGGAGGCAATACTTTTAGAGCTGGCTGTACAGGGTGCCAATACTTTTTAGAGCCGGCCGTGAAAGCCGCCAATACTTTCACAACGCAGTGCAAGTCTATGGGAAATTTTCTGACTTTGAGCTTCCGTAGCGGGAATTCCAGAACCCAGAAAAATAATAATTATACAAAATCAAGCACCACTAATAAACCTGATAATAAATAAACCTCGTGATACAATATGTTACATAACTATTATCCTTAATAGGTTCATTGCTGAGCTCGTGATAGAGCTAATGATAATGATAATAATGAGTCTTTATTTGTCACATATGCATTACAGCACAGTGAAATTCTTTCCTTCGCATACCCCAGCATGTCAGGAAGTTGGGGTCAGAGCGCAGGGTCAGCTATGATACAGCACTCCTGGAGCAGAGAGGGTTAAGAGCCTTGCTCAATGGCCCAACAGTGGCAGATTGACAGTACTGGAGCTTGAACCCCCAACCTTCCGATCAGTAACCCAGAGCCTTGACCGCCAAACCACCACTGCCCCCTTTGTTTTCTTGCCAGCATCACTACTCAAACTCACTGCATCAAACCCCAGCGTGCAGATATTTCCTACTCGCAATCATTCCCATCAAATTGTGCTTATGTTATTTTAAAAAGTACTTTTTAATCAGAGGATTATTTCACATACCTTTCTTTCCATGTCATCCCTGCGTGCCTCACAGAGCTGTTCCTCCAGCTCCTTAACTCTCTCCTCCAGCTGGAGTACAAACATTTCTTCCTCCTTCATAACTGCCAAGCCCTTTAATCCAGATATTTAACATGTTCATATAATAGAAAATTTCGGGGTTACGTATGTAACCCTGTTCCCTGAGAAGGGAACGAGACGTTGCATTTAGCATAGCAGTATGGGGAGCGCCTTGCACGCGTGACCGGTATCTGAAGCTTGTGCAAAATCATGCCTCTACTTATAGGCCTGCCATGATCAGGTGACGTGGCAATTAAGCGCGTCGCAAATATATATATGGCACCTGTGAACCCCGCCGCCAGCCTCTATTATCTGAAGCGAAGACGCGAATTCACAGGCCTGCCCTGGTATGACAATGCTATGCAACGTCTCGTTTCCTTCTCGGACAGAACAGAGGTACATCACAACCGACGTTCCTTTCAAAGGGAACTTCGACGTTGCATTAGCATAGCAGTATGGGGAACGGGAATACCCACTCCGTCATACCAAGGGTACGGCCTGTCCGAAATACGAAGGCCCGAGGGTCACTGCAAGACACTCGAGCCCGGGGTGGAAATGAACATCCAGGCTGTAATAACGAATGAACGTGTGTGGCGTAGACCACCCTGCCGCGGCCACGTATACACACGTGCAAGGACACCCCTTTCGACAGAGCCCGAGGAGGCGCCGCACTAGTTGGAATGAGCTCTTATGCCTAGAGGCGTGCGAGACCGCGACCGTAGTGTATAGAAATTGCTTCCACTATCCAAGTAGAGATGCGCTGTTTTGACACAGCGTCACCCCTACTGTCGCCACCAAAGCAGACCAGCAGCTGCTCTGACTTACGCCACTGGCCGGAGCGGTGGACGTAAGTGCAGAAGGCCCTTACCGGACACAGCAGGTGCAACCTCTCCTGTTCCGGTGTGAGGAACGGAGGAGGGCAGAAGGCCTGCAACACCACAGGGTGGGCAGCTGATGTAGGCACTTTAGGAATATAATCCGGCCTAGGTATAGAAGGCCTTGGCCAGTCCGGGGGCGAAGTCAAGGCAGGGGGGCAACCGAGAGAGCTTGTAGATCCCCCACTCGCTTGAGAGATGTCAGGGCCAGTAGAAGAGCTACCTTTAGAGTCAGAAGCTTCTCCAAGGCTGACTCTAAGGGCTCAAATGGGGCTCCCAACAGACCTTCCAAGACCACAGAAAGGTCCCAAGAAGGTACCCGCGGCCTGCAGATGGGCCTCAACCGTCTGACACCGCGCATGAACCTCGAAGTTAGAGGATGCTGCCCCACAGAGGCTCCATTAACAGGGGCATGGCTGGCCGAAATGGCGGCCACATAAACCCCGATTGTAGAGGGAGCCCACCCTGCTGAAAAACGTTCTTGCAGAAACTCCAGGACTGTAGCCACTGTGCAGTTCACTGGGTCTAACTGACGTTCTTCACCCCACAAGACAAAAAGCCGCCACTTGAGCGCATACAATTTCCTTGTGGATGGTGCTCTAGCGTTTAAAATGGTCTCCACAACCTCAGTTGTGAGACCAGAATCTATGAGCTGGTGCCCCTCAGGGGCCAGACCCACAGTTTCCATAGTTCTGGCCGAGGGTGATAGATCAGCCCTCCAGCTTGAGACAGTAGGTCCCTGCGGATGGGAATCTCCCAAGGAGTGCCGTCGAGCAGGGGCATTATCTCAGAGAACCAAATTCGAGCTGGCCAAAACGGTGCTACTAGCAGCAGATGTAGACGGTCTTGGCGAACTCTCGCTAGAACTTGTGGGAGCAGAGCAATCGGGGGGAAAGCGTATAGACGTGACCTCGGCCACGTGTGCACCATGGCGTCCAGTCCCAATGGGGCAGGAGGAGTGAGGCGCAACCACAGCGGGCAGTGTGTTGTCTCCTCGGAGGCAAACACATCCACTTTCGCCGCTCCGAACCTCCGCCATATGGACTCCACCACTTGTGGATGGAGGCTCCACCCCCGGCCTCAGCCCCTGCCTCGACAGGATGTCTGCCCCCACATTCCGACTGCCCGGAATGTACATTGCACTCACTGACAAGAACTTCCCCTCCGCCCAGAGGAGGATTAGTTGCGCCTGCCTGAACAGGGGGCGTGAACGTAACCCTCCCTGGTGGTTGATATACGAGACCACAGCTGTGTTGTCTGACACAACTAGCACACTGTGACCTCTCAACTGACGGAGAAAAAATTTCAGTGCTAGGAATACGGCCGGCATGACTCTGATTAATCTCAGCGGTTTCATCCTCGGATGAAACCCCTGACTCTTCAGCCACCACTGAAGCGGTCTCATGTGCAATAGGCCCAACGGTATGACGTTGGCTGCTGCTGCCATAAGGCCCAACAGCCGCTCGTAAAAGCTGAAGGGGATGCCCAGCCCCCGCTTTATCTTGCTCAAGGTTGATAGGATCGATTGTACGCGTGTTGGGGATAGAAACACCCTCATCGTAGTAGAATCCCATATGACCCCTAGAAAAGTTGTCCTCTGCACTGGGGAAAGCATACTTTTCTTGAGGTTCAACCTGAGCCCCAAGCTCCTCATGTGGGCGAGAACAACATCTCGATGTTGAACCGCCTGTACCCTGGATCGTGCCAGAATTAACCAGTCGTCCAGGTAGTTTAGTACACGGATGCCCTGGAGTCGCAAGGGAGCCAGAGCAGCATCCATGCACTTTGTGAAGGTGCGAGGGGATAAAGCCAGCCCAAAAGGAAGAACCCGAAATTGGTATGTGTTTTCTCCAAACGCAAACCTCAGGAACTTCCTGTGACTGGGCGATATTCCTATGTGGAAATATGCGTCTTTCAGATCTATCGTCACAAACCAGTCCTCGGACTGAATCTGTGGCACGATAAGTTTGAGCGTCAGCATCTTGAACCTGTATGTCCGAAGAGTACGGTTCAGATGACGCAGATCCAAAATTGGCCGCATACTCCCATCTTTTTTGCGGACCAGGAAATAGCGGCTGTAAAAACCTCCCTCCCTTAGAGAACGGGGTACACGTTCTATTGCCCCTTTGTCCAAAAGGGAGCTTATTTCCTTTGCTAACGTTGGGCTCTGCTCTGTGCTGACAGATGTTGTGAGCACACCACTGAACCGGGGGGGTCGAGCTCTGAACTGGACCCGGTAGCCCTTTTCTATGGTAGACAGAACCCATGGGGACACATTTGGCAGTAGTTTCCACGCTGCCAGATGGTCCTTCAGTGATGTCAGCTTTTCCGCATTTTGTTGGAGGGAAAGCATCAGATTTCCGCCACCCTGTGACAGCTCGCTGACCAGAAGAAGGCTGGAAATGTGGGGCGGTCGGCCAGGGCAGGCCCTACAGTAGCACTGGGGGCTGGATGTCCCGGCGCCTCATGTCCCCTGATAAGTCCCTCCGTGACCCATCAGGACCGTTCCTTCCGTGCCTGCCTTGCCTTTATGATCATTCTCAGATCAGGCCTCCCAGCAGGCTGTGGCTGTGGCGGCGCGGCGTCACCCTGACTTTCTGCGGGGGAGGCGGGCCCCCACCCGTCTTTGCATCTCCCTCGCGCCAACACTGGCCCGGGCTCCACTCATGGAGGCCCGTGCGAACTCGACACGACGGGGAAGGAACCGGCTGAACGCCGCCGTTTGCTGTCTTGCATCGCGAAACCTGTCGGAGATGGCATTGACTGCGCCACCAAACAGGCCGGAAGGCTCAACAGGGGCGTTCAGCAAGGAGACCCTATCCTTGTCCCCCATCCCTGACAGGTTGAGCCATAGGTGCCTCTCCGCCACAACCAGGCTACCCATTGAACGGCCGATATGATGAGCCGTTTGCTTGGTCGCCCGAAGAGATAAATCTGTGGCGCGGCGCAGCTCTGCCACTGCCTCTGGCCCAATTCCCTCACCAGTATCCAGCTCACTCACCAGGTCTGCCTGGTAGGCCTGCAACACTGCCATTGTATGCAGGGACCCACATGCAAGACCCGCCACCGCATAGGCTTTGCCCACCAACCCCGAAGTGACACGGTTTAGACGGTAAGGTTGGCCTCCCTAAATTACCTGCCGTAGATGGAGAGAGGTGGCTCGCAAGCGCCTCCTCCACCTTTGGCATCACCGCATAGCCGTGCTGCGCACCCCCCACGATGGCTGAGTAATCAGACTTTGTGGGGTTATAAACACGGCTAGTGTAAGGTTTTCTCCAGAAGCGTGAAATCTCATCATGCACTTCTGGGAAAAAGGGGAGTTTTCTGTAGTGTGAGGGAGCTTTGTGTTTACGTTCACTGGAGAGGAAACGCTCATCCAGCCTGCTACGAGCCACTTCCTCTTCCCCAGGCCAGTCCAGATTCAACTTCTGGACCGCCCTAGTGATCACCTCAAGCAGCTCTTTATGTGCCTGAGAGCTGCTGTCAGTTATTGGGGGAAAAGGCGCCCTCTACCACCTCCTCAGAGTCAGCGAGGGTGTTTTGGCTTTGCGCAAGGGAAGGAGGAGTCACAACGCCGAGCTCAAAAGTCAGGCGGAGCCGCCGGACCGAAGACAGAGCAAGAGATAGAGCTCCGTCTAGCTCCCTCTTCCAAATCCATACACGAACCCCAGGACCAAACTGGTGGCCTCGGCAGCGGCCGGCCCAGACACGCGAGGCTCTGAGACCCAACTCCCATCAGGTGAGAAGAGAGCAGCCGAAGGCATTTGTAAACGTCACAATGCTAGACAGTCAGACCCCGAGGGCTGCTGTGCGTGCGCCAAACACTTACGGGGAAGCGTGTCCGTCTCCTCCCGTGATGAAACGGGGCAAGGCGTAACACACTCTCTGAACTTCCCTCGCTCATTTTTTGCTCTTTCCTTTACTTTTCTAAAAAGGGGGATAGAAAAGTTGAGAGATTTAGAGAAATACCGAGGAGAAATGAGGCGTTTCTTTCTTTTCTTTACCACAAACCACAGACATGCAGTCTCGATGAAGATTTTTTTAAAAAAAAAAAAATAATAAATAAAGGCTGGGGGGGGGTTCACAGCGGGTTACATATATATATCACGCGACGCGCTTAATTGCCACGTCACCTGATCATGGCAGGCCTATAAGTAGAGGCATGATTTTACACAAGCTTCAGATACCGGTCACGCGCACAAGGCGCTCCCCATACTGCTATGCTAAATGCAACGTCGAAGTTCCCTTTGAAAGGGAACTGGATTTTTGGATTTTCCCAAAACTTAAGTTAGGAGCAGAATAAACATACCTCCTGGTCCTGAGGAACTTCTGTCGGTTGGAGCAGAGTCGGTTCTGTGGCCTGGTCACACACTTGTTCTAAACAAAATAATAAAAAGCCATCAGACAGCATCTGTTATTTATGTTTTGAATTCCAGACAAGCAGTATTTTCCACTTCCGATAGTGGTGAAGAGCTAAAGCATTCCCACTTTCACACTGGCCTCTGTAATAAATACACTTTACTGATGTTGAGTATGTACATGTCTAATGTAGGATAAGGCTAAGAGCACACTGACAGATTTTATTACACATTCATGAAACCCAAGTAGGATTAAAGCCTGATAGCTTGGGGGCGCTGCTGAGCTGCCGATGGAGTAAGACACGAAGTTGGAGGCTCCTGCTGATTTCAATTAAAATTGTAATTAACTTGCGCTTTTTGGTCGTACAATAGATTTTGACTTATTCTACTCCGTTTTTTGTTTGCACGTTTAACTTTGTATTACATTAAAATGTCTGGAAAAAACACAAAAGCTCGTGGTACTATTCAGGCAAAACTGAGGCCTGGTGTACGCGTCGCGAGCGAATAGCCTTCTTCACCTGAACCCACCTCGGCCGTGCATTAATCCTGACTTCACCGCCCTCAGACTCGAGTTGCTGGTTTCAGTGAGGAAGGACATTGCTGATATTTTTAAAAAAGGAACTCCAGGAGACTCTCGGGGATGAGCTGTCAACTATCAAGCTTGACCTGCAAGCCGTGAAGACTCAGCTGGTTAGTGATAAAGTTGCCACCGATGCTACCTTATCAACACTGAAAGGTACTGTTTCAGGAAATGAAGCATGCTCTCTGGTTGCACCAATGCCAATGCTCAGATGGAAACTACTATCGAGTCTCTCACTACGACCGTAACCAAGTTAGAGAATAAATTTGAGGACTTGGAGTCTGGGTCATAGCGCAATAACATTAGGATACTAGGAGTTCCAGAAAGCCCTGACACATGTACAACTACTGCTGTAGCGGCCTTGCTGAAAAAGGCATTTGGTGTGGAGGATCCGGTTTTGGATCGGTCCCACCGGATCCTTCAGCCTAAGCCCAAGCCTGGTGAATGACCACGAGCTATTGTGTGCAGATTCCACTATCACAGTGACTGTGTTCATTTTTTACGACACACGAGAGAGCTCAAACGGATTAAAGAGAGGGATTTGACCATTTCAGTCTTCCCGGACCACATTTTATTCTGGCGTTAAGCAACGTGGTGGTGAGGCAAGTATGAAAATTAAGAATGCTTGGGAAATGGAATTAGAAGTCCAAATAAGTGAAGAGTGTTGGGAACATGCTATAGGTAGGATGCAATCCACCACTTCTTGTGTTCATCCTGGGATTATCCAATTCAAAGTTTTACATAGGGTCCATTTGTCTAAGTCGAGACTTTCTGTAATATATTCAGAAGTAGAGGACAAGTGTGATAAATGCCATGGCTCTCCCTGTCATTGTTTTTCTTTCTTTTTGCTGCTGTTGCTGGTAAATATCCATCTGTCTTCCAGAGGCTAAAGAACGTGATGGGTTTTTTTTTAAACTCGTGAAAAAAAAGTATACAATGAGGGGTTGCACTGACTAGTTTTTTGTTTGTTTTGTTTGTCTGTTTGTTTTTTATAAATGGCAACCCTTTATTTCAAATTTTATAGTTACAGACACTGCCCTCTTGAATTTTTGTGTCTGTTGTTGGATTTTAGAATTTATTCTGGGGGTCTGGGGGCGATTGTACTCTTAATTTGTTTTTCTTTTCTACACTGTGTATGTATTATGTGTGTATTATTATCTGTGTATATGTAAGTATAACAAAAAATGAGAATTGTATTGTTGCTATGTGACAAGAAGTATGTTTTCTTTATCAATAAAAATATTTGGGGGGGGGAGGGAGCATTTTAGCTAATGAAGGACTGAACAAATCAATTAAATTCATTTGTTTTAAAGGACAGAAGAAAACTGAGCACGTCATGGCTACAGCAGCATGACTGAGAAATAGTTCTACCTTCTGTTGTGACCTCGGGGTCCGATGTTGTTTTCTGTCCATCGCCTCGTTTCACATAATAGTAAATGTCGGCGGCTGCAGCTCCGGCCGTGTACAGTAGGGGGTGCAACGGAAGTTCCTCTGCACCAGCGCCAAGTGCACTCGGAAACTTATTCATTTTTCTCTCTTGACAAGAGCAACTACAATAATCACCTTAATCGCACAAAGTTCAGTGAGTATCTGAACGCTCCGTGTTCTTTTCTCTCTCTCACGTAAAAACCGAGTTCTTCTATGACGTCACCGAAGCAAGACACTTCAGGTTAAAGAATCATGGCATGTTGCTTAGCAACACTGTTCCAACAATCTGGAAGTCACGAGCGCTCCAAATTCCTTTCAGCAATATATATGTATGTATGTATGTATGTTACATTATATTATTATATACAGTATAATATCCTAAAATGAATGATTGTTATGAGAATGAATGAATAAAGTGAATCCCTGAGCAGTTTAGCCTGTACGCTTTGGGCATAAATCAACTGCTCTGCTTGACTGGAAATATATTTTATTGTCTATAAATAACGACTATAATGTGCACACAAATACATTTCTAAGCTTTTGGGTTATACTTTCTTTTCATAATATTCATACCCAAAGTGATAGCAAGCTGCATGAAGTTAAAATGAAATGACTCATAACTTTATTATAATATTTATCCCCCACAAACGTTTACATTCACTTTAAATCTATCCATCCATCCATCTTCTACCGCTTACTCCTTCTTCAGGCTCGCGTGGAACCTGGAGACTTTCCCAGGGAGCATCGGGCAGATACTGTAAAGTGACATTGTTTTATGTGGCCCGGGTCTGGCCCAGACACTGTAAGACAGGCTGAACGTCGGCTTGGTCCCCGGGCCAGATGTGGCCCAGAAACTGCTAAATGTACTTCATTTTAGCAGGGAAACACAAATTCAACCATTTAATAAGATTAAGGGCTTTTATTAAACATTAACAAATACACTAAAAATAAGAACATTTATTAACAACACACTTTTAAAACAACAAAATAACAAGTAAATATATTTACAGTATATTTAAAGACAAAATATATATAATATATATATATGTTTCATTTTTATTGAACATTTCTGCTGAACACTTCTGATGAACATTTCTACAGAACATTTCTGCTGACCATTTCGCTGACCATTTCTGCTAAACATTTTTGCTAAACATTTCTGCTGAACATCTCTAATGACCATTTCTGCTAAACATTTCTGCTGAACATTTCTGCTAAACATTTTTGCTAAACATTTCTACTGTTTCTACTATATAAAAAATATATATATATAAATTCTCTCTCACACACACACAAATAAATTCAACCACTTTAAAACATCAATGACTTTTATAAACAATTAAAAAATTCAATATCAACAATATGAAGTCATATCATATGAATAACTATTAACAAATAAATAAGTCAAATGGGCTCATGGTGGCTTAGTGGTTAGAACGTTCGCCTCACACCTCCAGTGTTCGGTTCCCGCCGGGGCCATGTGTGTGCGGAGTTTGCATGTTCTCCCCGTGCTGTGGGGGATTCCTCCGGGTAGAGGCTGGTTGGTAGGTTGGTAAATTGTCCATAGTGTATGAATGGGTGTGTGTGAGTGTGTATGTGATTGTGCCCTGCGATGGACTGGCACCTTGTCCAGGGTGTAACCCGCCTTGTGCCCGATGCTTCCTGGGATAGGCTGCAGGTTCCCCGCGACCCTGAAGAAGGAATAAGCGGTTGAAGATGGATGGATGGATAAATAAGTCAAACAAATATATATACATTTTGTAAAGAAAAGACATATAGAGAACATACAGTTGCGGTCATAAGTTTACATTGTTGTTGTTTGTTGTTGTTATCCGGTCAGTCAAGTCCGACTCTCTGCGATTCTATAGGCCATCTCTCGCCATGCTTTCCGGTCCCGGACATTCCCCTTCAGCTGCTCTATGCCCAAGCCAGTGTCCGTTTTGATGGCGTCGAGCCACCGCATTCTTTGGCGGCCTCGTCTTCTTGTTCCACTGACCATTCCAAGCTTCATTGCTTTCTCCAGTGAATCTGATCGCATCACATGACCAAAATAAGTCAGCCGAAGTCTGGTGATCTTTCCCTCAAGCGAACATTCTGGCTTGATGCGCTCCAGAACCTCTTCATTGGTGACCTTAGCTGTCCATGGTATCCGTAACAGTCTTCTCCAGCACCGTAGCTCGAAAGCATCAATCCTCTTTCGGTCAGCTTTTTTCAGGGTCCAGCTTTCACACCCATACATTAATATAGGGAACGCAATAGCATGGACCATTTTGCATTTGGTTGTGAGGTTGATGTCTTTGCTCCTCTTTCAGGGCCGCAGTCTCCAGTTCAGTCGATCATGGATCCGAGGAAACAGAAATTTTTGACGCATTCAATCTCTTCACTATCGATGGTTATCTTGACTGGTCCGTTTCCAGCTGTTGTCATGATCTTTGTCTTTTTTATGTTGAGGTGGAGACCCATCTTTTCGCTTTCCTTTTTGATTCTTAATATGAGGTGTTTCAGGCCATCTTCCGTTTTCACCAGTAATGTTGTATCATCCGCATAGCGGAGATTATTAATATTTCTGCCTCCAATTTTCACGCCGATTTCCAATTCTTCCTGATCTAATTTCCTCATGATCATTTCTGTGTAGAAATTGAAAAGAGAGGGAACAGAATACAGCCTTGTCGTACACCTTTCTCGATCTTAAACCACTCTGTGTCTCCATATTGTGTTCGAACAGTTGCTTCTTGGTCTTTATATAAGGATTTTATCAGCTGGATCAGGTGCACTGGCACTCCCAGTTGCAGGGCCTTCCATAGCTTATCGTGTTCGATGCAATCGAAAGCCTTACTATAGTCGATAAAGCAGATGTAGATGTTTTTCTGATGTTCATGACATTTCTCCATAATCCATTGCAGATTTGTGATATGGTCACGGGTACCACAACCTCGTTTGAACCCAGCTTGCAAGTCAGGTAGTTCAGCTTTAATGATTGGGTTCAGGCGTTGCTGTATGATCTTCAAAAGGTCTTTGCTCGCATGAGGAATCAGGGCAATTGTACGGTAATTGCAACAGTCCCTTGCGTCACCTCTCTTATGCAGTGGGATGAATACTGATCTCTTCCAATCCTTTGGCCACCTGCTTGTTTCCCAGATCTTCTGGCAAATCTCTCTGATAGCGACTGTTGGAAAAGGCCTCAACATTTCTGCTGAGATGCAGTCAATACCAAGTGCCTTATTGTTTGGTAACTGCTTCAGTGCCCACACGACTTCCTCATCCAGGATAGCTGGCTCCATTTCCACTGGGTCATTGTGGGATGGCTCGGGGTCATTTGTGCTTGCTTACAACTCTTCCGTGTATTCTTGCCATCTGCTTCTGATGTATTTCTGACCAGTCAGGACCTTCCCGTTCTTGTCTTTGATTGCTTTACTGCCTTTGCCTTTGTGAGCAGTAAAAGGAGTTCGAATTTTCTTGACCTGGGCAAAGAGATTTCTGCTGTGACCTTTTCGAAAGTCCTCCTCCACCTGCTTGCATAGCTGATCCCAGTGTGCTTCTTTGTCTTTCCTTGATGCCCTTTGAAATTCTCCGTTTAACCTCCTAGCCTCGATTCGGTCCCCAGCAGCTTTGGCTGCTCTTCTTTGATTGGCAATTTTGATGGTTTCGGGGACGCCACTTGCGCCCTTTCTCTCTAGTTTCTTGTATGGTATATGTTTTCCCGCGCTGTTTTGATAATGGTGGATTGAAATTCCTGCCACAATCGTCCGTGTTGTTTGTATTTGCACGGGGAAGGGGAGTTTTGATGCGAGGAAAAAAATACAAACTTTCCCCCAAAATTTGCTTTCCAGCATTGACTGCAAAGAATGTAGTCTATCTGATTTTACATACCCCTTGCTTAATCTTCAAAATCTTAATACTTTTAACAAAATAAGATTGATCATAAAATCGTCCCATGCTTTTTATTTAGTACTGTCCTGAATAAACTATTTCACATAACAGATGCTAACATACAATCCAAGATAATCGCTGAATTTATTTAAAAAAAAATTACCCAGTTCAAAAGTTTACACACAATTGATTATTAATACCATGTGTGTATATATATATGTATATATATGTATATATATATATTTATTTATTTATTTATTTATCACACTCACACTGGAAGGAATTAGTTTTAAAAAGGTGTTTCAACTGATTTAACTGACTCTCATTATAAATAGTATATCAATATAAAGCCTTCACAGATACTGACACAGTGAAGTTAATCAGAGTAAATTAATCTGTAAAATCGCTCATCAGCTGATAAGGGACTGGAGTGACCTATAATATAATCACTCAGCTCGCTTGCACTTGATAAGTGGAAGCATTTTTTTTTATATCATATTTTTTCATACTTTTTCTGCATTCTGTTGACATGTGTGACGCTTTATAAATCACACGCGCGGTCTGGTTGCTGTTCAGTACGCGTTTCACTCTGATTGGCTGATTAAATTCTCGACCAATCAGATTTCAGTGCGTTGCTTTGCGTTGCAATGCGGAAGCGTTTTACTTCAGAAAGGATTCGTGGATGTTCATAGCCCCGCTCAAGGCTCTTATTAGACTTTACAGTAGATTAGTTGTGTTGTGGATGTTCATAGCCCCGCTCAAGGCTTTTATTAGACTTTACATACTTTAGATTAGATGTGTTGTGCACAGATATGAGAAATGATCAGCTCACACAAGCAGAACAAAAGCCCATGTGTTTTTGTGTAATTAAGGTTAATTGTAATAACACAATCACCACACACTTTAAACAAACAAAGAAAAAACGTTATACACTCTACACAAAGATGTCCTACTCATCTTTGTATTACAAAATGCTTATAGTAGATAAAGCTCCACTGGATGGTTGTAATCATCCAAACACTGAAAGCACTAATATTTTGCAAATGTGTTTATTCCAGTGTAAAAACAAAATCTGAAACCGCTCCAGAAAAGGACTGATTTTGTAGGTGATTTGTGTGTTTGTTCTGTATAGTTGTATTGTATTACTTGTATTATGTTCAAAATACAAAGCATGTGCTTTGTTATTAGCCCACCCCCAACTTTCACTCTTTACAGTGTTACAAATTTAGCATTGTATGTTATATGGTTCAACAGCTATTCATCATCATCATAATTATAATAATAACAACAATATAAAGTATTAAAGTCCAGGGGTTGTGTATAGATGTTCTGCATCATTACAACTACAGTCCCCTCTGAAATACTGGAACAGCAAGGCCTATTGTTTTCACTAAACATTGAAGACATTTGGGTTTGAGATCAAAAGATGAATATGAGACAACAGATCAGAATTTGAGCTCTCATTGGCTTTTGGTTGTGTCCAGATGTTGTGCATCAGTACATCTATCTAGTCACAACCTCTTTTTTTTCAAATGTATTAATTGATTTTCTTGAATTGAAGTACAGAATACAACATTCAGGGCGTCACATATTCACTCATAGACAAAACATTATACATTAAAGTTCCTACAATTATAGCTGTGCATGACCTAAACAGAAATATATGTTATAAATTTACGTGTCTGCTGTAACAGGTAGGGAATATTACACAAATGCATAATCCATAATCTCTTTGTACTGTATTAATTTCAATCTAGTGTTGGCATTGGGCTTCTTGATATATTGTTTTCCAGTCTTCCTCACAAATGTTTATAGTTAAATCTCTTTACCCAAGCAATTATTTTCTTCTCAGAGGATTCCATGTTTGCCTTGCATCTCTGGGATATGGGGTTCACATCCTGCCTGCGTCCTGTGTGTATAGAGTTTGCTTTTTCTCCCTGGGCTTCCTTCAGGCACTCCAGTTTCCTCCCCCAGTCCAAAGACATGCGTGGTAGGCTTTTTCTAAAGCAGCTGTAGTAACTAGAAATGCACTCACATCCTTAATCAGCCAATTTGATTATTTATTTATTTATTTATTTTAAAAAGCATTAAAACAACAACATTGAGGAAATTTACTAGGTAGAACCAGTGACCATAGTGTCATATTCATTGTGGACTCTCACAATCCCCTTAATTGTAGCTGAAAACTAAAACTTTTGAAATAGAGGTAAAAACTGAAGGAGGAAATTTCCATCTATGCCCCAAACCACAAGTCAGGAATACTTTCCATGTTATAAATCACATCTGGTAGCTTGGTATAAACATATTCAGTTCTACTAATCAATACTATAATATGTACAGTGTTTTAAACGTATGCAAAAACTGGAGGAGAAGGAGGAGGAAGAAATTTCTCTAAATCTGGTGGTAGTGGTGGTTTGGCTGTTAGTGATTGGAAGGGTTACTGAATTGAATCTGGGTTACTGATTGGAAGGGTGGTGGTTCAAGCCCCAGCACTGCCAAGCTGCCATTGCTGACCTCTTAACCCTAAGGCCCTTAGACCTCTCTGCTGTATCATGGCTGATCCTGTGCTCTGATCCCAACCTACTAACATGCTGGGACATGCGAAAAAAAGAATTTCACTGTGCTGTAACATGACTAATAAGGATTCATTATTATTAAATTCCCCCAAACTACTATTTAGGAATACCATGTTGGCATACATCATAAATCATATCTGGTAGCCACAAATCAAAATCAAATCTATTCACCCACTTTAATGAGAGCCTTAAAAAGAAAAAGTTTGCAGGTAATAAAGGAGCAGTGTGTCATTTCTAACTGTGATCGACACTCACATACAGCCAGTGATTGAACAGAAGAGAACACAAACTACCAGCCAATCATGGTGAAGGGGCGGGACTTGTTGGGCTGAGAATGTGAGAATGTGGCTGTGCAGCAGCTTATGGCTCCGCCCCGGACGCCCAGACTCTCCACCCTCTCAGTGTCCTGCTGCAGCATTTACCCCTCTCACGCGCGTACGGTTTTGGGTCTTTCATGGTGCGCGCTTGTGAGAGAAAAATGAAGTTCTTGGTGGCAGTAACGATTATTGTTGCGTCGGTGTTTTTCCTGCTGTTACCCAACGGCTCTCAGGCTGATGAGAAGAAGAAAGGGCCCAAAGTCACGGCCAAGGTAAACAAACACTGCAGACTGGACCTACAGTAATGCTGACCGCTGCTGTTCTCGCGCAGAGCAGGGTCGTGCAGAGCAGGCACGCGCTTTATAGTCGGGAAAAGCTAGTTGGAACACAGACACACACACACTGGTTGTCTTTCCTTAACATTGTAACTATTCTACTGTTTAATCACTAAGGCTAGCTCGTGATGGTGTGTGTGGCGCGCGCGCCTTCAGGTATATTTTGAGATTAGTGCAGGAATGTTTGCGTGTGTGATGATGCATTAGGAAATGTGTTGGTTAATAATGATGCGGATGATGAGTGTGAGGCCGTGCAGCAGGCGTAGCCGGGGATTTGCTGAGTGTGACTGCTGTGTAATGGCGCGTGTAGGCCACGTCTGCGTTAACCGGCTGATGTGCGCAGTGCGCGTGCGCACGAGCCGAGTTTCCTGATTCGCCGCTCCTCGCTGGAAACTGTGAGAATGTTTCTGAATTACCACACACACACACACACACACACACGCGCGCGCGCTCCTTACTATTGTCTGCTCTTCCCGCACACAGATCTGTTTCTGTTTGGAGTTACTAACATCAGAAGATAATTTAAGCGCCATTACGTGTTGTTTGATTTATTTATTTTTTTGTGAGAAATTAGTTTAATAGCTTAATGTGCGTCGTGATAACAACTCAGTTGTAGTTTTGTTTGTCTGGTTCTTTGTTCCTCCCTGGTGTAATAAAACTACACGTCCCAGAAACACCCGCGTTGGTGTAGTAAAAAAAAAAAGGCGTTGCTAATTGGCAGGTCTCAGTTCTTCCTAGATGGTTACAGAGGTTCTGATGCAGCAGGATGAGGTTGCTCGACTGGAGAAGGGAAAAAAGATTTCCTAAGCAGCCTAAAATTTTGTGGACACAATTTATGTATAAAGTCCAGATTTCCCCTGTTATAATAACCTACGAAAGCCCTAAGAGGTCATGCATGATTAATTAGTTTTTTCAGTTATTTTCTTGTGATCTTGGCATAACCAAATGTTGTTTTCTCCCGATGTAATTGAGAAAATCTCCGTCTTTGTGAATGGGACTGGTGTTACATGCACGCTGGCATCTTTGCCATAATAAATGTAATAATTGGCTGCTGTAGAGATGGACTTTATCTCCACTTTAAGAGAGAGGAGTGTGTTCCCTTCTCGAGTGTCGGACACTCATGTGGAAGTCGTGGATCCTGCAGGGATGAGGTATTTTTGTAGGCCAAACCGGAAGTCTGTATCACCCTAATTCCCTTGACAAAAAACCAACACGATTTTTTTTCCGTTGGCTTTTGGATTATTGCAGAAAATAAACTGTGACCAACAAACGTTTGATTCGTGATGACGTTTAATTTTCCTGTAATTACATCCTCTGTTGTGCCATTTAACTGCTTGTTAGGAACTGTCTTTTTTTCAGGCCGTGTAACAGCTTGTTTAAAAAAATAATAAATTCCTGAGTGGGATATTACTGATGTATTTTGCATCTTGGTATAATACGTGAAGATGTCTCCAGCTTTTGTTAACCACAGACCTTATTTTAGGCATTTAAGCGTCAATCCCATTCAAAAAACCTATTGACTTTGTGACCTGTGGATGTCCAGTACACAGGAAAATTAAGTCGAGATCACGAGGAAAACAACAATTTAATACTTCCACTACAAGAGCATGAGTGAGATCAGGCACTGATGTTAGTGAGGAGGTCTGGGGTGCAGTCGGTGTTCAGTTCATCTTAAAGGAGGTCAGGGCTCTGTGCAGGACACTTAAGTTCTTCCAGTCCAGGCTTGACACACCATTTGTTAACGGTGCTCACTTTGTTTGATGTTGGAACATGTTTGCGTATCTTAGTTCCAGTGAAGGGAAATTGTAAAGCTACATCATACAAAGATATGCTGTGCAATTGTGTGCTTCAAACTTTGTGGCAACAGTTTTGGGAAGAACCACATGGATGTATGATAATCGGGTGTCCACATACTTTTTGCCATATGGTTTGAAATCTACCCGAATTCGGTTTTGAACACACTTTCATCCTCTTCTGAAATGAACCTAAAGGTTCCCATTTCTGTACGTGACTCCTTTTTTATTTATTTTTTACTCATAATCCCTCTGTCCTGTCTCAGGTTTATTTCGATATCCGAGTTGGAGATGAGGACATAGGGCGCATTGTCATCGGACTGTTCGGAAAAACTGTCCCAAAGACCACTGAGAATTTCCTCGCCTTGGCTACAGGAGAAGTGCGAGCTCTCAACCTTACTTGTTCAGCCAAATTCACTTATTTCCAGTTAGATAATATACTGAATAAATGAGTTCTCTTGTGCTTCAACAGAAAGGATTCGGTTACAAGGGCAGCAAGTTCCACCGTGTGATTAAGGACTTTATGATCCAAGGAGGCGACTTCACCAGAGGAGATGGAACTGGTGGTATGAAACCTATCCTCTGTTAACACCTTTTAACATTGTTACATGGGTATTTTTGTTTGCTGTATATATGTTTTAGAGAATATTTGATATTCCTTGTCCTGTAAAAAAAATGAAGCAGTCCACCTTTCCACAGCTTTATTTAATCAATGTATAAATATCAATGAACATAACCTAAAATATTAATATCAGAGCTTTTTATTTCTGAATTTCTACTCGCATAACGCACGTTGACATTACTCATTACTTATAGTCTTGCATGTCTGAGTTATTGAGTTTTAGCTTAAATCCCCTCAATTCAAGAAACCAGTCCAATCAACTAATAACTATAAGAACTCAATAAAAAAAATTCACACCTTTTAATATCTGTATGCCGTGTTGATATTTCTGTAAAGCTGCTTTGAAACAATGTCTATTGTAAAAATCACTATACAAAATTTAATTGAATAAGGAATGAGTTTGGTTATTGTAGGGTTTGAATTCCAAAAAAAAAAAAAATCTGACCCCAATCTGTGGACCACTGCATTAACATACCTTTGGGTCAGTGTTCGAGATCATCTGCTGTTCTAAAAAAACAACTTTCTTGTACAGTTGAAGTGTGTTAACACCGCTGTGCTTTTAGCTTCTCTACAGTCCATGTCTAGATTAAATGTGGTCCAGTTTAAGTGTCCAGATTACAACTTTATCACATTACAAGTGTGTAAGCTGGTTCTGTTCTGCTGCTTCGGTAGGAAAGAGCATCTATGGTGACCGCTTCCCTGATGAGAACTTCAAGCTGAAGCACTATGGACCAGGATGGCTGAGCATGGCCAATGCAGGCAAAGACACTAATGGCTCCCAGTTCTTCATTACCACCGTGCAGACGCCATGGCTCGACGGGAAACACGTAGTCTTTGGCAAGATCTTGGAGGGGATGGTGAGTTTCTTCATTTATCTTCAGAACCTCAGTAAAATATTTATAGGAAAAAGGTTTATCAGAGCGTCCTGTTAAACTGTAGTGATGGAGTCTTTTGTTGTAGTCTTGTGTACTGTTATGTTTTGCTTATGGTCCTGGAGAAACGTTTAATTCCTATGTATAAAGCTACACAGAGGAATAAAAACCCACTTGTCTTGACTTGGAGAATCAGCCATTTTGTTGCTCGTGTTTATTTCTGAATATTTGTATTTGCTTTTTTTTTTTTTAAGGATGTGGTGAGAAAGATTGAAGGCACAAAAACGGACGGCAGGGATAAACCTCTAAAAGACGTCATCATCCACGACTCTGGCAAAATCGAGGTGGAAAAACCTTTTGCTGTTGCAAAAGAGTAAAATCTCCCTGTATGGGAGAAACAGGACTGTGGGGTTTTAGGGTTTTAGCATGTGTGTGGTACTGCTAATATAGTGTGTGTGCGTGCGTGCGTGTACGCGTGGTGCTTAAACCCAGCCCGCCTCTAACTACAAACATCTGTAGCGGTCCACCTTGGGTCCATTTTGAACAGGCATTCCACTCGGTCACACCATGACCAAATTAACACCTGCTTTTTGTAAACAAATCTTCAATAAAGGATCCAGGTTTTTGTTAATTGCTCTGTGTGCCCCACTTCAATGTTCACACCACAGACCATGAACACACACACAGAGTTTCTTTTTGGAAATATATATTATATACACACCCACCCACGTGGTTTAATTATAAGTGTAGCGAGTGGATTTTATGGATTAGCAGAGTGTTGACTTATTAAAATTAGCACACCCAGACTAGGAGTGAAATCTCCAAATAATCTCAAATAAATCAACATTCATAGATTCAGCTGTTAGTCTTGTAACTCCTCCAAGTCTGTGTTGTAGATAAAACAGAGACGTTCTCTTTACCCTCCTGTTTTGTTCACTACTAAATTCTATTAATGCAGGCCATCTTTTTTTATTTTATTTCTTGCAATAACATTCGTAAAATGTACTTAAGATACCCAAAATAATCCACTCTGGTCAAATTCACATGAACAGTGTGTGTCTGTGATATAAATTATATATTTAATGTTTACTCAGGTTTCACACTTCACTTTGTCAAATTTTAGTCAAACTTTAAAGAACATAAATTGATCAATTACATCATGAATGTTAAGTTAATCATAAATCAAATCCAGTGTAGTAGGTTTTTCGATGCATGGTGTCACGGTGGGTTCATGTCCATGTTCTCCCAGCTTCTGCGTCGGTTTCCTCTGGGTTCTCCAGTTTCTTTTAGCCTTACAAAAACATGCAGGTAGTTGGACTGGCTAATGTAAAGGTGTGAATGTTTGTACAACCTCATCCGGGAGTGTATTCCAGCCTTGCACCCAGTGCTCCCAGGATACTGAAAGTGTATGAGCAAGAGATACCAAACCTCGCCGAATATGTAAACAGTATTGGCTTTCCTCGGCTAACGAAAATCGTATCAATGCTGAGGATGTTTTATCCGAATGATAAAAGCACCATTTCCATCAGCCCTTCTGAGGCAAGGTCCCAAAAGCAGGAAGCCTGGTCAGTGTTGGAAAAGGGTACCCCTCCTGTGTCTCAGGTTGTCTGTGCTTCTGGCAACGAGCTCAGGCTGCCTCTGTCTACGACGATGGAGGGGATAGAAGGAAGTCTGGGAACATGCTTAATGCTGGGCTTGGAGCACGTCCTAAAGTCCATCTTATTCTCTTTGGGGAAGAAGCCCTGCAGGACACCAGCTACAACCACATCTGGCAGATCTGCAGGAACAGATAAAAAAAACATTTATAAAAATGTCATAATATATAAATGAGATTTTATTAACTGGATTCATCCTCAACAGTATTTCACTTAATTAAATAATAATCACAGAAACCATACAGTATTGAATAAAGGTGTATGCATTATGTTCAAATGTACTGTACATTCTAATATTCATCAATTTAGCATTTGGCTAATATGTAAGATTAAATTCATGTCTGGTGTAATTCTTGTTTTGCAGTTAATGAATATAAACCACCAATAATTACAGCAAGTAAAGTAACGACAAAATTGTAAAATACGCTAATAATCACAATTGTGTATGAGGTAAAAGTACAGGAAATGTGATTTAGTGTGAACACATGTAAATGTGAATTAGAAAGCACATATGTGGATCTTTATTAGTTCCTCTGTAGACTAACAGGCGCCATTAAGCTCTGACCAGGATGCAGAGTTTTGTGCTTTCTGACGAGTGCTATGTTTATATGAAATAAATATTGATTTACTCAGGATAGAAATGGCCTCCCTGTGGTCGCCTGTGAGAGGGCACTGTGCAGCATTTTATTAGTTGCGATTAGAAGTAACTATATGTAGCTTCCAAAGATAATTTCAATATAAATGAAACCATGAATCAATGTGAAAATTGGCTCTCTGATTTACGTTACATGTGAAGCTTCATACTAGCTTCACTGGCAGATAAATAAAGTAAGCTAACTTCATAAGTAGGGGAAATTAACACTTTGCAGCAAAATGTTTTCCAAACAAAAGAACAACATAGAAATCATTCTCATGGCTGAATCCAGAAGCTGTCGCAAGGTTGCGATGGACTTTAACAGGAAACGTGACGAGCACCTCACACACGACACGGTCACCAAAGTTGGGAGAAACCAACTTACAAAGAAATGACAATCATGCAGAGGATGTTTTGTAAATAAAGTAACATTTTGCTAATTAAAAAAAAAAGTGTTAATTACCCCTATGTATGGAGATTTTTGGGACAACCTGTAGCTACAGTTGGGTACATAAGTATTTGGAATGGAGGGACTATTACAAAAAATGGCTGCAATTCCTAAACAATTAAAGCAATATTTTTTGTTCAATCCCCTTGAATTAAAGCTGAAAGTCTTCACTTCAATCACATCTTGCTCACTTCATTTCAAATCCATTGTGGTGGTGTACAGAGGCAAGGTTATTGCATGTCAAACAGGAACTAATTGCAGGTAGGAGCTAAAGTTGTACAGTGAGGGAAAGAAGTATTTGATCCCCTGCTGATTTTGTACGTTTGCCCTCTGACAAAGAAATGATCTATAATTTTAATGGTAGGTTGATTTGAGCAGTGAGAGACAGAATAACAACAAAAAAAATCCTGATAAACGCATGTCAAAAATGTTATAAATTGATTTGCATTTTAATGAGGAAAATAAGTATTTGACCCCCTCTCAATCAGAAAGATTTCTGGCTCCCAGGTGTCTTTTATTCAGGTAATGAGCTGAGATTAGGAGCACACTCTTAAAGGGAGTACTCCTAATCTCAGTTTGTTACCTGTATAAAAAACACCTGTCCACAGAAGCAGTCAATCAATAAGATTCCAAACTCTCCACCATGACCAAGACCAAAGAGCTCTCCAAGGATGTCAGAGACAAGATTGTAGACCTACACAAGTCTGGAATGGGCTACAAGACCATTGCCAAGCAGCTTGGTGAGAAGGTGACAACAGTTGGTGTAATTATTCGCAAATAGAAGAAACACAAAAGAACTGTCAATCTCCCTCGGCCTAGGGCTCCATGCAAGATCTCACCTTGTGGAGTTGCAATGATCATGAGAACAGTGAGGAATCAGCCCAGAACTACATGGGAGGATCTTGTCAATGATCTCAAGGCAGCTGGGACCATAGTCACCAAGAAAACAATTGGTAACACACTACGCCGTGAAGGACTGAAATCCTGCAGCGCCCGCAAGGTCCCCCTGCTCAAGAAAGCACATATACATGCCCGTCTGAAGTTTGCCAATGAACCTCTGAATGATTCAGAGGACAACTGGGTGAAAGTGTTGTGGTCAGATGAGACCAAAATGGAGCTCTTTGGCATCAACTCAACTCGCCGTGTTTGGAGGAGGAGGAATGCTGCCTATGACCCCAAGAACACCATCCCCACGTCAAACATGGAGGTGGAAACATTATGCTTTGGGGGTGTTTTTCTGCTAAGGGGAGAGGACAGCTTCACCGCATCAAAGGGACGATGGACGGGGCCATGTACCGTCAAATCTTGGGTGAGAACCTCCTTCCCTCAGCCAGGGCATTGAAAATGGGTCGTGGATGGGTATTCCAGCATGACAATGACCCAAAACACACGGCCAAGGCAACAAAGGAGTGGCTCAAGAAGAAGCACATTAAGGTCCTGGAGTGGCCTAGCCAGTCTGACTTGGAGAAGATCTGCAAAGAGGAGTGGGACAAAATCCCTCCTGAGATGTGTGCAAACCTGGTGGCCAACTACAAGAAATGTCTAACCTCTGTGATTGCCAACAAGGGTTTTTCCACCAAGTAATAAGTCATGTTTTGCAGAGTGGTCAAATACATATTTTCCTCATTAAATTGCAAATCAATCTTATAACATTTTTGACGCGTTTTTCTGGAGTTTTTTGTTGTTATTCTGTCTCTCACTGTTCAAATAAATCTACCATTAAAAGTATAGACTGATCATTTCTTTGTCAGTGGGCAAACGTACAAAATCAGCAGGGGATCAAATACTTTGTTCTCTCACTGTATGTGAGGAACTGAAGAAACTTTTAGACCACATGAATCATAGAATTGATCCAAAGAATCATTCGAGCCAAATTTAGATTTTTTGCTTTATTAACCTGATTTGCACAGAACTGAGAAAATCTCGATTCATATGATACTTGTTGCGATTGTCGCCTACTTCTTAGTTGCTCTCTAGTGTAAATGTAGGGTAAAGTGGTGCGCTGTATCCTTTACGCATCATGTGGACCGGATCTTGTGTCCATGCAGCTCGAGCTGATTCATTACCAGGGTCGGGAGGGTTACTTTAAAAATGCAATCCGTTACAGTTATAAATGTCATCAGTAACATAATCCAAGTATCACAATATGAAAGTGATGTAATCTGATTAGTTTTGGATTTCTTCAAGGTCAATTCTGTAAATAAAGTCAAGAGAAAAGCAATACCATTGGAAATAGTTTTATTTAGAGTTTATTTTAGAGCTTAACAACCATGTTCAAGGTTTGGTTTTGTTATAAGAAAATTAATTAATTAATTAATGAAAGATCACTGTCCCTGATGCAGGTAACAAATGTTAAGGTGGCCATATTCTGGTTTTCCAAAAAGAGGACACCTTTTTTTTTTGTCTTAATAGAATTCAAAACATATATTAATAGAATTCTGTCATTATGAATGCAGATTTTAATACACTAAAAAAGACACCTACATTCTTCTGAATGTCCATGGATTAAAATAAAATATCAGATGCCACGAGTGCCATTTATACAATTGAATGACCATGTAATACGACGCGATGTGATGACATTAAATTACAAATGACCTTATATGGTCATGGGCAATGTTTTGACTCAGGACAGCGGTCATCAAGCAAATGTTGGATTCTGTACATGACAACGCTTTATCTTCGCGCGTTCGCTGAGAATCCCAGACAATTTCTCAAATTTTGAAATCCCGGCCGGACGCATTTTTTTAAGGTCTAAAAAAGAGGACATATGGTCACCCTAACAAAAACATTTCAGAGAATAATTTGTGTTCATTTCTATGCAAAATTTATTTGTGTATGCACCAGAAGGTTCCTCATGTATGTCACAACTGGCAAGAAAGAACCAGAACTATAATCCAGTAGCTGTCTATATTGTGCTATATCAAAAGATTAATTTCTTTGGGTTTTAAATGAAAAAAAAAAAGTCACCCTGATAATATTCCTATTTTGATTACTTTGTTTGTTGACAACCGTGACTGTCACGGATTACAGTTACCAGTTTTTTGTATCCTGATCACATAAGGCCATTACACGTTCTCCATTACTCCCCCAAGCCTGATCATTAGTCAAGTTCAAATCACTGCCTGTTTTTAATGTCATGAGTGAGAAGTAGGTTTGTACTTGTTTCTACTCAACAGTGAGAAATAAGGGCCAACATGTATAAAAGATTATCCGAGTACTGACTGATGTCCTGTGTGCTCTTGAAATATTTCACATCCATCCATCCATCTTTTACCGCTTACTCCTTTTCAGGGTCACAGGGAAACCTGGAGCCTATCCCAGGGAGCATCAGGCACAAGGCGGGGTACACCCTGGACAGTCCATCGCAGGGCACAATCACATACACATTCATACACTACGGACACTTTAGACACGCCAATCAGCCTACCATGCATGTCTTTGGACTGGGGGAGGAAACCGGAGTACCCGGAGGAAACCCCCGCAGCACGGAGGGAACATGCAAACTCCGCACACACATGGCCCCGGCGGGAATCGAACCCCGGACCCTGGAGGTGTGAGGCGAACGTGCTGAGCCACTGTGCGCCCCCAATATTTCACAATGTGGATGTTCACCCAGCTTCTTTACTTTTTCTTTTACTTCGTAGCAAATCACGAAGCAAACAAATATGATGCGCTATATAAAAGCGCTATATAAGTGCACATTTACCATTTACAATGCAAGATAAAAATGGCAGTTGTATCAACATCCACATTGTAAAGTTCACATATTTGTGTCACTGTGCTCTAGGCAATGTTTTGTCTGTAAAACATACTGTTGTGTCTGCAAATAGCAGTTAATACATAACAGCCCCCATTGGGAGCACTCAGTTTAACCTGCACAGCATATACCATGCCAAAAGGACCCTGAGGGCAGCATCACTAAGTATTAAATACATTTCAGTTAGCGTGATCAATACTTGTTTCCCGTGTCATTCAACTTTATTACACATAACTTTATTTATGGACTTTAATGTTGTGAATTCTTTATATTTCTGGATTTATTGTATTAATACTGAACCCTGGTGAAAATTTCATGTGAATAGCCTCATTGGAAATATATTTATTGAAATAAATGTTGACGTGTTAAATACTTATTTCCCCCTCTGTACGTACCAGGCAACACTGGCTCTTATACATGATGCCAAGTAAGATTATATGGTGATTAGAATAATGCATGCATTACCTGACTTTGAAGCAAAGAGATAGGGGTCACGTGAGAAACCCACCACTCTCTGATGCAGTAGATCACAGCTGGAAGAGATTAAATACACAAGTAAGGCAAATTGTACACTGCTGCTTAATATCATTTAACAATTTACCAAACTGTACTTAAGGACGATAAAATTATATGTCAAGCGTTTAAATGTGTTAAGTACGCAGAGGTCCTTGGTTACTGGTGGAAATTATACAATGCTTAACAATTTACAAATATTTCACTTAATAGACACGAGAGAAAGAAGTAGTCTGTTCTGCAAAATGCCCAACCAATTAATGTGTACAACCCCTGTCAAAAAAGTGGATGTTCACCCAGCTTCTTTACTTTTTCTTTTACTTCGTAGAAAATCACGAAGCAAACAAACATGATGAAAAACATTTTTTGTTTAATAGCTGAACATTCTCAAACATATTATATTTTATTATTTTAATGTATATTTCTTTTTCCAGATCAAGTAGAGGAAAACAATTATGGAATAAATCAACAACAACAAGAAAATCACAATCACAAATAAAGTGGTTCAGGCTGGTTCCAACTTTCTCAAATAGCGGTTGAAAGATCAGCTTTGCAGGATGGAGCCTAGTTATGGACCGATTTAAATTTTTTTAATTAAAAATCCAAATAAATGTTCAATGGGATTGAGATCCCGACTGTTTACTGGCCAGGTCATTGAGTCGATCTGCCTTTACTGAAGAAAGGCTTTAACACTCTTTTTTCTGTGGTGAGATGCATTATCATCCTGAAAAATGGCTTCATCACCAAACCTATTTTCTATCGTTGGAATGAGAAAAGTGTCCATTTTCAGTGTACACCTGTGCATTGACTGTTAAGGGTCTCCCCTGGTCCTTTACCTGACCTGCAACCCCATATCATAAATGAGTGGAAATTTGGTTGTTTTCTTCAGACGTTCTTTATAGGTTTCATTAGAACGGCACCAGACTAAAAGTTCCAGCATCATCTTATTGGCGCAGATTCATGATTCATCAGTGAATATCACTTTCATCCGATCCTCCACACTCCATGATCGCTTCTCTTTAGTCCACTGTACCCTTGTTTTCTTCTGTTTACTTGTTAGTGCTGGTTGTCCTTTGGCTTTTCTATACGTAAACCCCATTTCACTCAGCCCATATCTTACAGTTCTATCTCAAACACTGACTCCAGTTTCTGTCCACTTGTTTCTCATTTGTTTTGGCTTCTTTGGTTGACCCGTATGTTTTCCTTTTCCTTTGTTTATACTTGCACCAAATATTTGACACAAATGACTTGGAAAAACTGATATCTTTGGCTACACTCGGTGTCGGATTTCCTTCTTGAAGGAGTTTTATAATCCTTTCCATTGTTTCAATTGACAACTCTCTTGTTAGAGCTGTGTTTCCTTTCAATTAGCCAAGTCCAACAGCTCGTTAAGTTTGTAAGCTCTCTTTTAACTGCAAACTAATTTGCATTTTTAGACTTATGCGGTATTTGTTTTAGAACTGCAAATTACAATGTGATTCAATAATTATTATATATACTACAATTATTTCCTGAACTACGTCCTCTACCTGATCTGGGAAAAATAGGCCATTAATTAAAATAATATAATTTGATTTAGGTATGTTTCAGGAAGTTAGAATGTTTAGCTATTGAAGAAAAATAGTTTTAGAGTCATATTTAGAGCTGCATAAACTAATTGATAAAATCGCTAATAATCGATTATGAAAATCGTTGTCACTGACTACATTTACATGGACAACAATAATCCAATAATCTCTTAATCTAATTAAGACCATACTTTGATTAAGAAACTACCATGTAAACACCAAACTTAATCTAATTAAGGTCATAATCTAATTAAGCAATAATCGAATTAAGACAGGTGGATTACTCCTGTTTTAATCGTATTATGGACGTGCATTACAGACATGTAAACATCTTAATCACATTATGAACGTCGTGTGAGTGTTTTCACCGCATTTTGCGACAGGACACGATCACACACGGCAGTTTTACGGCGAACAACAGAGTTCGGCTGTGTCCCAAACTGCATACTTTCCTACTATAAGCCTGTAGTGGGGAAAAATTCATGTATCTCGGCTACTATACAGTAGGTAAGTAAGCGATTTGAGACGCACCCACGGCTTCAAGCAGTTGTCTATTTGCATGTACAGCATGACTAATAATTAACTGCACTTAAAGCGTTCGTAAAAAAAAAATTAAACAAAAACACCCAAAACTGTATGCGGTACCATAACGAAGACCAACTGTATGTTGATACGTGAAAATCTGGAGTGACGTCGAACGGCGTGGCACAGTGACGTAATGATGCGGGCTCTTAATCTAATTATGATCTAGAACATGTAAAACAGGAACAAGACAGGAGTATTCTAAAAGTGACTCATGTAAACACCTTAATCACATTATTATCTTACTCAGAGTAAGGTCAATAATTAGATTATTGCTGTCCATGTAAACGTAGTGAATGAATCTCATTATCAATTAGTTGCACGCAGTACATTTACTCCCTAGGTTACTTCTCTTCTGAAAACATAGTGTTTATACTTCGGAGAGTAAATACTAAAGTTTTGTCCTAAATGACGTACTATACATTCATACTATGCACTGTGTACTCTACCGTCTAGTGTATGAATTTTAGAAAGGTAATATTGTCTCAAATATAAACACGAGCGTTTTTTTTTAACACATGGAGAAGGTCAAACTTTATAAAGCGAACCTTGTGTAGCAGGGAAACACGACAGTGTTGCACGTGCACAAACTTATGTTTATATCTAAAACAATATGCTTAAAGGAATTGAGTAACAGAAACCACAAGGTGCAGTGGAAGTGAGTTTTTATTATTCATTCAGGACTGCAGTTTAATTATCAGTGCTTTTTTTTGAATCCATAAAAAATAATGAATAAATACTATTATATAATATAAACTTATATATGAGTACTTATGCATTAATATTTATGGATGCACAAAAAGCACAGAATTAAACTACAGTCCTAAATGAATAATATATATTCTGGGGTGTGTGTATTGGATTCTTTTTAGTCTTATATAATTAGACAAACAGTTGTGTAAAGTTTTAGTCTGAAGTTTATATTTGTAACATAGGATTTTATTTAAAATAAACAAAACAAAACAAAAAAGGTACTGAAAGTTTGCCTCCTGTCCGATTAATCGAAAAAACAATCGGCCAACTAATCGATTATGAAAATAATCATTAGCTACAGCCATAATCTTTTTTGGTTAATTTCTTACAAAGCTGGGTGAACATTCTCTAAGTGTGGGGATTCCATAATTTCTTCTCCTGCTTTAGAGACTAATATAACCAGGACAGAATGCTAAGATTAACCTTAATCTGTTCAATATTTTCATGAGGTCTTCTCAAAATTTTAATCTAAGCCCATCAACAAGTTTCAGTTTTCTGACAAACACATTTTGCCCTGATCCTCATTTTTACCAGAAACTGTACCCCCCACCCCCCAAAATAACAGGCAATTACAGTCTGTGTTAATAATGTACAAACTCCAAGCAGCTGATTTATTTGGTTTCTCTCTTTAAGAGGTATTTGTGCAATACTTTAAGTAAGCTTACATGTGTACACATTTTAAATGCTTTAACATAAAAAAAATTGTTCTACTATTGATTTAAACATTTATATAGTCGATGTTTCTGCAAGTTTTGCAACTCAACAACAACCTCAACAACAATTTGGCAACAAAACAAAACTCTTTTGCTTGTCTGACAGTTTTATTTGGTTGACAGTTGACAGAGTTTTATTTGGGGGGTTTTACATTATACAACGAAAGAAAAACTCAAACACGTCTTTATTAATGGGGTTTTATTCTGATTTTAACTGAGCTTCGTTAATTTAAAATATTTAAAACACCTACTTTGTTTTCCAATCAGTGGACTGTAAAGTGACTAAATGGAATAAATAATTTAATGTACGTAGTAGGAATATGTTTCTCTGTTGCCTTTTTGCACATTTTCACTACTATATATCAAATTGGGCACCTAGCCATTTGTGTCAGTATAAGTGATTTAAAAAAACAAACAAACAAACAAACAAAAACAGGACTCCGGAAGATTCTTACCTTTTCCCCTGTTCTTGTGTGTCCTTCTGCTGTTCATCACTAAAACAATAATAATCGCAAAAATGTTATTACACTTTATTATAAAAATGATTTAATGTTATAAAAATCATTACACATCAGTTAGTACAGAGTGCGTCAGTTGTCCAGCGTTATAAAGGTTTACGTTCGGACCTACAAGTGTAATTAACCAGCTAACAAAATGACTCACAGCAGAGACAAGCTTAGGGTCAGTGAGTCACTCTGCATATGTTGTCATTTAACCTCTTGAGGACAATGTAGACTAAGCTTAAATACACATGCACAGATTTACATGTTTCTAATACATGGCAATTGATCAGCGTTATGGTTGTGACATCAGACGGACAAACTTTTGAGAGAAACTACACTACATTAGTATAGTTCCGAAAGCTTTCTATAACAGGAAAGAGACTTGAATGAGCATAAAACTAAAGTATGAATTTGAAAATATTTCTTGTTTTTGGAATAACGGTGTTATGGACGTGACATTTTTGCATTATGGATGTGGCTCGTCTGAACCGTTTGTTATATCAGTGCAATGTAAGCGAGTAAATATTTTAAAATGTCCCTTTTTTCATGGTGAGGAGGAAAATCTGTGTGGAACTGTCGTGCAGCGACACGCAGCGCGAGAACGATACTACTCAGGTGTAGTACATACCGAAATCCGCAGATCTTGTTTGCCGTGTGGAAGTGTTTCACCTGCAGGAAGTCCAGCAGCTCCTGAGGGACCACTTCGTTCTCATACAGGATCACCTGCAAGCAGCAATCTTTACTGTAACATTACAACTACGACTGTTGCCACTATATCGTACAGGCAGCATATGGAGGAGGTGGGTGTGTGAGCTCCTGCTCTACCCTACCTGTATATAGTCCTCCAGCTCCTGCCGTCTCTGCTCCTGCGGTTTTGCACGCAGCTGGGTCCTCTTGCTGGGGAATTCAGGAGGCGGCTGTAGGATCTTCTTGAGCTTCCGGTGCAACGTGTGGAAATCACTCTGTCGCCGCAGAACAAAGTGCTTCCTCCCGTTGAACAAAATCTCCAACCTGAAGAGCTGTGAAACATAGAGACTACAATTCAGACTCGAGCTACAACAGTCCATTCCGAGGAAATTCCAAACAGTGCCCTCTAGTGAACTGACTTGGTTATGACCACATGGGTCTCTATATCTCTACATACTGAACACCCAACTAGTTTTTGCGCGTGATAAATATAAGACATCACTGTCTATTGTGCTAATGCCTCCTCTTGTTTTCTCTCTCTTATTCAAGTCATAGGAATGCTAGGACGATGTGGCAGCTAGCTATTCAGCAAAACCAGTAAGTCAGTAGAGATCAGGGCTCGTCACTGTAGCTCAGTGACACAGGCTGCTGAGCTCTGACGCATCTTTCCCTATTGTATAAAAGATAAAGAGGAGTTAAATGTGCTTGTTTATAGGCCAGTGTTCTGTTTCAGGGGCATTACAAGAAGTGTGAGCTATTCTAGTAACACTGGCAAAAAAAAAAAAAAGGAGAAGTCACCAGACAAAAGCAAAAGTGTTCTGGATTACTTTATAACGTTAGTGACAAATGGAGTCTTAATCAAGTTAAACAGAAAATACACCTGAACATTTGAAAACTGTGTCTAAAAGGCTGTAGGGATCCTAAAATCAAAGAAGGTAGAGGCTGTGACTAGCCCAGTTATGACCTGTGGTCCAGTTTGCATTGCACATACACTCTGTCCAAATAAATCAATCTAAATAAAGTTGTGCATTGGGACTTGGGTATAAAAGATATAAAGCTCATGGGAAAAATAAAGGCAATGTTCATTAACACGGGAGTGAATTGGACGCAACGAGGTGATCGCATGGCGATAGTGATGACATGGATAGTGCTTCAAGGAAAGATCCTCATTATATGGGTCATTGTTGAGTTCAGTACGGTTTTAGCTTTAAGAATATAATATCCAGGTGAAGTTATTCACTGTATAATGAATGAAGCTGACTTGAGCATAGTTTATAGAAAGTGGAATCATTAGACTGTCCACATGAGAACATCCACAATCATTATTAGTGGGCAAGTGGGCAAGAGTGGGTTTTAAATAAAAAGTCTGTACCTTTACTCCAAAATAAAACAAGTCAATCTCAGTAAAGAGCAGAGTCTGGGGAAAATACGTGCAAGTTCTGTAATAATACAGGAAGCACGGATATTATGATGAACCATTTCACACCTGAGTAAATGTTGAAGTTGTTACGGCTTAGCAACAGCCAACGGACGTTGTGTAAAATCAGGGAGTCAAAAGGTCACTGAATTTTTGTTTTGAGATTGATTTACATTTTTGTTTAGTAATCACAAACTGGAACATTAAGCTGTTGTTCAGGTTATTATTTATTAAGCTGTTGTTCAGGCGGCTGTGGTTCAGGTGGACAACCCGCTCTACCACTAATCGTAGGGTTGGTGGTTCGATTCCCGGCTCTACGTGCCAAAGTCTCCTTGGGCAAGACACTGAACCCCAAGTTGCTCCCGAGGGCAAGCTAGCGCCTTGCATGGCAGCTCTGCTACCATTGGGGTGTGTTTGTGTGTGAATGAGAAACAGCGTAAAGTGCTCTGTAGAACTGCTAAGGTTAAAAAAGTGCCATGTAAGTGCAGACCATTTGCCATTTCACCAAACTGTCTGAACATGTTTTAACACAGTGCTGAGGTACTTCACCTGTGCGGCACATCAGTAGTTATCAGTAAAGTTATTACATCAGTAATATTTTTCCATAACCCTCGCCATTTTCCGGGCTTGGGAAAGCCGCGTGGAGAGTGCACTGGTTCATGCAACCCTCCAGTGACTGGGGTTAGTTTCCCTGACCAGTAAGAGTGCCTCATGCTAGCCACTAGTCCACCAGAGAACCGCTTTCTGCCAAGGTAAATGGAGAATCAGATAAAGATTGGGACTCTTGTCATCATTGAATAAGTATATAGTTAACATCAGTTTACTATATGTTTTAAGAAAAAAAGGACGAACGCTCCTAACTTGATGGAAAAACCGCAAGTCTTTCTTACAATAAAGAGCACCACTCTGGCTTCAGAATGAGTCAGAATGAACCCTTAATATCCCCAATACCCCACAGTATATAGCACTGAAATTGTTGTTTCCCATTCAAATGAAGCCAGGTGGCCCCCACTCCTGCCATAAAAGAGAAATGCTGCCGTTTAAAGTAAAGGAGCTGTTTGTTCCTCTTTTGGTTCCTGAACGCTCACCCCCAGACTCTCCGGCACTTGCCCACTCAATTTATCTCACATCCCATCCACGGGTGACTTATGATCAATCTTTTTGTGGCCACCAATGTGATATTACAATGCATTAGAGATGCACTGAAAAAGGTTTAACCCAAAAAAATGGTCAAAAACACAGCTTTTGCTTTTCTTTAAAAAAAAAAATTGCTAATTACACCTAGAACAAAGTGTTAAATCTTACACATTACAAGTACTGTTAATGATAACTAGACACTGCTTGAAAAAACTGTTCGTTTGCTTAGCTCTCCCGCGCCAGTCAGCACTCGGACGTGTTCAAACAATTTGAGCAACAGTGACCATGTCGGGTTCTAACAGGGACGTTAGACATGTAATCTGTATAAGGATTATACTCTTTGCCATTATCAGGGAAACTTTTTGTGTTCCGGTAAATTTCAACTGAGGATTTCACGTCCTTGAAATTTCCCATTTTCCCTAACAATACCGGAACTAGCAGTTACTCACTTCCACTTCATATCTGTTCTCACTCTGAGCAAAAAAAGTTTCACTTCTCATCTGCCTCACCTCTAAGGGAGGACAGGTCTTGGTCTTGTTCCTTGTTGAGAGAACGAGAATGTAAGAGAAGCCTAATCAAGCGTGCTTTGACAAGTCAGGGAGAAATCTACCGGAGTGATGCAACACTGGGTCCTAAGGGCCAGAGGGGGCAATGACTTGCGCACAAAAAAATCTTCTCAGCAAGTAAAAAAAAATGACTCCTTGTGAGATTTCAGCTCAGTTTGCAAATAAAGTAAAGTGCACACGGATTCCTAAACTCCAGTGCAAATGTTCCACATGATGAGCGGTGGGTTCTGTCGACTTCATTAGTTAAGTAAGTTAGTCTGAGAGGAGGGTCTGTGTAACTCCGTTTGCTCGGAAGACTCAGCAGGAATGTGAGAAATGACACCATGACTCGTCAACACCAGGCTGAAGTTGCCCTTCAGGTTATGGCAACGTGGTCTTTTGGAGCCAAATCCTGAAATCTGTTGCACACTAGATTTCTGTGCTCATAAATAAATATATTTAAAAAACAATTTAAAAAGAAAGAAAATGCAGCAGCATATACAAGAGTTTTAAAAAATGACCGGGCGTGCTGACGGGATACGAGGTCAAGTTACTCTTACCACCCTGAAGTTGATTATGTTCCTTTATACTTTGGTCTGTCTGAATACTCGATTCTGATTGGCTGGGAAGTGTGTGTTCAAACCGCTGAATGCACAAGTAGTTCCAGTCAGTTTAATCACCTTTCTAAATGAATGTGCTACCTATAAACAATTGTAACCATACTGTAGTAACATATAACTATATGTTACATAGTAGTTCAGCAACATTAGTAGTAGAGATGCGGCACAGATGCAGGTCATTCACACACGCACACACACACACACACATACTTCTCTCTCTGTCTCCAATAACTATTTCTTATAATTCATTCAAATTAATGTAATCTTATCGCACAACATTATCAAAGTAAAATTTTGCAAAAAACATCAATAGCAGCTTTAAATCGTTGATGCTGGCCAGTGACCATGGTATAAGCGGGATAATCCATGGCTAGGCGTGTGTCATGCATTAAAATCATGTAATGCACACCTAGCCATGGATTATCCCTTACATATACAACAGGAAGTCCACTAATTTGATTAGTCGAGCAACGTTCTGAGAGTATTTAAATTTCCCATACCCACCCCAGGACCTTATGCTGTGTGCATCACTCCGCCCCAGGACCTTACGCTGTGTGCATCACTCCGCCCCAGGACCTTACGCTGTGTGCATCACTCCGCCCCAGGACCTTACGCTGTGTGCAGCACTCTGCCCCAGGACCTTACGCTGTGTGCATCACTCCGCCCCAGGACCTTTACGCGTTGTCACTACCCGCCCCAGACCTTACACTGTGTGCAGCACTCCCCCCAGGACCTTTACGCTGGTGCATCACTCGCCCCAGGACATTACACTGTGTGTATCACCTGCCCCACAATTTCACTGTGTGCATCACCTGTATCACTCCGCCCCCGAACATTTCACTGTGTGCATCACTCCGCCCCAGGACATTTCACTGTGTGCATCACTCCGCCCCCGAACATTTCACTGTGTGCATCATTCCGCCCCCGAACATTTCACTGTGTGCATCACCTCCATTGCCCCGGACATTTCACGTGTATCATCCGGCAGACATCACTGTGATACTCACCAATCACTCCGCCCCCGGACATTTCACTGTGTGCATCACTCCGCCCCCGCAACATTTCACTGTGTGCATCACTCCGCCCCCGGACATTTCACTGTGTGCATCACTCCGCCCCCGAACATTTCACTGTGTGCATCACTCTGCCCCCGGACATTTCACTGTGTGCATCACTCCGCCCCCGGACATTTCACTGTGTGCATCACTCCGCCCCCGGACATTTCACTGTGTGCATCACTCCGCCCCAGGACATTTCACTGTGTGTATCACCTGTATCACTCCGCCCCCGGACATTTCACTGTGTGCACCAGATCACCTGTACACTCCCGACATTTCACTGTGTGCATCATCCTCCCCCCCGGACATTTCTATTTCATCTACTCTGCACAAAAAATATGTATCTGATAATCACACACCATCCGTGCTCATGTGATGTTCATCTTCTACCACAGCAATTTGCCAACACTAACAATTTTTTATTTATTACAGAACCATGTCATACTTTTATTCCATTTACAGTTACATGTTGTGGAATGTCGTCCCACACAAGTCTTTCTTTTTCCTTGAAGTTAATAAAACAAGCAAAAAAATTAATGAAAATAAATAAATAAAACACCACACAACAGCTTACTGGAAACCACAAAGCGTATCTCAGAAAACAGCTGACTGTCACAAACAAGCACTGAAACTGGAGACTCCTTCCATAAATCTCCTCACAGAAAACTTCACCATACCAGCAACCACACATTTATGTGGACTATCCACTATACTAGTCCCTGTGTAAGTTGTTACTATTGTATAGAAACAATTACTTATCTTAATATAATTTTGTATAATTATTAATAAAGTATCATTAATATAAACATGCAAATTGCCTTTAAGCTAAACAACAGTCAGAGCTGCTGTTACAGGAAATGAATCAATACCTTCTTACCAATCAGATTTGAGCATTTCAGTGACATTGTTTAAACACTTGGCTAAACAAACATTCTTTTGTATAATGTGTTTTAAATCTGCTGCTACATAATCTTGCTGAAGAACACATCCTATATATATTATAAAAGGAGGAATACAAGCTAAAAACATTGACTGGTATTTATTACTCTCACAATTTACTTCCATTTAATGTAATGTTTTTACTTCAGACTAATACGACTCTGTTGGAGAATCTCGGTTGGAAAGCATTCACGGACAGGCCCCTTTAACAGTAATTTAACAGGTCCCTGTTCGTAACGACCCCATAAATGGGCACTGTTCATGATTCTAAACTCAAAGTCTCGTTTTTCACTTCAGAGTGGACCACACTGACAAATTTTGGTATTACCCAATCGTGATCCCAGGTGAATCAGTGACAAAAGACAGCTGCTTCAGCTAAATTCCTCCTTTGAGGTTAATAAGCTGTATAATGCCTATAGCACACAGATAAGCATATGATGTTTCGGTCAGTACACAGTGAGCTTGCAGCTGGCGGTTCCGCCGTGTCACCACAGTGCTGAGTGTGTGCCGTCGCTGCATGGCTATCGGTGAATGGAATTTGTGCTTTGAGTGACAACACCACCTTTCAGCATGCTGTGATTCAGCTGGCTCGTATAGGATTCTACTTTTAGCCTGAGAGATGAACATCATCCACCCCCCCCCCCACACACACACACACACACACACACACACACACACAGACAATGATAAATGAATTAGACATTTGATTGGTCCCCAGCCACAAGGATTTTTTTTAAGTAAGAGGAGCCCCTGAGGTTAAGGTGAGGGTTAGATTAAAAAGTAGCACAGCATTAGTAATTATACCAGTGGAAGTTTCTCACAAAGTTAGTAAGGTGATAGTAACGTATGATTTTGTGTGCGTTTGTGTATATATATATATATATATATATATATATATATATATATATATATATATATATATATATATATATATATATATAAGAGAGAGAGAGAGAGAGAGAGAGAGAGAACACACCTTATAATAATACTAATATTCTAGAGAGTAAATAGTAGGGATATTTAATTAGTTTCAGCATTTACTCGAAACTCTGTTTTGAACAAATACGGCAATCACAACAATAAAATAGCTACGAAGGATTTGATAATACATGACGCATATCGTTAACACACATGTTGTTCGTGTCAAATACGTTTTCCTCAATCAGAAAAATAGATGACTGCTGTAAGGCGTTTTTAAACACAAATTCTTACGGAATATTAAGTATCGTATAGATGAATAGAGCTTCTTTTTTTTTTTCAACGAAAAACTGTGTAACTTCAGAGAAGTAACGAGAGAGAGAGTGTCTGATAATGTACATGATCACGTTTCAATCGCTTCTGAAGTCTAGCTCCTGTTTATCAATGTTTGCGAATTGCACTACTAGAAACCTGTGCCAGCTGCGATGCGGACAATCTCAAACCTGATAAGGCTAAGAAAGAACCTTACTACTACAGTGACGAATCCTTTGAACGTAATGGAAAGGGCAGATCGCGGTCTACGCTGCTCTCAACCCCTGGGGAGAGAGAACCTTGAGGGTACACACTAGCCTGCAGTGTGTTTTGGGTCAGAAGTACTGCATGCAAAGAGCTCCATTCAGCTTCTCGGTTTCCTTCCCTCCTTCCGTGTCTCACTGACACACTCTCTCTCTCACACACACATACACACACACACACACACACACACACACACACACAGAGCAGCCATTGTCACCGACAGCATGGTTGCGTGCTTCCTCTAGGATGAAGTCCTGAGACACAGGACCCCCGTGTCCACTCAGGCACTTACACACAAGGCCAATGTGTTCAACATACCAGCTCAGAGTGCTCAACAACACACCATCAATAATCCATCTATGCTTCTCACAGTCACACAGACTGATATGTCTGGCTTTCCCAAATCCAGAAAAATAAAACATTCATGATTTGAGAAGTCCATGCCTCGGGTTTTTCACTTCATCAGCTTGGAGAATAATAACATTCCACTTCGGGCTACACGGCACCATTATTTCCCTATAAAGTGCACACCTGGGTGTGTTTTATTCCTTTTACCGAATATATTCTAAGACACACAGTATACGGTGAGCTTGCAGCTGGCGGTTCTGCCGCGTCACCACAGTGCTGAGTGTGTGCCGTCGTCGCTGCATAGCTTTCGCTGAATGCAATTTGGGCTTTGAGTGACAACACCACCTTTCAGCATGCTGTGATTCAGCTGGCTCGTATAGGATTCTACTTTTAGTCTGACAGTACTTTTAGTACACCAGAATTTAGTGTGTTGTACTGACTTCATGTGAGCTGAGCTGTAGATGAATCAGATGACGCGTGTCACGGCACGTCCAACTTAACGTGAAAAAAAATAAATGCCTCGGTGTGTGTTGGAATTCCAATTAAAAGCCAAGTTGCATCATATGAGAAATCATGCCATCAGGATCTCCTCATATCCTGGCTGGTGTGATTGAACATGTACTGGAGATCAAAGGAAATGTTTTTTCGTTGGCTTTTGGGTGAGAGTTAAGGCACTGACCCAGCAACGTGGTGGACAGGTGCTTGGGTGTGAATCCCAGACAGACTGTCTGTGTGTCTCAAATTAGTGGAGTTTCAGTGTTTACTGACCTCTGTGTATGTGTCCTGTAAGTCAGAATCGATTCAGAAAAATGCACGTATTTATAAACATTTATATATGTGGGTAATTTTCATATGCAGGACACAAGTGGAGCAGATGCTTTCTGCTTTATCTCCACGAGGATTCATTCCCTGCTGAAAAAAACAAAACAATAAAAGCAATTCTAATGGTTTCCACTACAAATACCATTACAACCCATAAGCTAAGGATTAAAAACATTATCATTACCATAACTGGTCCTTAATGGTATGGACTAGACAGAACGTGCCACCAATAGAAGGGATCAAATTACCAGTAGAGACCCACAGGGACCATTAAATCTATTGGTTTCCATTAAAACCAATACAACTCCCATTATAAACCATTAAAACTATTACAAATTCTATAAGGGTTTCTGTTTTGTTTTGTTTTTCCAGCAGGGTTATCTTTAATTAATGGTATCCAGTAGACATAATACAACACCAACAGAAGGCAACAAATTACCAGTAGAGCCCCACATGGACCATTAAATCTATTGGTTTCCATTAAAATCAATACAATTCCCTTTATAATCCATTAAAACCATTACCATTACTGGCCCTTAATGGTATCCAGTAGACAGACATAACATGGCACCAATAGAAGGTAACAAATTACCAGTAGAGCCCCACATGGACCATTAAATCTATTGGTTTCCATTAAAATCAATACAATTCCCTTTATAATCCATTAAAACCATTACCATTACTGGCCCTTAATGGTATCCAGTAGACAGACATAATATGGCACCAATAGAAGGCAACAAATTACCAGTAGAGCCCCACAGGGACCATTAAATCTATAGGGTTCCATGAAAATCAATACAGTTCCCATTATAATCCATTAACACCATTACTGGTCCTTAATGGTATCCATTAGACATAACATGACACCAATAGAAGGGAACAAATTGCCAGTAGAGCCCCACAGGGACCATTAAATATATGGGTTTCCATTAAAATCAATACAATTCCCTTTATAATCCATTGAAACCACTACCAGTACTGGTCCTTAATGGTATCCAGTAGACAGACATAACATGGCACCAATAGAAGGCAACAAATTACCAGTAGAACCCCACATGGACCATTAGATCGATTGGTTTCCATTAAAATCAATACAATTCCCATTCAACCATTACAGATTCTATGAGGGTTTCTACTGGGGTTTTTTTTCAACGGGGTTCTCTTTAATTATAGTTTTAAAAGACACTGGCACGAGTTAGAGCACAGCCACTACTCACTTTCCGTGACTTCCCTGCCTCGTCCACTTCCCGGTGCATAGAGGGGATCGACACCTCAATCATCGCGCGCACATTCAGCACCGCCGCACGCGCGCCTTGTGGAAAACCGGCGTCTCGTGCCCGGTACAGGTCGAGAAGAAAAGCAGTCCGGTGTCTGTTCGGGCTCAGGACCCTTCCTGGGAGAACCTTCCTGTGTTGTACAGTGAGAATAAAAGTCGGGAGAATTGTAAGAAATCCCACAGCAGGTGAAGTCAGAGCGCTCAGTTCAGCACCGCAGCATGAAAGCGTCAAGCCACACAATTTACAAGCTACACCATAAACCACGCCCACAAACAAACACACCGGCGCGCTGATTGGCTCTTTTCCACGTGCTCCGCCCAGAAAACAAACAGAAACACGCCCACGTGGTTTATTTTTTTCAAACATGATTCAGTTTACACTTGATCTGAAGCACCTCAGTGAATAATCACATTGAGTTCAAGTTTAATTCGTGTGCGTGCGTGTGTGTGTGAGTGAGAGAGAGAGAGAGAGAGAGAGAGAGAGAGAGAGAGAGAGAGAGAGTGTGTGTGTGTGTGTGAGAGAGAGAGAAAGATCATGAGAAGAGTCATGAGCACTCCTGGGCTCTGACTAATCAATGGATGCTGAAGCAGCAAATTCATTCATCTTGTCAGGGATTAACTGGTGTAAAAATAAAACAAACAAAAATACATATATTTTCTGGCCAAAAGTATGTGGACACTTTCCCATTACACATATCTTCCCCCAAACTGTGAAGCACACAACTGTAGAGGACGTATTTGTACGCTGTAGCTTTACAGTTTCCCTTCACGGGAGCTGACAGAACCCCAAACCTGTTCCAGGGCCACAATGCTCCTGTACTGTACACAAGGCGAGCTCCATGAAGACATGGTGTGTTAAGGTTGGAGTGGAAGAACTCGACCCCAACTGAACACCTCTGTGTCGGATGAACTGGAACACCTCCTGCACCCCAGACGTCCTCCCCAACATCAGTACCTGACCTCACTAACGAACACAAATCCCCAAAATCTAGTGCAAAATCTTCTGGAATGAGATGTTCATCAAGCACGTACGAGTGCAATGGTCACAAAGGTGTCCACATACTTTTGACCACATAGTGTACTTTTTTTTTTAATTACTACGGATAAAAAAATAAAATAAAAAATATTTGGAAAACACGCCACGACAGAGACTTCTGCATTAGGCTGCTGTGTCTCTCCTAAATTGACCCGAGTGATGTTGCTTAGACCCAACTACAGCCCGTGATTTGGTGCTTCTGCTTTTCCAGCTCCTGACTGTAAGAGAAACCATGTGTCTGGTTGAGGACCCACTGCTCATGACGTGCATCCTCTGTCCTTTCCATACACATTACGGTTCACGTGACGTTTGTTAACACTCACGCACGGATTCGTTTTCACTGCTGACTTCAGCGACTTGTCTGTGAATGAGCAGCAAGACGACACCAGATTCAACAATCCTCTTCATAACATTACACCCCACCCCCACAACCCGCCCATTCGGTTGGAGACAGTAAGTCAGCAAAGGCTATTATTAGAAGAAACGTGAACGTGAATATGAATCGAGTATTTCAGACAGCAAACTGGCCACGTGCATACAGCGGAAAGGAGAAGTTTCCTAATGTCAAAGACAATCCAATTTATTCATACTCGTAATGTTTTCAGTAATACTAAACTGACCGCATGTCCTACAGTAATGAGATATATCACAGCACTGTAGAATTCTCGATTCTGATTGGTCTGAAGGTGTTGATTCACTTTCTATAACAGAGGTTCTGACTGTAGTTCCAGCTGCAAGGCAAATCCCAGGTTAATATAAATAACATCGCATCCATAGGGACTTCAATTGCAGATTCTCAATGTAATAATAATAATAATAGAAATAATGAACACTATGGGGGGGGGGTAACAGTAACTCCGTCTTGGACCGGGCAGCGTCACACCACCCTGTTGTTGATTGTCCCTTCACAGCATGTCTCATTGTGTTTTATTCCTTACATATCTGACCTCAGGTCCAAATATATCTTTGAAAACATCTGAGGTGTTTAAATGAGAATTTGAGAAATTTGCATTTCATATTCAAATATCAAAGCAAGAAAAAAATTTAAAAAATTACCAACAGGTACTACAAAGCACTTTGTTTCTGCATTTCTGCAGTGTGGGAAAGTTTTGCTTTTGAAACAGCGAACCACTTCAGTCCTCTCGAGTGGAACTGTGACTGCACACTGCTCAACCCTGTTGGAGAACAGGAATTATTCTACATGAGCAAACAACCTGAAACAAATCAGTGCCCATCAAAAAATAAACCGAATACCACGTCCCTAAGCATGACATTATGATAAACGGATAAAAGACTTATGTGCTTTCAAACCGTTTGAAATACATTTCAGGCTCGTTTCTCCTGTAGCTGGGTCCGAACGCTCATCGAGATGAAACAGGTCGTATAGCAGGGACACAGGAGAGCCAAGTCTACGTAACGATGATCAGTTCTCATTCAGGTTGTGGGTAATGTGTTCCCTTATCAGAAAGAGGAAGGAAGTTTAACTGAAATGGATTCACGTTTACTCAGACGGATACTTATATTGTATATTAGATGGACAGTGTGTTAATTTGATTCTAACGTAATTCCAATTGGAAATTTCGAACACAATAAACTACTTATTCAAGGTTGTTGTACTTCTATGGAGAGAAACGCAGTCTGTAGCCATGCTGCAGCACCGTGCGGTTACAGACACGGCCATGGACATATGGTTTCATGTTAGTTAACGTTAACGCAGTGAAAATGAAGATAGGGTTAAAACCGCCGACCTGAACGTGAACCCACACGCCTCAAAAACCAGCAAGCCAAACATCCCTAGGTCTGTTTTTTGTTCGTCACATCACTCTACTGTCAGTCGTTCATGAAACTTTCACAGACCCAAAGCAGACACGGGACAACGGAGAGATATTCTTTAAAACTATCTTTATTGTGTTTCTCAACAGAAGGTGTGCATAAGCAATATCTACTGGCTTGGTTGAAAGATTTTTAAAAATCCAGACCAACAAATAAACCTTTACCAAAAAAAACAAAAAACAAAAAAACATTTATGGCAGTTCAAAAGACTAACACGTCAGACAAGCCAGCACGATCCTTTAGGACTCTCACTCGCAGGGTCCGACGTTACGATCCGAGAGGGGAAAGAGAAAAATCCCAACGCTCTACTGTTTATTAAAGGGTGGAATGATATGCAGATAATTCTTATCAAATACAACATCTTCTGTTAGCTCAGAAGCATCTTGGAGACAAACTGACCGTCAACCACCACAAAGATAATCGTTCAGACATGCCACATACCGTGATTATCACTTTTTAAAGAGGAAAAGAAAAAGAAAAAAGTGACCTAAAAAAAATACAAACTCGTGATAAGTGCTGATGATGGATTAAACTATACAAATGAAAATGTTAAGGCCAAGATCGCTGCTTAAACAATTAACAAACGTAAATAATTTGCATTGTAACACTGCCTTAAATGCAGTTTCATTAATTTCATGAATATCGGTGGCTTGGACAGAAAACACGCAGCACACACAAACACACAAAAAAAAGTTTTAGGAAAGACTCACAGGCAACTTTTTCCAGAGTAACATTGCTTGGCAGCGTAAGTGCTTAAGTGCACGATGTATTAATGCAATTTGTCCGAGATCTTCTTTTAAAGACAAACGTATAAATTGAAAGTGCGGCCAAAGTGCGGAATGTCACCTACATGAAGGAGTAAAAGGCGTCAGATCTTGTTGTAGGATTTCAGCTTCTAGTACGCTGTTTTAATGTCTGGAAAAAATAGAGAGAGAGAGAGAGAGAGAGAGAAGCCGAATTCATGTGAATTAAATTAAAGAGTCCGCTACGGTCGTCTCGTTCTCCGATCCATGTCGGTTAAGGTCGACCAATCAGTGTACACCACCGTGACACGTTCTCCTCCGAACGAGGAAACGAATCGCTAAACACTCCTCTTCGAGGTGGACGATGTCAAATCAAAAACACTGAACATGGAGCAGAGGCTCACGACGGCCAGGTCTACAAACTCTAGGCACGAGACAAGGTGGGACGGAGAAGGAGGGAGTGCAGAAGACAACCCAAACATGTGGAAGAGTAGAAAATGATATCTTTTTTTTTTCTTAACATTTGGAGGGAGAGGGCCCACTACTGTAAACTATTAGCACTGCTGACGTGCTAAATCTCAGCGTCCGACACGCCCTCGTCTTCCCCTGTGTGGTGTGAACACTGTTCACGCTAATGGCACCTGCTATTTCTGAACGGAGGAAAAAAACCCAATTGAACGTGTCAGACCGCTCCTGTCCCATCACTGCACGTACACACCCCCTAAAACTAGCTCCGTCAAAAAAGTAAAGCTGGAGGTTAAATGGTAACAAAAAATTAAAAAATAGAAAACTTAACAGAAGAGTTAAATCAAAGAGTATAAGCTTGTGGTGATTAATGGAAAAAATATATATATCGATTGTTTCTCTCTTTCCCTTTGCATTACGTCTCTTGGTTTATAGGCAAGAGGTAAAGAGTATAGAAAAAGCAGACTCTTTAGCAAGCCTGTGTATGCATGTGTGTGTTTATTTGTGTACGCCGCCATCATGCAATTGCTTTTGCCTCTGGCAAGAACGCCTCCCAGTACTTGATCAGCTACATGAGAGAGAGAGAGAGAGAGAGAGAGAGAGGGGTAATGAGTGTTTATTCATAGTATCTGACTAAACAGAATGCATCAGGTCATATGGGAGAAAAAAAAAAACTTTTTTTTTTTTTTTACCTGTTGCTGTGAATTCAACAGAGAGTCCAGATACCTGACGATTTGTTTCTTGAAGTCCCGAGCCTGCTCTTTCTGTTGCAGGGAAAAAATTATAAATCAAACACCTTAATGCTGGTGACTATAAACGAGCATGTTTACAAACAATGTCCAATTATTATCCACGATGTAAAAGCACGTGAATAGTCCGATAGTGCTCACCTCAAACCGGAGGACTTCCTTTCGTACGGTGGCAGATACTCTCTCGAAGTCTCTCTCGTACTGACTGACCTTAGACTCCCACTACAACACACAACATTTCTCACATCAGCAACGTGGGAAACGATGGCTAAACTTAAAGGATCTGCTGCTTCATATCTAAACCACATGCACCCAGACACCCCCCGACCCCGATACCCCCCCCACACACAGGCAACCACCAACACACACACCCAGACACCCCCACAAACACACACCCAGACACCCCCACAAACACACACCCAGACACCCCCACAAACACACACCCAGACACCCCCCACAAACACACACCCAGACACCCCCACAAACACACACCCAGACACCCCCAGGTACTCAGTACATGGAAATGGTGCGAGGCAAATGCTGTATTCAAACATTGTGTCTGCTTCAGCGTAAACACAGACAGAGGAATCTGATTGGAATATCTTCCAACTTTTAAATCTGATTAAAAAATTTTTTTGGAAAGGATAGGTAGAAAGGTACTAAACAAGACCTGTTGTTATGAGGTTCGGTCTCGTTACAAAGTGTGTGATCAGGTTTTCTCGTCAGCGTTACCTCTGTGATCTCGTCCTTGGCTTGCTGAAGTTTGTCAGGTTTGTTGGCCCACAGCAGCTTGGCCTCAGTCTCTCGCTTCTTCTGTAGCATGTTCTGAGCGTCTTGCCAGCGCTGCCACGCCTTCATCCGCTGGTCAAAGCAAGCCTGGACATGTGTATGCACACACCCACAAACACACACACGCACACTTACAGCTTAAGCAACAGCTGTTTAACAGCAGCAGCTGGTCATTTGTGAAACTCTGTCTCTGTCCCTAGAACTAGCTCTGGCTTTCTGAAATTAAATGTAAAAAAAAATAATAAATAAATAAATAAATAAAAATGTATGCGTTCAACTCGCTGAACTGGCTAAAACTACATGAAGCACAATGTTTAGGCCGTGTGCTTCAGAGTGCGTCTCCATACCCTGACCGCAACCAGCAAGCGGATGTAGTCTGCAAGATGCTCGGCGAAGATGAAGAAGTCATTAGAAGCCTGGTCCTGATGAAGTTGCTCGATGCGGTCCTCCACCTCGGCCAGCTGGGACAGGGCTCGTGAGAGCGCGGTGTTATCCTCCGAACTACCCAACATTGCCACGCTCTTAGCAAACACTGCTGTGCTCAGAGACAACTCTGCAAACAGACAACTCCTTCATTATTACGCAATACACATACACCTATAAACTGGAAAAAAACACATGGGGAACAAGGGAACACAAGATAATAATAGACACGCGTGACCAATAAGAGAGAGACAAGTAAGAATGATTTAAAAACGACAAGTACGGAACACCGTAACTCATACAAACAAAAGTGTACACGTAGTCATTAACAGTAGTAACCATGCAGCGAACACTTAGTCCGTCATTACATCATGAGGGGAGGCCCAAACATGTCCAGAATTCGAAGGCGAGGCCTAAGCGATTTTACACTGAAGTGCCTACGGGAAAGCTTCAGGGGAAAAAAAAGGAGGAGAGGAGAAGTGTCGCACTATGTTGTCAACCGAAGGAGTGTTTAAACCAGAAACAACGAGATTATTGCGTCACATCCACCGCAGTTGCCAGATCTGGCCACTTCTTTTTGTTCCTGAAATTAAAACTGAAGGGGAAAAGATTTGCCACAGTGAGGCTGCGTAATTAATCCACTTTTCGATTACGGCCTCCAACAATGATGATGAAAACAACACAATCGAGATAATAAAACGATTATTGTGCCGTGTTTCGTTTCTCAATGCTCTTGCTTTGTCTTTTAAAAAAAAAAAAACGCACGCCATTTTTCTTTATGGCTATGCGCTTTCTCTCCTCCCTAAAAGCCAGAACTCGCTCCCCCGCCAAGCTGTGGCGTTTTCAGTTCAGCTCCAGCCAAGATGACAGAGAGAGAGTCTTTGGTCCACAAGAAAGATAAAACCATTTTCACTCGTTTGGAAACGATTTGGTTTCCAGGAATCTGACGTGGAACGAAAAGTTACAAAATTACGTTTGGCATCACCGGGAAGCTCATTCCCTCTAGGGTCATGACAGCTGGTCTAAATACGCCCATTTCCTCTCTAGAGCTCATGAACAGTGAGAAACTACAGGCTGATAGAAACCAGAAAACAGAATTTCATTGGCTGAGGAAGTTTAAAGTTAGTTTCTGGGGATGCGATTTGCCGAAATGAGCCGCTGGCTGTTTAATTTATTTCATTTTGTTTTACAGTAATTTTGTAAAAAATTATTTATTTTTAAAGAGTTCAATAAATGCACAATGTTTCCCAAGTCAATGAGCAAACGTATTTAATAATCGTGATCTCAATACTGACCAAAATAACCGTGATTATGATTTTTACCCTAATTGAAGGGGATTAAAGGAGAAATGCTGTACATTTGATAAAACTAGTTCTCTGAGGTTTTCTTTTTTTGGCTCTTTTACAAGTCCAGATTGCTCAGGTTCCCCCCTCGTACATAAAGCCAGGCTTTTACTCGCTTAACATAAAATAACCACCAGAACGTTTAGATATCGAGCTACAAACTGACTGGGGAAGTCAGCACTGATGCACTATGTACTCCCAGGAGTGTAAAAAATACATGACTCTACCTTTCCTGTGGTTAACGAGGGACTCTACCATGGCGTGAAGCTTCCTCAGCTGTTGGTCCTCACTCTCTACCTCCTGCAGCTTCTCTTCAAACCACTGATAGGCATACAGACACATTAACACACTCATTGAGCTATCTCGAATTGTGGTGGCTTGAATAAGGCCGAGTCTTCGGTCCGGCAGCAGCGGCGATACTCACAACGTCTGACTCGTTCATTTTGATGGTCATCTTGCTGACTGCGTCAGTCGCCTTGTTGATCATCTTGAGGAATCCAGCTCCACTCAGCGTCTGGGTACTAACTGCCCTGGGTAACTAACAGAATACGTGCAGGTTTTTAAAAATTTTTTTATTTAGGTAGATGCAACACTAACTGCATTTTGCAGCCAAAAGTATGTGGACACACCTGGTCATCACACCCATATGTGGTTCTTCCCTACAACGTTAGAAGCATACAATTGTGTAAACTTTGTTTCACTGGAACTAAGAGGCCCCAAAAATATTCCAGCATCACAGTGTCACTGTGCACAAAGTGAGCTTCATGATAACATGGTTAAGATTGTTACGGTTGGAGGGTAACAACACGAGCATCCTGAACAAAGCCCTGACCTCAACACCGACTGGACCCCAGGCCTCCTCCTTCTCCATCATCAGTGCCTGACCTCAGTAATTCTCTTGAGGCTGAATGCACACAAATCCCCTAAATCAAGCGGACAACCTTCAAAGAAGAGCGGAGGTTATTATAACAGTTAAAGAGTAATACCCGTGGTTTTAGAATGAGCATATATGGGTGTGATGCTAGGGTGTCCACATACTTTTGGCCACACTGTGTGTATCATGGAGTGTCTTAATGCATAAATGATCCAACAGCTAGAATGTATGTGTGTGTGTGTGTGTGTTCAAGACAGATATCTCTTACCTCCTCTTTCTCTAAAAACTCTCTCACATCTGGGTCTTGCAGCAGAGACGGATGACACACGAGTCTCTGGACGTACCTAAGCGATAAGAAACCATAAGCCATAAGTCATAATTGAACAATGAATACAAAATCCAGAAGTAAAAAAAATTAAAACAGGAGAGAGGATGGACCTTTCAAGAGCAGCTCTCCTCCTTTCGACAAACTCAGCTGATGACGGGTCTTCCTTTCCCACCTTCACTTTGGTCATTCCTTTTCGAAAAAAGTACAACCTTGCAGGTGAATTTTGGTAAAACTATATAAGAAAAAAAAAAAAAAAAAAAAACACACACACAATTCAAACAGTTTTTGCCCTACAAAAGTCAAGAGATACCGAGAATGCTCTTCTCTGGTGGCGGAGGCACAATGTGTCCATTCTGTGAATGTTTTTCCGAGAGTTTCTCGTAGAGACCCAGAAAATCGCTGAAGCGCCTGCGCACTGTGAACTGCTTAGTGCGGAACATGGGCAGCGTCGTCTGTGAGCACGGGTAAGAGAGAAAGATCAGGCCAGAGTTAGAATCAAGTCTTCTCACACACACACACAAAATATGCGTGCAGTGAAAAGATTCACCTGTGTGGAGACTTTGTAGGCCATGTAGGCATTCATACCATCACCTGCAGGAAAGAGGCAGCAGCGAATCAGAAAATACCCTCAAACTAACGTTTCGCATAAATCACAAAGGCAACCATAGTGTGTGCGTGTTGATGTGGGTGTGGGGGCAGAGGAAACCAAAGCTGGCGGTCATAACGTGAAATAGGGAAGTGAAATATGCGGAGTGTTTGTTGAGCATTGTCTCACAGGTACCACACATCAAACAATTTAACTGTCGTCACAATGATGATATTCCACTTCCCACTGCAGTGCATGGTGATAAATAAGCTCTCTCGAAAGAACCTCCCTCGAGGTCAGTCGCCAGGAACTGTAGGGGCTGGACTTACCCACTTTCTCTGGGTTTGTAACTGAAATGTTCAAATCAAATTTGTCCTCCTTCTCCTCTTCCTCCTCCTGCTGTAGTGTGTATGTATGAGAGAGAGAGAGAGAGAGAGAGAGAGAGAGGTCAAGAAAATTCTCTCAAATGCCCAACCAAAAGGTTGATACAGGCAAGGTAGATGATATACAGAGCAAAGTCGTCTGTAAAAAACTTTGTTTACTTTATTGTCTTTATTGTTTAAGCTTTTGTTATTCACAAATATTCACAAGAATACTCTGCTCTCATGGATATCAAACAACTTCAAACTCAACCCAGGTTTATCAAAATAAATAAAAAAAAATTAAAATTATATACATTTGATATTTTACATTTTTTAGTACATCTGGGTGACTAGGAACAGGAAATGGTTCAACCATGACTTCCTGTTTCACAGGAGTACAAAAATTAGGCAACACATAGGCCACTTCCCTTGGTCACTCATAAAAATGGGTAAGACCAAGGAATATAGCTGTGATGTGCGGCAAAAGATTTTTGAGTTTCACAAAAGGGGAAGTGGCTATAAGAAAATAGCACAAGCATTGAAAATGCCCATTTCCACCATCAGGACAATAATTAAGAATTCCCAGTTAACTAGAAATGTTATGAATAAACCTGGAATTGGATGCGTGTCTATATCGTCTCAACACACTGTGAAGAGGACAGTTCGAGGGGCCAAAAAAATCTCTCACAACTGGAGAATTGCAGAAGTTAGTTGTGTCTTGGGGGTCAGAAATTCTCCAAAACTACAATCTGAAGTCACCTACATCACCACAAGTTGTTTGGAAGGGTTTCAAGAAAAAAAAAAGTCTCTCCTCTCATCCAAAAACAAACACGAGCGTGTTCGGGTTGTCAGACACTACTGGAACTTCAAATGGGACCGGGTTCTATGTTCTGATGAAACCAAAATAGAGCGTTTTGGTAATAAACACCAGAAGTGGTTTTGGTGCACACAGAGAGGTAGCCATATGGAAAAGTACCTCATGCCCACGGTTTAATGGTGGGCGGATCTTTAATGTTTTGGGCTGTTTTTGTGCCAGAGGACCTGGACATTGCTGTAAGGGCAGTTAATTATTTGTCATGCTATACGTGCTAATAGACAACTGCTTGAAGCCGTGGGTGTGTCCCAAATCGCGTAGTTACCGTCTATATAGTAGCAGAGATACACGTATTTTTCCCACTACAGGATTACGTAATCAAACACGCGTGTAAATGTAACGGGTGATATCGAGGTCACAAAAAATGAAAGGTCACGTCTGTATATCGCACCGTAGGTCAATAAGGTAATTATCATGACAGGAATAACTACTCAGGAGGTCTGATTTGTGGCAAGAACTATTTTAAGTAGGACTGTTTATTAACTTGGACAGACATAAGACAAGAAACTGAGAGAAAAAAAACAAAACAGTAACAGTAACTTAACACAACACACAGCCACCTCGCGTTTAAACACACCGAGTGAAAATGAAAACACTCAGCAAACGCATAATGGTTTCAGACGACACGATAGAACGCCGCAGATCACAGCTGAAATGCTGTCTGGAAACTTCCAGTCTTTTTGCTGAACACTTTTGCTGAGGGTACAAGCACAACGCTCCTTCACCAGAGATATCATCAGGAGAAGAGAGAGACTGGCTACATTTACTCCTCACGTGGCCGATCACGTTTATTACGTTAGTTGCCTCGACTGAATTGCCTTAAATCAGACTTCCAGATTGAGCACCGTGTGGGATCGTCACGGAAACACATTTCAGGAGCGCTTGTATACGTTGTGCTCGTGACTACAGAAACTTCAGAGCATATTTGAACACTATAGCGTCCATTCGATTTGAGAGAATTTCAGGTACAATTGTTTTTCCTAATACCGATATTTATCTTAACAACCTGCACTGCCATACAATAACAACCCTGACTTGTTGTCACGGTGATGAACTTTTTTTTTGCTGAAGAACTTGCAAAATCGTATAAGTTGATCTAAGAATATGCTCTGTGTAACGTTGAGAGATGTGCATTGTGCTGGATAACATACCTCCTCTAGTGTTTTATGCTGAGCTTTGGAGACGCTCGCTGAAGCGGCGAGAGAGGAAGCCGGTGCTGAGGTCTTCTGTGTTTGTCTCTTCCTGTGGTCATTACGAGGACTGTCCAGAGACAGCTCAACAGTGGCCTCTGGGAGGGTGAGAGAGAGAGAGAGAGAGAGAGAGAGAGAGAGAGAGAGAGAAGTGAGGAAGGAAGAGAGAGTGAGAGAGGGAGTGCAAGGGGGGTGGAGAGAGTGAGTGAGGAAAAGTGAGAGAGCATGAGAGGGAGAGCCGGGGGGAGTGGGGGAGAGAGTGAGACGAAAAAGAGAAAGTTGCAGATCGCACATGACACATTTCCACAAGTTCACAGGAAGTGAGCAGAGGGTTGAGGTCACTTCCAGGTCACATCATCATGTAAAGCCCAGAGCTTGAAGCTTAAAATCGCCTCATCAGCACAGCGAAGCTCGGGTCAGAATGAAAAGAATAATTTAAAAGGTTGGCGTTGCTCTTCCTGACCTCAAACACAACGCTGAATCTGCATTTCCTTATCACACTCTTCCAAGAAGAGCTGGGGGACTAATCTCAAGGTTGACTACATTTACCAAAAACATGTCTATCAAATAATGTCACAACAAAGACGGAGCACCTGTAAACAGATCGTCCTCGTCCGAGTGCAGCCCGTTGGTTCTGGAGCCGGGGTCCGGGCCCGGTTTAGCCGCAGCAGCCGCCGGTGTGACTCCGACGACCTTCTCGGTGAAGAGGTCAGCAGCGGCGTCTTTAGACGGGTCAGCACGCCCTTTAATGCTTTCCTTCGCCGGAGGTTTCTTCACCTGCAGAGGCTCCTCGAACAGATCGCCACCGTCGTCATCGTCGTCTCCAAACAGGTCGGCGCTGGGTGCTTTCTTCCCACCTGCAGCGCCACCTAGATGTCCGGGTGCCGTTTTAGTAATCGTACCGCCTTCCTGAGGCTCTTCGAAAATGTCCTCGGACTTCCTGACGTCGTTCTGAGGTGCGCCGAAGATCTCGCGCCGTGCCACTGAACTCTTCTCGCTCTTCAGAGGGGCTGCGTTCTCTTCAGCGGCCGGCGGAGCTCCGGACTCGCCTAAAGGATCGGCGTACAGGTCGACCTCCACACCGGTGGCTCCACCAGCGGCCTTCTCGGGTTCAGCCTTCGCCTGACTCGGGTCTTTCAGAGGATCTTCGAGGGCTGGACTGAAGACGTCTTTGGGATGCTGGCCGGCGCTCACACGAACGAGAGGATCCGCCGGTGCACGAGAGAGCGCCTGGAGAAAGAAGACGAGAAGGAAAAATACAGAACTTTACAGCGATACACAAAACAGAAAGCGTGGTCCGACCTGAACCTTAAAGATCTCTGTTCTCTTTCCCCTCGGGGATTGTTGAGAACTTTGGCCGCAGCTTTTCCTACACGCCCTGGCTATCTTGTCACGGCTTTACTGAAGAGCCAACAACATCTGACCCGAGAGATGGAGCTCTGCACAGCTGCACTTCCTTGAGTGAATTTGCATAAACTTTCCCCACATCGTCCACCATTTCCCAAGCCTCAGTGCTGTAATGTTCATCTGTTGCTCGAACACACACTCACAGAAAGGCCATGTTTAGATCAGACACTGTCCTGAGCATGTTTAGATCAGACACTGTCCTGAGCATGTTCAGATCAGACACTGTCCTGAGCATGTTTAGATCAGACACTGTCCTGAGCATGTTCAGATCAGACACTGTCCTGAGCATGTTCAGATCAGACACTGTCCTGAGCATGTTCAGATCAGACACTGTACTGAGCATGTTCAGATCAGACACTGTCCTGAGCATGTTCAGATCAGACACTGTCCTGAGCATGTTCAGATCAGACACTGTCCTGAGCATGTACACATCAGACACTGTCCTGAGCATGTACACATCAGACACTGTCCTGAGCATGTACACATCAGACAGCCCCGGAGTGTCGTTCTACTCAGTGCATCAGCAGGGAAGAGTCAACTAGACTCGGAACTTTTGGCTTATTTTGGTTTTTATTTAGGTGACTATCCGACCAGAAGGTAATGAAAGCTACCAGAGCTAGCAAGCTAAACTTTCTCACAGCTGGCTTAGGCGGGTTAAAAGCCAGACGAATGACCGCGGTGGAGTTGTTAGCTCAAGCGCGAGCTGACTAGTTGAGACATTTCGGCTTGGCTGAGAGGGAAGCGATTAGAGACACCAGTTCACGCCTGAAGTTCACGCGCAGGGAGCTAGCGTTAGCTTAGCCGCTTAGCGGGGAGACACTGGTTTCCGTGTTGATCCGAGACACACGAGTGGAGTTGTACTCACAGCGCCAGTGAAAATGTCCGCTCCTTCATCGCTGTCCTCGTCCTCGCCTAACTCAGGCTCCGGGTCCTGCTCCTCTGAGTCGGGAAAGGGAGGCGGACTGCGCTCCGAGCCGGCCGCCATCTTCACTCTCAGCCTACTATCACGGAACAGAAGGAAAGCTGCGGCATAAAAACTTTAGCTCAGGAGAAAAAAATGGTACGAAAAACACACTGCGCATCAGCGCCCTCTACTGACGCCTGTACTGAACTGCACACAGATCGTCACCGCCCTCTACTGCCACATGTACTTAACTGCACACAAATCATCAGCGCCCTCTACTGACATCTGTACTTAACTGCACACAGATGATCAGCGCCCTCTACTGACACCTGTACTGAACTGTACACAGATCATCAGCGTCCTCTACTGCCACCTGTACTTAACTGCACACAGATCCTCAGCACCCTCTACTGACACCTGTACTTAACTGCACACAGATCCTCAGCGCTCTCCTGACACCTGTACTGAAATGCACACAGATCATGAGCGTCCTCTACTGACACATGTACTGAAATGCACACAGATCATCAGCGTCCTCTACTGACACCTGTACTGAACTGCACACAGATCATCAGCGCCCTCTACTGACACTTGTACTTAACTGCACACAGATCATCAGCGCCCTCTACTTCCACCTGTACCTAACAACACCTTCGAAAATAAAAAAAAAAAAAAAACCCCCTCTACTGACCCCCAAAAACACTGCATCCACAAATTCACCAGCATTGTGCATAACCCCTCCCACCTTTCATGGACACTCCTTACCCCTGGAAGAAGGTACTGGAAAAGAACCATCTGTGCTACCAACACCACCAGAGGCAGTCAGAATACGCAACACACGGCGGCTTCTCAACACTTATCTGGACCAATCAACACCCACCATTGTACAACCATCACTGCACACCTGAACTTTAACACTATAACACCTGACCGAATCTTCCTTTCACCATCATCTTTAAGCAGCAAAGCATCCCACTTCCACCAACACATTTTTTTAACGTAGAAACATTTATTTTCATTATTTTTGAAGGCATCTCTGCTCTACAGCATTTCTTTTACTTTTGTACAGTACTGAATATCAGTAGCGCTCATAAATAATGTTAACTTGTTCACTTAATTGGAAGATTTGAGTAAAAATGTGCTGTGGGTGGACAGTTTGGAAATGAAACTCACTAACAGCTCACTAAATAGGCAAAGTATAATCCTAATAACCAAATAATTGGATTATGTGATTAAATAAATCTGTTAAACCGAGATGTTACAGTTTAAGGGGTCTCTGCTGGAAACATTTTGAGAACCTTGTCTTAGACTATAATCCAGACATCATGAAAGTTAGCCTGCATTTGAATAGATATTCTGCTTTCTAGCAGTACCTTTATTTACCAAATTGCAGAAATGTAAGAAATAAATATAAGAAACAGCCAAAACACACATATCTGACACAAACCGTTACCGTTGAAAATTGATTTCTTTCTCCCATTTGTGACATCAGGAGCAGTTTGTACCAGTATCAAAACAAGGATCTCCTATTCTGGAGATGATGGTGTCATCGCTGTAAGAGGTGAGGATGTTTACCTAACAATCTCTCCATCTCTCCTGTCGAGCCACACATGATTTTATGGAGATGCCTGTGATCCTGACCCTTTCTGCTCTCCGGACCTGCCTGATCCATCCTGATGCCCTACTTCGGGATGGAGCTCTCATCAACTGAAGGCTACAGGAGGACAACCCTAATAATTGCAACCTGGAGATTGCTGAGGATGGTGCTGCTTGAAATACCATGGAAATGGCTTTGGACCTCAATTCCACATGGACATTCTCGCTGTGGTTGCTGGGACTACGGCTGCCGTGATGGCTTCAGGACTGCAATTACCACATGCAGTTTTACACTCAGGTCTCCTTTAGTGAACAGTGGACTAGTTCAACAAACAGACTTCTTATAAAAACTTAATGAACTTTCTTTTACTTTCACACTATCTGTTGTTACCCAGATGAGGATGGGTTCCCTTCCAAGTCTGGTTTCTCTCAAGGTTTCTTCCTCATATCATCTTAGGGAGTTTTTCCTCACCACCGTCACCACCGGCTCGTTCAATAGGGATAAATTCACACACTTAAAATCTGTATCCTGTGTTTATATGTTTATGTAAAGCTGCTCTGAGACAATGTCCATTGTTAAAAGCGCTATACAAATAAAATTTAATTGAATTACAATACAATGGTTACATTTTTGAATGAAGAGTCTCTTTAACTTGCTCTTTCTGCACATTAAATATTCTTTCTGAGATACCTGGCATTTATCATACCATGTCAGTAGTGTCTTATTCAATCGAATGAATATATGTATATAATATAGAATTAATATCCTCCCATATGTCTGACTCTGTAGTGCCTTAAAACATTAAAACATATGTAACAATTATTTCATTGTATCAAATATTTTTGGAATATATTTACATTTATTAATTTGTCAGATGCTTTTGCCCAAAACAAAATTTGTGACAGGATACAATACAAGTGTATAGCTGAGTTGAGGGTCCTGGGCTCAAGAGTAGTTTTTGGTAGTCAACTCAAGCAGCTCAAGTTATTTAACTATCAGTAAAATAAGACCAAAAAAACCCCCAAAAACCCAACACTATCTATGGAGAGAAAAAACCTATAAAATAAACTGTTATGTAGTAATAACGTTAAGACGTCACAACTACTTACTATGTTGAGTGATTACTACTTCAACTTTTTGTCTTATGCTTATAAACTTGCATGTACACAATATAAAAATACAATTGTTAAAATGCTAGTTTTCAAACGTAAATTATTTGAGACGATGGTTTTCTTCAAATGGTTTGAGTAAACAAAACTGATCAGGGTTCACAGTGTATATATTAGTTTAAAAAAAAAACATAATAAAAAAAAAATAAAGTCCTTTAATTTGTAATACTTCAACAACTTTATTGTGCCCAACTGAAACAACCTCCAAGTTATGTAACCATGGCAACACTCGCAGACCAATGAGGTAGAGATTTTTAGACTCTAAAAAAGCAGTTGGACCAGGCAACAAGCTCAGCACAACAAACCTCAATAAAAAATGAGAGAGAAACAGAGAGAGAGAGAGAGAGAGAGAAATACAGAGAGCGAGAGAGAGAAACACAGAGAAAGAGAGAGAGAGAAACACAGAGAGAGAGAGAGAGAGATAGAGAGAGAGAAATACAGAGAGCGAGAGAGAGAAACACAGAGAAAGAGAGAGAGAGAAACACAGAGAGAGAGAGAGAGAGAGAGAGAGAGAGAGAGAAAGGTAGAGAAAGACCAGATCTTTCTTTGGCACAGAGCCTTAAATCCTAAATAAAACAGGGAGTTAAATTGCATTTGATCTAGAATACAATCAATAGGCCTTGAACCAGAGTTAGCTCAATTCACTAGGAACATGACCAGAAACAGTACCAGTAAAATAAAAGATCATGCTTAAACAACTCTCCCATTTAACAGTTGTATAAGAGTAGATTTAAAACTACAGGTTTAAAGTGCAACGATTCGATTAAAACTATGTACAGTCCACACTCTGACTGTTTCTAACCAGCGATGGCAGCGAAATATGGTATGTTTAATGCTGCTGCACATGAACATTTCTGAATGGTTAAGAAAAAAAAAAAACCCACTCCAGGTAGTTTGAAATGATCCACAGGGCAACAACATCTACATCTTAACCCAGTAAAGCTGGAAAAACGAGTGTGTAAATAAAAATTTAATTACTTAAAACACCAGATAAAAGGGCCCTTTGACTTAAGGTTAATCAGTAATAATACTAATAATGTACTGACAAAACTGCCAACATAAGGGCTACTAGACTTACATGATAAATAATAATTACAGATGCTATGCATTTGAAAAAATTCAAACACGATGATGTGGGGAAAAACTCTAAAATCAAACAAAACAGGCATTTTTCTATTTGCCACCCGCAGAAATCTGGGCTTATCTCCATGGTGATGGTTGCCCTGGTAATGGTGAAAATGGACCATCATCACTCGGCACGTCACGCTACACAGTGCCTTAGTGAACAAGTAAACAGCGAAAAGAGAGAAAGCAGTGCAATGCATGAACTTTCTACAGTCATTCTCCGTCTCGGCTCCGTGAGCTGATAAGATGGCACGGTTAAACCGCTGTGGATCAGGTGATCCTGTAAACCTCTGGGCTAGCAGCGGAGTTACAGTTTGCGTCAGCTCTTTAGCATGGGTTCAGGCTCTTCTGGTTGCGCATCAGAGGCCGGTGACCACTCAGCATGTCCACTGAGTGATGCCAGTGCCAACAGGAGCGGCAGTAGTACTGAAAGCAAGTCTGAGAGAGATCCATCAAAACATTGCATAACAACAGATTCAGTAAAAGCCAGCTCAGATTGTTTTCACTGGTGATGTTTCACAGGAGAAAAGTCAGTTGTAAGAACAAGAACTGTTTTATCTTCCTACTAGTCATTCTTATTATTAATTACAGCAAAACAATGTGCAATACATGTGTTTATCCTTGCTTTCGCAACGTTCTTGTTTTTTTTTTTTTTTTTTAATCTTTGATTATTTATTTTTTGAAAAAGATTTCCGACGTTCAGACGAGCCACTTTTTGTTCTGAAATTGCAGACGTGTGACAAATTAAAGGAAAATAAAAACCCCAAGACCATTAAAGTCACCAACATTAAAAATCATTTTCATCCATATAATTTTTCATCTCTTGTGCCCTGTGGATTTGGACGTTGTCATCCTGGAAGAAAGCACGCCCATCAAGACAGAAATGTTTCTTCCGGGAAGGGGAAAAGTGGACCTTAACTATGCCAGCAAAATGTCTCCTACAGCATAACTGTCATGTCTGCGTGAGTCAAACAAACTACATTTCCCAAGATCCTCTGCCAGCCTTCATGTCTGCTGGCGACCAGAAAGAGTACACCTATGCAGTTCTCAATCGCCAGACTTCTGATAGCATGCAATTATTTAAAATTACAAAACACCCTGTTCAAACACACCTGTCTAGTTAATAACCCTCTTAGTCTCACCTACTTTACTGCCAACTGCCTGACCTTCTGAAGTCTGTCTTCCAATTACTGCTTGATCCTTCTGGTTTGTCTGCATCTAATGCTTTTGATAAAACTGAAACCTACACGTGTTCTCCTGACTGCACTTAATGACCTAACAGAGCCACAATTGTTTTCCATTAATTTCTCTCCCATCTCTTCATAGAAGATAGCAGAAGAAAAGCTTTTATTCTTAATATGCATACATACACAGTCAGGGCCATAAGTATGTGGACAGTGACACAATTTTTTGACATGAAATGAAATCAAGATGTGTATACTTCCCCGTAGGCTCAAAAGTCATTGGACAATTCAATGATAACAGTTTTATGGGCAGGTGTGGCCTGTTTCCTCATTATTTCATGAAAACCTAAGTGGTTAAAAGGTTTGGAGTTGATTCCAAGTGTTTGGTAGCTAAACTCTCAATTTGCGGCCCAAAGAGATATCGATGCAAGTGAAGAAGGCCATCGTTAAGGGCCTTTCACATTGAGCACGATTAAGCGACATGAATGTGTGACACGATGACGCTCTTGATTCAAAACAATTGATCCCTATGGAGCTGTTCACACTGTGTGCAATAATTTGCGGCGTGACAAAGCGACCAGTGTGTCAATTATTTTCCTGTCACCCTTCCTGTCAGTCAGCTCGCCTCACTCTTGCTGAACTGAGCAGACACATTCAGTTTTTAATTGTAGTGTCCGTTCTCAAACTGAACTAAATGATTTTATTACTATAAAAAAACAAAAACAACAGTAGGGGCGTATCGGTATGAGGCAGTATCGGTGTGAGGCAGAACACTGTGTACCGACTATCACGGCAAGCTTAGTGACAACCATCAATCACTTTACAGTCAAATATAAAACCTGTTTAAATGATTTCAGTGTGTGCATCAGTACGTTTTGTCATTTTCAGCACGTTTTACCAATACCATGATAGCTGTGGTCAAGTTAATCGTGATATGAAATTTTCATTCTGTTACTCTAGAGTCAAAATGATGAAAATTGTGCAACTGTCCAAATACTTATGAACCTGACTGTACATGTAAATTACAATGAAATTTTTTAAATTTTGCATATCCCATCTTGTGAGGAAGCTGGAGTCAGAGTGGATGGTCAGCCATGGAGGAGATAAGCTCAAGGGAGCAACCGTGGCATCTAGGGCTTGAAGATCAGCCCCGGTCATATATACTGCTCAAAAAAATAAAGGGAACACGTGGAGTTACATTGTGCTGTTTAAGTGTTCCTATTTTTTTTTTTGAGCAGTATGTAACCATTTACTGTACTTCTTTGTATCATTCTATTGGAGTCACAGACTACAAAGCAGTGCTTACAATATTTAATAGAGCACAGCTCTAGTTTACTCTCTCACCTGATCTCTACAGAAGAATGGGCCTGGCTGACAATTACATATTTGGCACATGGAATCATCAAGGTATGGATCAATCTGAACCTAAAACAAGTGGAAAACAAAAGCATGAACATATACATAAAGTTGATAGTGAAAATTATTCTAATACCCTTAAAAAATGGACTGAACATGATGCAGGAATATTTCTGTCCATAAATAATTCCCATCCTACCTTCTTGTTGAATTTGGAAGTCTTGATTTCCACAAATGCAGCAGTCAGTGCTTTTAGGTAGCTCTTCTGGTTCCTGAAAGTCACGCGTCCAGACCCTGCAACAGCCGAATATCACAAACTGAACTAATGTAATGTAATGTTGATGACAATGGCACATGAAGCAGTCATTGATGTGAAGGCAGACCTATTGGATATTTGTGCTTGTCCGTGTCAAGCCCGGCGTACACGACCTCCCCGAACAGTTCCTTCATGATCTGAGCCAAAGCTTCAGCCGTCAGCATACCGTGCAGAGCCCCAACAAACACTGTTCTACTGGGGAAGAACCTCAGCGACGGGGAGCACACAAAACTACTGTCTGTGATCACCCATGGGATCACCTGCACCTATGTGTATGTGAGAAAGAGGTTTTGAACACAATTGCTATATATCTCAGTCTGTCCTGCTGAGGTGAAAGACATCTCAGCTGACACAGTGTTACAGCAACCAGTACTCAATAGTGGCATTTCCATCCACTTGTTAATACATATACTAAACTTTCTGAATATAAATGCAAGAAATAAGTAATGGTGTTCTGATGAGGAGTTACAGTGGTGTGAAAAAGTGTTTGCCCCCTTCCTCATTTCCTGTTCCTTTGCATGTTTGTCACACTTAAGTGTTTCGGAACATCAAACCAATTTAAACAATAATCAAGGACAACACAAGTAAACACAAAATGCAATTTGTAAATGAAGGTGTTTATTATTAAAGGTGAAAAAAAATCCAAACCATCATGGCCCTGTGTGAAAAAGTGATTGCCCCCCTTGTTAAAACATACTATAACTGTGGTTGTCCACACCTGAGTTCAATTTCTCTAGCCACACCCAGGCCTGATTATTGCCACACCTGTTCACAATCAAGGCATCACTTAAATAGGAGCTGCTTGACACAGTAAGGTCCACCAGAAGATCCTTAAAAGCTACACATCATGCCGAGACCCAAAGAAATTCAGGAACAATTGAGAAAGAAAGTAATTAGAGATCTATCAGTCTGGAAAGGGGTTATAAAGCCATTTCCAAAGCTTTGGGAATCCAGCGAACCACTGTGAGAGCCATTATCCACAAATGGCGAAGACATGGAACAGTGGTGAACCTTCCCAGGAGTGGCCGGCCGCCCAAAATTACCCCAAGAGCGCAGCGACGACTCATCCAAGAGGTCACAAAAGACCCCACAACAACGTCCAAAGAACTGCAGGCCTCACTTGCCTCAGTTAAGGTCAGCGTTCATGCCTCCACCATCAGGAAAAGACTGGGCAAAAATGGCCTGCATGGCAGAGTTCCAAGGAGAAAACCACTGCTGAGCAAAAAGAACATCAAAGCTCGTCTCAATTTCTCCACAACACATCTTGATGATCCCCAAGACTTTTGGGACAACATTCTGTGGACTGATGAGACAAAAGTGGAACTCTTTGGAAGGTGTGTGTCCAAGTATATCTGGCGTAGAAGGAACACTGCATTTCATAAAAAGAACATTATACCAACAGTAAAATATGGTGGTGGTAGTGTGATGGTCTGGGGCTGTTTTGCTGCTTCAGGACCTGGAAGACTTGCCGTGATAAAAGGAACTATGAATTCTGCTGTCTACCAAGAGATCCTGAAGGAGAATGTCCGGCCATCTGTTCGTGTACTCAAGCTGAAACGAACTTGGGTTCTGCAGCAGGACAATGATCCTAAACACACCAGCAAGTCCACCACCGAATGGCTGAAGAAAAACAAAATGAAGACTTTGGAGTGGCCTAGCCAAAGTCCTGACCTGAAAAATTGAGATGTTGTGGTATGACCTTAAAAATGCCGTTCATGCTCGAAAACCCTCTAATGTAACTGAATTAGGACAATTCTGCAAAGATGAGTGGGCCAAAATTCCTCCAGGACGCTGTAAAAGCCTCATTGCACGTTATCGTAGCAGGCTTGTTGCAGTTGTTGCTGCTAAGGGTGGCCCAACCAGTTATTAGGTTTAGGGGGCAATCACTTTTTCACACAGGGCCATGATGGTTTGGATTTTTTTTCACCTTTAATAATAAACACCTTCATTTACAAATTGCATTTTGTGTTTACTTGTGTTGTCCTTGACTATTGTTTAAATTGGTTTGATGTTCCGAAACACTTAAGTGTGACAAACATGCAAAGGAACAGGAAATGAGGAAGGGGGCAAACACTTTTTCACACCACTGTATTTTTAGCAGTATGGTTAGTATGATAGCATATGGCATATGTGAAACTACAGCATATGGTACCATACGAATCGCAGTACCTCCAGGTTTTAGCAATTGTGTTATCTAAGCTAGCTAAGCATTTACAATATGCAGTCCAGATAGGATTTCCTGGAGGTTTTTTTAGTGATTGTTGTGGCCAAAAATTCTCGATTTTGTTCTTAAGTTTTTTTGCGACAAAACTCCTTCAATTGGCAAAATTGCAATTGCAGTTGCAACAAAATTGTCTTGCACTGCCTTTCACAGTGATGTTTGTTGATAACAAGGCCTTTTTAGCTGTACCTGTGTTCGATGTGTGTGAATCGAAGAGGGCTTCTTTGAATGCATGTTTGTGTGACGATGTCACATGATGTGTCTTGCGGAAAATTTTCGAATCATAAGCTCCTACAAATGTTGCAGAGTTAGCTTCAAAATCCTGGAGCGACTGAATATGACACAAATATCATATCATGATATTTCTAAGACGTTTCTATGATATGTAGCATGATACATAGGCTTCCTTACAAACTGTCAGCAGGACAGTGGTGTTGCATTTAAAAACAACCTTTATGAACGAATAATTTGATATTTTTAAAAAAACCTTTTGAAAACATTTAAAAAGGTTCCGACAGTAGAAAATGCAATGAAAACTGTTTCCAAAGCCATTTTTATTTATGAAATTTTTTTTTTGAAGTTTTAAAAGATATTACAATACCCAGGATATCACAGAAAAGTGTATCATGACGTAACAATATCGACATTACATCGACATATTGCCCATCCCTATCTGTGTGTATTACTGTCCAAAACCACCCGTCAAAACAGGATGCTACCTATGGTAACCATGTGGATTTAGCCAATAACTTTTTTCATTACATAGTCTGGCTTCATGCTGATAATTTTTGCATTGCAGTTTAGGGAAAGCTTATTTTGCCTGCTTTTTGGATATTTGCTTAAAAGCTGCAAGACATCTCTTTGGAGGCATGTCTCATGAAAAACCCCCCAAAACCCAACAGAATCCATCCCTGTACATTATACTCACCACCTTACAGCGTATCTTCTTGCTAGAAATCTTGTAAAAGTACTCCAAGTAATCTGTAGGAAGCAGGTGACGCTGGCTGCAGGCCTGCAGCAAAGCCTTCACTGATTTCTCAAAATCAAACACTAGGTACACATAACCTACAGAAAACAAATGACTGAATAGCTTCGTTATTTGTTAACAAGATCACTCATTTAATAAGGTAGGAATATGTATGGAAACTGTCATAACTGCATTTCCACTAGGCTGGTTACCTTGAGGCGGGCATTGAGAGTGTTTACCATCCTTATCAGGCCACTCCACTTTTAGAGATCCAAACACACTAAATGTGTTCAGAAGGCTACCTGAAGAGACAGAGACATGCAGACATGTGCTTTTTTTACTCACAAATCCAGGGTGTCTGCTGTTAAACAAAATCCCATTTAAAGTGCACCTATTATGGTTTTGAAACGTGCCTAATTTTGTTTTAAAGGACTCATACAATAGATTTACATACATCCGAGTTAAAAAAAAACACTTAATGTGCTCATAATTTAAATTGAAACAACACCCCCGTCCCCGTGTCATAAACGACTCGTTCAATGATACGTTCTAAAGGACTCGTTGTAAACTCCTCCTTTCAGAGACCATACTCTGCTCTGATTGGTCAGATGTTCCAGTCTGTTGTGATTGGTCTAATGCTGTCAACACGTGTCAGAAAAGGTAACGCCCATTACCGTAACGAGTTTCAGCTCTGTCTGTCAGCGAGCAGCTGATGAAGACCAGAGGCGGGGAAAATGTATCGTATGCTACTCTATAAACTATCGTATGTCAGAACAAGCGCATTAATATAAATATGCGATTGGCCTTGTAGCAGGAACTAAGGTTGGAACTACTGTTTTGTTATGAGAACGTTAATCAACAACTTCTTTACACACGATTTGTGTGTGTAAAATTACACACAATTTTTTGTGTGTCAAACCTTCTGACCAATCAGATTGAAGAACTTGACAGTGCTGTTTTATAATTCATATATAATCTCAAACAAAGTTATGAATCAAGAACTACTGTTCGTTCCAATGTGGATCGATTAATTTGTGCGTGTTTATTATTGTGTGTGAATATTACTCTCTGTGACGTCCCACGGCACTCCTCCCAGGAACACTTTACAGGAGTAGATGGGGTTTTTGTAGATGCGTGGAGGCAGCTGTCCAGCCCAGGTACAAGTAGCTTCATTAGTTGCTATGAGAAACCAAGATTTTCACAATATTTTCAATAAATCAAAGCAACTTGAATTACAGCACCAAGCAAACACAACCCCTAATACACTTCTGTATTAGACACTGGTGTTTGCTGATGTTAGCATGCTAGCTGAACACTACCTGCAGCCTGTTTGTGCAGCTGAGCCTTCGTCTCAATGCTGAATGTCTGCTCTCGTGCATTCTGACTGCTCCAGCTGGGCCAGGGGGCTCCTCTGGACCAACATTTAGCCAGTGATTCTTCAAGTGCAGCAGGGAGGGTGGGAGCGAGAGGAGAGATGGAGTTTTCTCGCTGCCCTATGCTAGGCAACCGAGCCTCTTTCTGAGTGTCAAACAGGTGGAACTTCATAGGAGGAGACGTCTGTAAACTGGTCTAGGAAAGAAAGGAAATTGTAATGTTATTTTGATATCATTAATACTGCAAATGAAATGCATTACGCCATAGCTGTGGTATTTAATCTTTCAATCCTGCTCTCTCTGTACATCCTGCCAGTGATCTGATTACAGTACACTTAGCAGGTAGTCAGGCTAGAAGAAACCTTGCCTTCCACAAGTATATCTTGTTAATGGAAGATTTTACCACGAAACGAATATTTCTTGCAGTCACTTCCCTGTTTCACAATCTGACTTCTTAAGTAATCAAATGATACATTAAAACAGCTAGCAAAACTCATTAACCCTTTCAGAGCTACATAAAGGCCATAAAGTCATGTATAATCTGTAGACAGACAGTCATGGAACCAACCATCAATCGTCCTGTTTTTAATTACGTACACTCTAATTTACTATTATAAACTTTATTATAAAATATGCCTGAGCTCTAAAGAAGACACTCCTTTGCTTAATTCAAGCTGCCAGACCCTATAAAAAACATCAAAACAAATTTATTATCCGTCACCAAAGACTTTTTCGGACTGATTACGAGTTGTTGGGTTTTTTTTTGTACTAGTCGATATGGGTGTTAAGGTGTCACTGTTTCTTTGTTGGTCAGCATATATGATCAAAGCAATACACATGACAGCAAAACAAAACAATCCAGATGGTAGTTGAATGATGGTAGTAAATGGTTCAAGGTTTGACAATTATGGCTAACAAAATTCCTCTCTCATTCAAACAATGAAGAAATACAATTAACCTGGAATTTTGCTCCACCAGCAAGATGATGGTAATTAACCAATTTGGATAATTTAAAAAAAAAAAAGACCCACTGAGTCCAATCTACAATATTTCAAATTGATTCCATTGATTCAATGAATATAATTCAAGGTTTACATGTTTATCTAAGGGTTAGAACTGTCTGCCACCCTGTAGTTCACTTACAAACAACTAGTTGTGCACTACGGCGCCATCCCTCAAATCCCTGTTTGAATTGCTGCTTCATTTCCCATTTACTCTACTTAACCTTACTAACCAGGTGGTCAGATCCAGATGAGATACCGCTGGTCTCAGAGTCAACGGGACTGCTAGATCCGGAGTTTATCAGCGAAAGAGACTCCGTCATGCGGGTCAGGCCGGGAAAATATTCCAACAGGTCTCCTCCACCCATAGAGCCCTGGCTCTGAAAACCCTGCAGAGTGTCCAGAGCACTGGCGAGAGGACTAGGCCACAACCCCAGCACTGTAGCGCACACACAATGTAGAGAGAATATTTCATAGAAATGAGAAGTAAGGCAAAACATACATCATACACCATGGAATTACTATTACGTTTCTGGGTTTCACGCGCAACGACGAAGTATGTTTTGACAAAGTGCGATGTCCTGGAGTGACACGGCCCTGAATGAGACAGCAGAATTGAGCGGCTTTGGGTGCTGCACCAGCCTCTGTGTCATCTGCTCTATATAAAACAATTGGGGCAAAGCAAATATGAGGCACACAGAGACTTTAAACCGTATGTATACTCTATAAACATGTTATATTGCAACCCTGACCCCAAAAAATATTTTTAAATACAAGCGTTTGTTTAATGTGAGTAAAGAACTAAATTAGATGTACTATGTAACTAAAACACGGTGCAAGAATAATCAACATTGTTTAACTGAGCTGAACAAATGCTAATAGATCGATAGAAGAGCTAGTGTTTGAGGTGAGGTGGTGTGTTTGAGGTGATTAGTCATGCCTGAGATAAAGGTTTGAGTGCAGACCTTCCAGAATAATCTATGACCATAATAGAAACTATTAATTAACACACAGTTTTACGTAGGCTCTTATTAAAGGCTCAAAACAAAACCGCTAAAAAAGATGAGAAAATAACCGCATTATACACTGATTCATATATATTCCACCAGAAACTATTCGAGAAAATCAAATATCGTATAGAGCGCCACGCTGACTGTGGCACTCACTGTTTTCCGGAGAGCTGGGCCTGGCTGGAAGTTCAGGCTCAGTGCAGTTCCAGGGCCGCTCCCAGCAGGGCAGGCTGAGCGACTGGAGGCCCAGACTGAGCTCAGAGACACTTAGCAGGCCGAGTGGAGATTCTTGATCCTCTTGACTGCAGAACGGCATCCTGCTGGCCACCGCGGCGCATTCTGCGTCTGGCAGTTCTACAGAAATAAGACAATAATACAGTTTCTAAGCGTACCACTGAACATCTTGCACAAACAGCTTAGAGAACACACTAAGCAACAAACAAATAAACACAGTTAGAAACTCAGACGCCAACCTGCTGTGCTGCCTGTTGAGGCTTCCATGAGCCCTGCGTGTGCATCACTGACACGCTAAACATGTGACTATAACGGTGACTCTCTCACTGCTAAAGTCATCCCCTGCTCCAGCACATCACTCTCTCTAATCACACACGCACTCTACCGGTCTGCATACTTACAAAAGCCTAATCTAGCTCTGTATGGTGTCCAACTCTCCACTGCACTGCTCTCTGTAGTCTCGTCACACAGATCACTCTCTCTCTCGCTCTCTCTCTCTTACTCGCTTCCTCCCTCCCTCTTCCTCTGCTGAGTCAGGCCTGATGCTGGAGCCAGACCAGATGATGAAGGGAGGGGGAGAGAGAGGTATGTGTGTGAGAGCGAGAGAGAGAGAGAGAGAGCGAGAGAGCGAGACAGCTACAGAGCGAGTGCTAGTTCCTATAATCACTGTGATTCAGCTGGTTTCAATGAACAATTTTGGTGTTTTTTTTCCTACTGAGTGGGCACGACACACCCCACCTTCACTCAGTCAATACACAAACACACATACAGAGGCCCAATCATGCTCATTTCACCTTATCCATTAATATCCATTACCTAGGAGCTGCAAATAATTATTCTATATGAGAAGACAGTAAAGTAAAGCATTTAATACATGACATCTTACCGAGTGAAAATATTTTGTTATTTTGCTGATTTTAAGTGTTTATTTTTAGAAAGAAGGTTTTATCTGCCAACAGAATGAGAAACTTTCATGCTTGAAACTAGTTAAAAAAATTGTCTAGAAATAGGTTTAGTAATCTTATAGGTGGTTTGTTGTAATCATATCACAGGAAATACTAGATAAATTTCACTATATTCAGGATGTTTTCACTTGCTAAGATAACATTTTTTATTTTTGAGTGTAGTATTCGAATCGTTATCACGTGTAATTATTTCAGGACACCAAAAACTGTGATAGTGGTAAACTGGATGTTTTTATTCATACGGTTTAGTAAGCCATTTATTAATTCAACATATAATTGCATTTATATTTAGCATTTTAATATGAGTAAAGGCCGCTCTTATTCTGATCCAGAGATTTATACGGAACATTGTGGAAGAGAAAAGCCAATTTTGATGCTAAATTCAGTTAATAACTGATAAATTATTGAGATTTATGTAAGAGGAGTCTCAAAGCTCATCTTTGGGTTTTTTTATTTGTATTTTATTTTTTTATCCCACAGCACCAAGACAGAGTACACACCACAGAACACACACAGGCATGCTGGGGTATATGCATGTGTACACAGTGACAAGGATGTGTGTGTGTATCTGGTGTGCCTGGAGTGAACTATAACGTGATTCAGCAACTCCCTTAAAACGAGAATACGTGCTGACGCAGGCACTCCGGCAACAGACAGAGCCATTTACATAAGCGCTAGGTGAAGGAAGCACATGTACAAACACTGGAAAAGCTTCGACTAGGAAAGTTAGATGTACGCATGGTGGCCTTGCTGGGACAGCAAGTTTTCAAACCGTGTACTTAGTCATTAGGAGACACAGGATGCGCAGGCAGAACACTCACATATACAAATGAATTAAAACAGTGCATGACCTTGGGCTTCATTACATATATAGCACATTATGCTACATTTAATTCAGGAACCCAGATTATATCTCAACTATTTAATATTATAAACTGCTCAATACTTTCAGATGAGCAAAAATGAGATTACCAGGAAGCACGCTGTTGAGTATGACCTATTGAGACATTCCTTGACACGTAAATGTCTCTATTTTACAGTGATATTGAATATATTACTATTGTATACTGTATATTACTCTTTGTTACTCATTAATGTAACATTTAAAGCAATCTAGCTTGGTTGGTTTGTTTTTATATAGTGAATTAGGTTGAAAGGCCGGTATGTTTTATGGAAGTCGGTGTGTTTTATGGAACCATATAAAACTGAGTTAACAAAGCCTACACCAAGCTGCTATTTTTATCAGGTCCACTTATCATATACATGTACTTTGTAGGTCTATAATTGCAGACTGTATTCCATCTGTACTATCCTCCACTGTCCATTAACGGAAAGGGAGCACTACAGGACAGCTAGTATTCGAGTGACAGTGCCACTGGTGTGTGTGTGTGTACTACTGGTGTGAGTGTATCAGGCACGGCGGTGTCGGTGGGATATTTAAACACCTATCAGTGCTGGAATCAGTCCAGCAACAGAAAAATAAACGTAAAAATCTTTCAGCGGTCCTGTGGTAAGACACTGACAATGATGAAGGGTGATTAAGAGAAGGCTTAAAGGTGCTTTAGGTATGACTTGTAGGGAGTGTAATGGTCTGTAATGGTAAAATGGGTGGAGTTGAATAAGATTTGAATGATTTAATAATGTTTTGCTCACTGTATACTCGTTCATCTTGTATTTATAAAGAATTATTATATATAAACAGTACCAAACTGTTGATTTCTCCAACAGCAACATACTGTTCACTTTAGGGTAACCTCCAGGCAACCCTGCTGCCATTTAACTTAACTGTTATTAATTTTATTTTATTTTTTACCCCTGTTGCAAAAAAAACGCAACAGAAACCCTAATAGAATTTGTAATGGTTTTAATAGAAACTGTCTATTGGCAATTTGTTGCCTTCTATTGGAGGCATGTTATGTCTAGTGGATACGGTTAAAGACCAGTAATGGTAACGGTAATGCTCGTAATGGTTAGCTGATGGTTTGTAATGGTATTTGTAGTGGAAACCATTAGACTTGTGTTTTTTCCCCCCAGCAAATACAGTTTGAGCTTGTACAAAACAGTATCAAACTGTCCTTTTCTGCAACAACAACATACTGATAACTTTAAGGTAAGTTCTATAAACAGTTCTTGACTGTTTCTAATGTTTTTTGAGTTGTTGTGGGGGTTTTTTTTACACTGTGTGAGCTGATGATGTGCATGTATAGGCTTTCACCAGTCTTGGTATTCCAGTTCCAGGTCTTCATCAGCAGGCTGTTCATCATCATCATCCTCAGCTCTTCATCACTGCAGGCCCCTGTAGACTCTCCATGACATCCGAGCTGCATATTAACAGCGTTCCCCTACTCAAAGAGTCAAAACACAGTCAGGGACAAACCCTTCCACGTTCACGTCTGATGCACTTACTTGACGAGAGCGACAACACAAGAGCAAACGGCTGCCGAACCGTTAAGGGTGTGGAGACAGGGAAATATTAGCAGTTCTCATTTCATTTTAAAGTAGAATTTGACTCCAGAACTTTTGTTACCCAGCTCCCGAGCCATGCGAACTTACCCCCGCCGTCATTTCTTCCTGAGCTAAAGACATCCTGCTTCCCCTCCCTCCCTGACAGACACCTTTATTAGTTCCAACGAGGCTTTTAAACAAGTCAGACAATCCTCCCCTTTAAGCAACACGTTTTAGCTTGAACCTGACCACAACTACAGTGCTAGTTTCACTGATATAAACTGTAAGAAAGGGAAAATCCGCCAAATTTCGGTCGCATTAGCTTCGATGGACGCATGAAGGCGCTCTCTTTATATATATATATATATATATATATATATATATATATATATATATATATATATATATATATATATATATATATATATATATATATTTTATATAACGTTGACTTTTGTAATAAATAAAACGATGGTGTTTTTATATATATATATATATATATATATATATATATATATATATATATATATAATATAATATATATATATATATATATATATATATATATATATATATAAACACCATCGTTTTATTTATTACAAAGTCAACAGGTCGGGGAGTTGTAGTTTTGGGACTGATAATTGTTTTTGCTTGTCATAGGAATGTATACATTTTTTATTCTTTCCTGAAAAAAAAAAAAGTATATATATATGTATATATATATGAACCCAACATGTCTTGCATGTTGGGTTCAATTTTATTTATTTATTTTATACTCCTTCCCATTTACATTAGTCACAGCATTAGAAAATACCATTCATGATAGACATGAATCTTTTTCAGTAGTAAACATGTTGACAGCAAACAAGAGAAATGTTTAGAATGATTTTAAAATGTACATTAGGAAAGATGAATCTCTCTTCTTTTTTCTTCTTCTTTTTTTCAAGATTAGGTGTCTATGTTTTGTGGCTTAAGGTTATTTATAAGCTCCAAAACAATGACACAATTCGCATTTAGAAGATATTTGCATTGAAAACGTACAGTCTCTCTCTACCACCAATATGCAACACCAGTTTTGATGACATCATACTGCACTTCTTCAACTTCTCATCAGACTTTATGTCAGATCAAATGCTCTCTAGAATCTGAAATGTCCCACCCGTAACATTATAAAAATCCATGGTACTGAATGTCAAGTATGGCTTCATAGCCGTAGGAGGTAAGCTAAACACTACTGCCTATGAAAAGTTTCTCGCCCGTGTTCACAAAGCCCATATATAGTTTCTACAACATGACTGACAGGAAGTGTATACAAACATAAACGAGCATTCCGGACCGGAAGTCAGTTTTCCAAACAGGTTTTCTCAGTGCCTTAATAGACTTTTGCTGAGGCAATGACTTAACCCACTGGATTTTTGCATTATTATGTTCTACATATCTTCCAGGTTATTTGTAAGTTACAAGTAAGGAAGAAGAAAAAAAACGGCTATTGCAACTTTAAGTGCAGTAGTGATTAAGTTCCGTTTACTTTCTCTCTCTACTTGGAATAATCTCATTGTCCTGCCTGATATTTTAAAGTAAATATGTAAAATGTACAGGTGATACCAAAATAATACCAATAAAAATACCATACTTTTGTTAGTTTTAAATACATACATCCCTACTGAATATTCATATTTAATGTTTACAGAGTGAATAATTTATGTGTACATATAAGGATCGGCTGTAGTGCAGTAAAGACGTGCATTCACTACAGTGATTTATTATATCAGGCTTATATCACTATAGTGATATAGGTATTGCTGTGTTTGGTCAAAACTGGCATAATTGTTGGTCTGGGTAAAATATACTGAAAAAATGTTCAATAATAAGGAATCACTGTCCAAAATAGTTGAAGTCATGTTCACAGATTGTTCAGATGAATTTCCACATGTTGCATTAGTGCAGTGAGATGTTCTTTCTGATATGCTGCAGGCAGTTTCAGAGCAGTGTCGTGACCACGTGACTGGGTGTTTATCAGTGGTTCATCCTCATGTGATGCTGCTCTCTGTCTCCACTTATGTGCAGCAGTGCCCTCTATGGCTTGAGCTGTCCAGAGAGTGAAGTACAGACTCGCACTGTTTGTCTTGCTGGGCCCCCATCAGTCTACAGGGACAGAATACAGTGGTCAGGTATGAAGTTCTCAAAAATATCCAGCGTAAGATCCATTATACTACGTTAAATTTTCCTCTGGAGTCTCACCTAGCCAGATGTGTCATAGCCTCTTGGATATTAAGGCCACTTTTAGCACTGCATTCAAAGAACTCAGCCTGGTACTCCTGAGACACAAACACAACCACATTAACAGATGAAAAGAGAACTTTAAAGTAATGCTTAAACAAAACAGCAACATCTGAAAGTGTTGATTACCTGAGCCAGTTTCTGTCCCTGCATGGTGGTCACCTGTCTCCCTCCTCCATCCTCCATATCCAAATCCATCTTGTTGCCTAGCAGCATCACACATGCACCATCAGCCTTGTTTTTCTGCCAGAAGGATGAATTCACATTAGAATAACCAATCGTAAAATGAACAAGCTTGGGTTTGTTTTAATATGGCCAAATCTCTGGGCTTGTCCCATTTCACCGCACCATGCTACTACACCTGTGGGAATGCAAACCTCTTCAGAATGGTTCATTTGCATTACAAATTGGCCTCACCTGTACTTGGTCGAGCCAATCACGCACTACCATGAACGAGGCTGTCTGAGTGACATCATACATGACCAGGATCCCATCTGCTTTACGGTAATACTGTGTCGTGATGCTGTGGAATCTGTGACAGAGGAAGCACTGGTCATTTATTATTAAAGTTCTTTTCATTTGAACATGGATAGCAAAGTTTCTTCAACCATTTATTGCTTATACTTACGACATTAAATGATTAATCATGTTCATATTATAATGAAATGAAAGTGCTAAATACTGTATAGTTATTTATATTAAGTTACTTATATTAACACCTGCCATCCAAGTATGTGAGGTTTTTTTTTTGGTGTGGCTATAAATATTGTTCATATTTGCAGTAATTGAACATATATGATATATTATTAATATTATTATTAAGTACATTTTAGTTTGTTTTAACAATTGTTTTGCTATTAAATAAAAAAATGAAAAAACATTACATTGACAGTTAAATAGTAAACTAAGGGTTTCCCCCCTCCCCATTACCTCTCCTGTCCTGCTGTGTCCCAAAGCTGGAGAGCAATTTGGGTGGAGTCGAGCACTAGACTTCTCACCTGGAAGTCCATACCTGTCAAGCACATGCAAATGATATTTGGTATTGGGAGAAGGTTTCAAATGCTGGAAATCTAAACCTGATTTTATGCATAAGTACATTAGCAGAGGCTAGATGTGGAGCTGTAGATTACCTACAGTAGTGCTCATTTTGTTGGGGAAGTGCCCTCTGCAGTACTGATAGATGAACGAGCTCTTACCCACTGCTGAACTGCCTAAAAACACAACTTTAAACACACGCTGTGGACCGCTTACTCCAGCCTGAGAGACACAGGTACAGGGTTATTTAAAAAACAACAACAACAACATCAACAACACATACACAGAGAGAGAGAGAGAGAGAGAGAGAGAGAGAGAGAGAGAGAGAGAGAGAGAGAGAGAGAGTAAAAGCCAGATCAGGCTGAATGATTATAGAAAAACACACCAAAAAATGTAACTCCAAATAATCAGGACCTGCTGAATCGCCACAAAGAGAAGAGAGTTCTACCATGCAAATTTCTCAAGTTCTATATTTGCATTATACATGTCAACCTATTGAGCTTTCATTCTCCATACATTCTGTCCTTGGGGGATAAGAGCATCATGATCATTAAGGAACGCAAGATTGCTTACAAAATACAAAAGCAGTCTTCACTATACCGTTTTGCTGTGTGTATCCGCTTTATGTTTTTTCTCTGAGAGTGTTAGCTCTGCCTCAGCAATCACATCAGGTGAGCTCTTCGTCATCTGACCAACAAAACTGACCTGTCTGAAGTATAGATTTAAAAACAAAAGACAAAAAAACCCCACTAATTCAATTAAACAGCTCTCCAGGCGTATATACAATGACAATTTTAACCCCTTAAACTGGTATATCATGTCAACAGCCTTACATTCCTCTCTTCATGATTGGGATATATTCCTACTAGTTTCCCTATAGTAACTACTAAATAATAATAATAATAACAATAATAATAATAATAATAAGTACACATTAAGACGTTTAGGATTTAGTTATTAAATTATAATTGTACACTGCTGCAGTGGTTACAAGCTAAACAATGCTATCGTCATGCAGAAAAATGTGCAGTTTATGACTGCATAAATAACCATAAATGAAAAAAAAGAGCATCAAAAGCCTCACATGATCCAGCCTTAAATTGTTTTCTGAAAAAGAAAATGTTTTTATACCTAATTCTACATTATACATTACTTAAACTGAACCTCTGTAGGAGGTCTAGAAAAACATTTCTACTTCCCTGATGCTGGATATTGCTAAATGATTGCGTTTAAAGCTGCTATTAAAGCCATGATTCATTATTTTTGATGAACCAAAAGTTTCATCTATAGATAATAATGTCCTCACTTTAAAAACACTATGTAAAGCATTATGAAAAGTATTCAGTTAAACATTGTCACCCATCTACTTGCTCTACTTCCCAGCAAGAGCATTCAGATGATTAGTGTGCACTTTCTATATATAAAATACTATTATAATTTTAGTGACCCACCTGTTGCCTGGTCTCTTGACCAGCATATAGTCTCCGATTATTGATCCTTTCTTCTCTAAAGGTCTCTTCATCTTAGGTGTCTATGGAACAGTCCATGGAATATTTTGGCTTTAGAAGCAATTAAGAGTTGTATGTAAATCATGCACAAACAGGTGTATGAGAAATATCACATTTGTGATGACTTTAAATCCTCTTATACTGTAAAGAACTGGTTTCTTTTGTATAACGGGATTAAATGCTCGTTTCTGAAGTCCAGGTTTTGGTTTTATGTACAGAAGGTAGAAAAGTGTTTGCATGTGTATGTACAGTATCTCACAAAAGTGAGTACACCCCTCACATTTTAGTAAATATTTGATGATATTTTTCATGTGACAACACTCAAGAAATGAAACTTTGCTACAATGTAAAGTAGTGTGTGTACAGCTTGTGTAACAGTGTACATTTGCTGTCCCATCAAAATAACTCAACACACAGACATTAATGTATAAACCGCTGGCAACAAAAGTGAGTACACCCCTAAGTGAAAATGTCCAAATTGGGCCCAAAGTGTCAATATTTTGTGTGGCCACCATTATTTTCCAGCACTGCCAGAGCTTCACAGGTTGCCACTGGAGTCCTCCAGCTCCGTGATGTCGTCATGGAGGAGTGGAAGAGGACTGTGCAACCTGTGAAGCTCTGGTGAACTCCATGCCCAAGAGGGTTAAGGCAGTGCTGAAAAATAATGGTGGCCACACAAAATATTGACATTTTGGACCCAATTTGGACATTTTCACTTAGGGGTGTACTCACTTTTGTTGCCAACAGTTTAGACATTAATGGCTGTGTGTTGAGTTATTTTGAGGGGACAGCAAATTTACACTGTTACACAAGCTCTACACTCACTACTTTACATTGTAGCAAAGTGTCATTTCTTCAGTGTTGTCACATGAAAAGTTATCATCAAATATTGACAAAAATGTGAGGGGTGTACTCACTTTTGTGAGATACTCTATATATGTTTGGCTCTTACGCAATAAGGACACAGATAGGATTGTGTACCATCAGTAATGTATTTTATTGTGTGCTGTGGTGGTGCTGAAAAACACGCCCATTTGTTCACAGCTTGACTTACAAACTTTTCTCCATTTTGTTCATGATGTTATGAAAATAAACAAACAAAAAAACAAACAGAAAGGCGAAGAAACTTCACAAATCAAGAATAAACATACAGTAAATGCAATAAATTAATCCAACTTTACAAAAATTTACCACATAAATGGTACAGACATATAAAATTCAGACACACACAAAAAAGCATGAAGTGATAAATAGATTCATCCTGTAATGGGGCAAGATTCCTAGCATGAAGACTTTCAATCAATATTTTAAATCAATTTCTGCACAGCATTTTAAAATTGGCCACTAAAAGAAATAAAAGAAATTTAAATATAAAGAGATCTTTGGTTATGATTTAGAACGATGCATTAACAAAAATATCAAATTATCTAAAAATGCTGAAATGTGCAGAAAATGTGCCTTTGTGTGGAAATAGTCAGAATGCCGCCCCTATAAGGACACTCTGACACTTTCCTCAAAAAGGAGCTAACAGTTGCTTACATAAAGAAAAAAAAATCTGATTACAGGATTCACTTAGAAAATGAGTAATGCACAGCATTTGTCCTACAGCCTCTTGCATAAGTATTTATCCCTCCTTGAACTTTTCCAGACTACACATATCAAATGCTAAAAATAGGTAAATTAAATAGTAGGTCCATTTCAATTCCAGGTTGTGGAAACTAAAAAATGTAGAAAGGTTCAAGGGGGTGAATATTTATGGAAGGCCCTGTAACTACAGCAAAAGCTATGGACGCTAAGTCATTTGGTGTTATGTTGTCCTAGGTGGAATGGTGTTGCTAGTGGCAGTTAAAGGTGTGTCTTGAATTGCTGCATGGCTCAGAGTAAAGTGGGAATGGTTTAAATAATATCTGTAACCACCATCATCATCTTCCTTTTTTCCCCCCACACAAATAAGATCTAAGTGTGAATCAGACAGCTGACATGCAATTCTGCACAGAACATATTTAACAGATTTAACAGAAGCAATAAAATGTCCGTGAGTCTCGACAGATTAATAGCCATCATAGAGACGAGACATTATAAATAAAACATCTGCTATAGACGATGTATACGCTCTATCCTAGAGAACTCACATGAGTGAACACCCACAAAAGGGCACAATTTGTTGTTAGTTCTTTCGGCCTGCTGCTTATTTTTACCCATTGTCTGTACCACTTATCCTAAACAGGGTCTCGGGGAGCCTGGAGTCTATCCCAGGGATCTCAGGGCACAAGACAGAGGACACCCTGGATGGGGTGCCAACCCATTTTAGGGCACAATCACCCGAGAGTACCCGGAGGAAACCCCCCAAGCACGGGGAGAACATGCAGACTTTGTGCACACAGTACGGAGGTGGGATTCAAACACCCTTCTCCAGAGGTGCGACGCAAACATGCTAACCTCTAAACCCTTATTTCGATCACTAAAATGAAATCTATCATTAGATACTTATGAAATGTCACTGCACTGATCTGCCGCAGATCACATAACGAGTTAATATCACAGAAACGGGGCGTCTAAGCACACCTCTCGATAACGTCTTCATTTTAACCCCAACTGCACTGCTCTTCATCAGGTTACCTCCTGCGCTAACGGTCACGAAAATACCAAGATTATGGCTTTGTTTAAAATGATATAACTATGTATAAAACACAGTATACAATGGTAATTTCCGGTTCACTAATTTAATTGAACAAGTGGCATTCCGAAAGTGCTGATAGTTAGTACAACAGCACTGGTTGCAACAGTTCGCTAACCTGAAACTGTTAGTATGTTTACCGCGGGCTCCCAGTCAACAGTACAGTACAACATTGGCCGAATTTCCAGTTATGCAGACAGACCGATATTCATGCTGTAGTGCTTCCCACAATGCAACATGGTACACACACACTAATGGTAGCAGAGCTGCAATGCAAGCTGCTAACTTGCCATTGGGAGCAAGTTGGGATTCATTCTCTTGCCCAAGGACACTTCGGTATGTGGGCCGGGAATCGAACCGCCAACCCTGAAATTAGTGGTCAACCACCTGAGCCACATGTTCAGTTAATTTCCAAAATAAGCTGGGAAAACTGTGATAAAGAAACTATACACTACATGTCTAGATGGTTTTAGATGGATTGATTGTTGCCAATTTATGTAATGCGAACTGTAGAGATTTGAGCCAGAGACCTCAATTTCAGCCATTGAAATCCCCCGCTCTACAACCTGAGCTCTCAAAGGCTTTTAAACGCTTACTATTAGAAACTGGCCTAATGGTTTCCATTAAACATTATTTCCAATGATTTTAATGGTGAACAGAATCCATAAGGTTAAATCCAATTAGGATGTTGAACATGTTTTTTTCCATCCAGTTTATATTTCCATCCATTCCTTACCAAACTTAGTTAACAAGTAATGCTAAACAACAAATATTAGCAACCAATAAATACATGGTCAAAAGTTTGTGAACTCCTGGCCATCACACCCATATGTGCTTTTTGAACATCCCATTCCAGACATAGTCCTTGTTTGCTGTTATAATAACCTCCACTCTTCTGGGAAGGCTTTCCACTAGATTTTGGGGCGTGACTGTGGGGGATTTGTGTTCATTCAGCCACAAGAGCATTAGGAGATCAGGTGCTGATGACAGAGAAAGAAGAGGTCTGGTGTGCAGTCGGTGTTCCAGTTCGTCCCAAAGGTGTTCAATGGGGTGGAGGTCAGGGCTCTGTGAAGGAGTTCTTCCACCTCAAACTTGGCAAAACAATGTCTTCATGGAGTTTGCATTGTGTAAAATGACCCTGTCATGCTGGAACCAGTTTGTGCCTCCTAGTTCCAGTGAAGGGAAACTGTAATGCTACAGCATCCAAAAACATTCCAGACAATTGTGTGCTTCCAAATTTGTTCCAACAGTTTGGGGAAGAAGCGCATATGGGTGTGATGGTCAGGTGTCCAGAAAACCTTTGGCCGTATAGCGTATCTTGTTACTCTGATCTGAGATTTGTCAATTATTAACAAATTGATATATTTAAAAATTTAACATGCCAGGTGTGACATTACTGTATATTTACTGTATATTCCAGTTTAGGCAAAAACATTTTTGACTGTCTTAAAGCCTGTCGTCATGACTTGTTGCATTTTTTAATTTGCATTGTTTGCTTCAGAGGAATTGTAGAAATACTCATATTTTTTTAATGTACAAAAAATTAGGCTTTTGAAAGGAATTTGACTGACAGGTGGTCACACAGCACAGTACGAGCATGTAGTATACAGTATATACTGTACTAACGTGGTATACAAATACAAGTCATTTTGCCACACATCTACAAGCTGCATTTTTATACCTTATTCTGGTATTTGTATTACGATCATGAAAATTGGCATCATTTCCTATGCTGCGCTTTCTGAAACTATGCTGTGCTTTTTGTAACAGACACAATAAAGAAAGGCTTTTTTAAATGTATTTATAAAACCAACATGTATTTTTTGTATGATTTTTAACCTGAGAACCACTTTTCCTTTCACATTCACCAAACAGGCCTTCAGGGTCCACAAAAAGAAACCCATCATAACGACTGTCTGTTCATATTCTCATTGTTGTTCATTCATTTAGATTAAGGCTTTTAACTTTCAGGGAAATGAAAGGCCTTTCTGAATAGTGCAGCAGAAATGAGATATCAAACTATTCACAGCTCGACATACTTGAATATTGGGGTCCATGTTTGAGTGTTCCTGAGTGTTAGGAATCTTAAGGAGACAGCCAGTGTAGTCTAACTCTCATTAGGAAAGAAGCCCCGAGCAGAGCCACATGCAAAGGCAGAGAAAGCAGGTGAAGATTTGCTGGTTTCTCTTGAACAGACATGCACAGCGCTGCCCACAGCTTCACACCAGTCATAACGAGCGGCCGCTTATAAAACACCTGCACCCGTCGCAGTCCAGTTCAGTATGGGCAAAAAGAATACCCACCCCACGGTGGGGTGTCTTGGCCACAGTTGCATTGTGGGTAAGATGGAAGAGGAGGCATGAAGGATTGTCTGTGACTAACCCTCTTCTGATCCTGCTGTGCATCCTTCTCATCCCGCAAACGCTTGTTCATGTCCCTGAGAAAGACACATGATAAAAGGAATATTTAAAGAAATGCATCATTATGAAAAGCAATAAATGAAAATTGTCTGTCTGGTGCATAATGGTGATATCTCTGTTGGGTAGCTAAATTCTAGCAAAGCAATTTCCCTCTATGTTTAGTGTGCTGTGTGTTTTAGGATCAGTAAACGCTGGGTTTAAGATCTTTAATAACACCCTGAACTTCTGAAATACAAAACACAATTTCATAATTTGTACATTTACTGGTCTTAGAAATTATATATATATATATATATATACACACACACACACACACACACACACACACGTAATTTTGGGGCTATAGAGCGCACCTGAATATAAGCCGCACCCACTAGCTTTAAAAAGAAAAACAATTTTGTACACATATAGGCCGCACTTGTCTATAAGCCGCAGGTATCCACGTTGTAACTGTCACGATTCGTGATGTAAACGAAGCAGGACGGAGGCAAGTGCAGTTAGGACGAGACCTTTTATTAAAACAGAGGGGAGCAGACTCAAGAAACAAAACATGACCAACTCAATGAACTAAGTTAACTAAACCAACTAACCTAAACATTAACTATGACATGAAAGAAAGACTCTATATCTATACTCTATAAAACACTTCTACATCTATATTCTAAACTAAGTCTATACAACTCTAAGCTATACTATCCGCTACTAGGCTATAAGCTATGCTACAAGCTACTAGGCTATAAGCTATGCTATAAACTACTAGGCTACAGGCTAAGCTATAAGCTACTAGGCTACAGGCTAAGCTATAAGCTATGCTATAAGCTAACTAGCCTTGACATGAACTCACACATGGACTATAGCTATGGCTAGGAAACATGAACAAGAACTAAGACACATGGCATGAACAAAGACTAACTATATTCGCTATCTAATTCTAACTCTATATCTAATTACCTGCGTTGTGTGTGTCATGGCTCCCGGTGTATATACACACCAGCCAAACTGCTAACAGCTGCGGGCAATGCCAAAACACACGTGACTCGACAACACATGACAAGACGGGGCGGAGACATGACGTCAACCAATATGCATTTCTTCGTATGTTTTCCCTGATGAGGGGGTGTGCATGAAGCGCAAAACGACTGATCTGAAGAATGTAGTGTGAGCTCGTTAGATTTAATTCTAACAGTTTCATTGGTCCACTGTGACCTGTTGGGTAATTTCATTTGTCCGATGTGACAAGGCTAAATGTTTTGGCGGCATGAAACTCGTTAGCCCGTAAAAATCCATAAATTAGCCGCATCATTGTTTAAGCTGCAGTGTTCAAAGCGTGTAAAAAAGTAGCGTGTATGTGTATATATATATATATATATATAGTACCAAGAAACTACTGTGATCTGCAATTTCAAATTTCTTTGAGCAGCCAGAGCTGCTTATCTCTTTATCTCTTATCAAAGACAGCCACACTTGTGAGCAGCTCATAAACAGTCCTTCCAAAGGCTTGCACTTGTTAAGGAGGAAATGGAAGAGTAGTATCAACTGACACATTTTACACGATCAGTAAATTTCAGTTATTATCAGTTTAGTCATTTTTTATATATGTTAAGTCAACACGAGATAAAAAGATACCATCAGGTTACCATTTAACAGAAACCAAAGAGACGTAATCATAACGTTAAATACGAGATATAAATCAGTACCATTTTCAACTGTAGTGGCACAACTGATACCTGATCCACTTAAAAAAAAAAAAAATATTATATATATATATATATATATATATATATATATATATATATATATATATATATATATATATATATATATATGTTTATTTTCAAGATATAAAAATCCTTCGTTTTACTTTGAGACATTTTTCACATCGATATCTGAGGTATAATTATATTATGTCTCGTAACTGCTTTTTCCAGTTTGTGTGTATGCACTGTGCCACACTCCATGCCTTATCTTATATCTGATACCTGTCAAGAGCAAACAAACCTGAAACGGACAATGACCTGGAGACACGCCCGCAGAAAGATTCAAGTAATGCTACACATTGCATGCAGTCTTACCTGAGCAGATCCAGCTGCCTCATCAGGCTCTCTCTCTCTTTCTGCATGTTTCTGGAGACTTTCAACACTTGCCTGGGTATAAACAAAACCACACACACACACACACACACACACACACACACACACACAGGGTAATACTCATGTTCAAATCAATAAACAAGTGCAAGGAAAATAGAAACATGAAAAAAATCATGAAAATGGAAAAGTGTGGGAAACGAGGCAGGCGTGTTTTGAAGGTTAAGGCTCTGGGTTACTGATCGGAAGGTCAAACTGCCACTGTTGGGCCCTTGAACAAGGCCCTTAACCTTCTCTGCTCAAGGGCCGCTGTATCATGGCTGACCCTGTGCTTCTTAACATGCTGGTGTATGCGAAAAAAATACCTGTAATGTATATGTGATTAATAAAGACTCATTATCATTACATTACATTACACTACAGAAATCCTCAGTCAGTTTCATAAACCATACATCCATACCAATTCATGCCATTTTGTTGCCAGCATTGTTGTAAAATTGCCTTATATTTGGATACATCAGTTTGGAGCAGTTTACTGTTTTCAATTTGATCCATTTCTTCCAGTGAAATAGCACTGCTTTTGCAATTCCCTTCGCAAAAATGTAGCATTCAACTCGTGATTCCCGACAAAAGAAAACTCAGAAAATGTCTCCTCAACCGGGAATTCCCATTTCTCCTTAACCCCAAGTTCAGCAAGTGACGTCAAGCTGATCGTAGCATGAACAACAAACAATGCAGAGTTTCTCACCTTTAAACAGGTTATTCTGTATACAAAGTACATGTATTTATTATTTAGTATTTAGATCAATCAACATACAGACATATTCGCTTCGCAAACCTATAGCACAAGGAGGTACATATACCAACCCTCATCACAGTTCGCTTGCGCGCATAATAAAAGAAGTAATTCCACATTTCCCACTTCCCAAGTCGAATGCAGCATAATCCTCACCTGTGCTTGCCCTCCTGCTGATCCGTGAGTGCTTCCTGCAGGATCTGCAGCTGGTTAAGTGCCTTCTGTAGCTCCTCCCGGCTCTCCTCCAACTGTTCCCGCAAATCTGCGTTCACGAGCTGCAGCCTTTGATTCTGCCCCCGAGTATTCGCCTGGTCCTGGCACAGAGCCTTGATCCTAGTCTCCAGCTAAAATGAGTCCCAAGCAGAGAGCGTTATACTGTACTGTAGGATGACCCATAGGCGAGGAGCTCTAACGGCTCTGAATTAACGAGGAATGTACTATTCACCTCTCTCTGCTTCGTCAGTGTGAACTCTAGTTCCTGCTCTCTCATCCTCAGCTCCTGCAGAAGCTGCTCTCTTTTGTCCCCCTGTCTCGTACTGTCCTTCATCGGAAAACCACCATCACCATCATTACCATCATCGTGATCATATTCTCCATGCAAATCATTTCTATGCAGGTTATTGACCTCCTTTTCATCCCGACTTACCCGAGTGACTCGTTTCTCTCGCTCTTCTTTGAGTTGGTTCTCGAGGTCTTCGTAAAGCGAGCGCACCACTCTATCATGGTTGTCTTCCCGTCTGTGTGCGAGCCAACACACACACACACACACACACAAACACACATATATTTACTGCATGGCATTCCAATTTTAAATTGATTTCTACGCAAAATCAGGTGCGCAGTGTATAAGCTGACCTGCGCAGTGTCTCTTCCAAATTGTCCTTCTCTCTCAACGCGTCCTGAAGATGAACCACGGCGTGGGAAAGGATTTCCTCCAGCAGATTCAACAACTCAGGCCTGTCTTTCTGCAAATCACACCAAAGGGAACACAACTCCCACTGACTACACTCACACACACACACACACACACACACACACACACGCACACACATCGTCATCTTATATCCTAGCTAAATTGTAATAATATTAAAATCACATTGTATTAGAAATGCTTGGTGAAGAGCAGAGTCGACACTCACTCTTTCAAGAGTTTATCTGCTCCAAGCTCTATAAGAATCTGTGTGAATCTGAGCTCTGCAGGATCTTTCTCCTCACACTCTTCTACCAGCTCACCTGAGAGGAAGAAATGGTTCTACGATTATATTATTAACCTAAGGCAACACACTACATGTGTTAGGGCCAATGCTCGCTGATGAACAAAACATATTTCTTCTGCCATTTGAACAGAAATACCCCGTGAGCCTCACAGATTGCGGCTGCTCTGCTCCTGCCTGGTCAGCATTAGACTGTAAGCCTAGGAAGACGACGCTTGGCAGCTCCGCCATGGTAGCAATATTTAACAGGCGATGTCAGAGGTGTTGAAATGCTATCATGGCTAGATAAGCTCACAGCTAATGTAGCTAGTCGGAATTATTTGTGGTTGGGACTGAATTTGGGTGGCACCAGAACTGTCTTGGTTTTGACGTGCATTCGTGTTTGGGCTTTCAAAACAAAACAAAGACAAAAAACAGAATGTACCTGGACTGCACTTACGATGATATAATATCATGCTAAAGTACACGCTTCTGAGATATTATATTTCATCATAAAAATGTAATATGTATGTAACAGTAACAAATGAATTATTAGCAGCTATTGGTAAAATGTTGTACTGCATCTTTATTGTTATCTAAAATATTTTGTCCTTCCTCTTCAGGGAAGAGATACATTAAAGTGTCATAGAACTTTTTTTTTTTTTTTTTTTTACACAGTTTTATTTTACTACTACTATTTTGTTGTTTGTTTGTTAGCAAACCTAGTATATATTTTCATAAACACCATAGATCATAGAAATGTCTTCAAGTATCATGACACAAACACATACCTAGGCCGGTGTGAAACTCGAGAGGCGTGAGGAAGCCATTTCTGTCACGGTCCAAACTCTCAAACACGGACTCCAGCTGCTCCGGGGTCAGAGGAACTTCTCCTTGCAACCGCTGCCATACAGAACACAAAAACATACACCAGTCCAATGGTGTTAGAGTTATGAAGCCAAACCTGCAAACATACTTAATGCATTTTGACACACCTGCAAGTCTCTCTTGGTGATGAAGCCCTTGTTCTCTTTATCGCACAGCCCAAACAGCTCTTTGGCTTTCTTCATTGTGTCCTGCGGGGTCCTGAAAGCTGCACTGTTAGGTGACGGCCTTGCTCCTCTCCCTGATGTCGGGGTCCTAAATCTAGGGCTACGAGGAGACCCCTGGCCACTGCCCTGACCCTCTAGCACCTCTCCATCTCTTAACCAGCCTGACATTACTGCAAAGAGAGAGAGAGAGCAAGAGGACGAGAGAGTGAGCGAGGGAGAATAAGTGGTATTATGTACTTTTTACTCAGGATTCCGAAATGTCTTAAAGGGACTTGTGAGTTAATTATTTGACAGTAGTTTTAGTAAATTAGTAGTTTCCTTTATTAAAAAATGCAGTTCTCGGCAGAAACAGGATACAGAGTCTAATAATGCTTATCAGCAGATTCAAAGGAAAACTCCACCCTAAAACACATTAATAAGTAAGTTTATATGGAAATGTGATGTGTTTATAATCTCAGTGCCAATTTGTCGGTTGGTGCTGTATAGAGTTGTTGTGCTGCTTTGCCATCACAAAGAAACAATGCTTGCACCTTTACAATCGCGTTTAATAGGAGAACAATTTAAACAATCTCAAACCTAAAGAATATCTGTCAGGTTTCTCAGTGGGTCACTAAAAACAAAAAAGGCAAGAGCTTCTTTTCTAGTGATGTTCAATGTCATAATAATGAGAAATCCAGTGTAGATGTAGTGGAGAGACTGCAAACATTGGAGCTATAAGACACAATTGCACATACAGCAGTGGTGGAGACTCAGATCGGCTAGTTAGTGATCTACAAGATGTGACGACATTGATGGCGGTATTAGCATGAACGTTGAAGCTTTGTGGAGGCTGATCTGTTTAAGCAGACTGTACAGATCAGGAGGTAAAAGAGCTGGACAAACTAGATAACTAAAGCACTGCTGCAATGCTTTCTTTAGGTATACACAAAACGTGTGAATTTCCAACATCCGACTAGGAAAAACCAAAGAAAACGCCCTCTTAACTTGAATTGCTACTCAGAAAGTTGAGAAGGCCTCCTCAACTTCAGCATACGGCGTGAGATCGACATGGCTGCTCACACCATCAACAGTAAATAAAATGTCACTACTTTAAACTGCTTAAAATCTATAACAATTACTATAGTTTGCTGTTAAAAACAACAACAACGTAAACACACCATAAACTGATGGACACTATTGTTAGCTGTCTAACTTGTTGCTAACAAAAAGCATGCTTAAACCGAGGTGTCCGTTTTTTCACACTTTGTAAGTTAGACATGCATAGCTCGAAAAATAATGCCATTCAGAGAAAAATTCAACCTAAATCCTACTAGCACCACAATCAGCAGCTAACCAAACAACATTGGGCCTCATTTATCAAGCTGGATATGAACTGATTTATTAGTCATTTATTCGCAGCAGCATTTACACAAGATATTTGGCATTCATGAATCTCCTGTAAATTCGAAAAAACGTTCGTAACCTACTCACGCTCCTGTGTGTATAAATTTACACATAAGAAGAATAATTACAGTAAACCTCAACTTGATCGACTTTAAATCGTATAATCTGCATTGATTACTACACTTTTATATACAGGTGCATCTCAAAACATTTGAATATCTTGGAAAAGTAAATTTTTTTCCCCGTAATTTAATTTAAAAAGTGGAACTTTCATATATTCTAGATTCGTTGCACAAAGTGAAATATTTCAAGCCTTTTTTTTTGTTTTAATCTTGATGATCAAAGCTTACAGCTCATGGAAATCAACAATCCAGTATCTCAAAATATTAGAGTAAAGAATTTATAATACAGAAATGTCGACCTGATGAAAAGTATGTTAATTTATGCACAGATACTTGGTCCGGGTTTTAATCCTTTTACATGAATTACTGCATCAGTGTGGCGTGGTATGTAGGCAATCAGCCTGTGGCACTGCTGAGGTGTTATGGAAGCCCAGGTTGCTTTGATAGCGGCCTTCAGCTCGTCTGTATTGTCGGGTCTGGTGTCTCTCATAGATTCTCTATGGGGTTCAGGTCAGGAGAGTCGGCTGGCCAATCAAGCACAGTAATACCAAGGTCAGCAAACCAGTTACTAGAAGTTTTGGCACTGTGGACAGGTGCCAAGTCCTGCTGGAAAAGGATATCAGTACTTCCATAAAGCTCGTCAGCAGATGAAGCATGAAGTTCTCTAAAATCTCCTGGTAGACGCTGCATCAACTCTCGACTCGAGAAAACACAGTCACACTCAACTTCAAGCAACTTGGATTATGTGCCTCTCCACTCTTCCTCCAGACTCTGGAACCTTGATTTCCATATGAAATGCAAATTTTACTTTCATCTTCTCCGTGATTGTGGTTGTGTGTACTGAACCAGACTGAGATTAAAGGCTCAGGAAACCTTTGCAGGTGTTTTGAGTTAATTAGCTGATTAGAGCTCTTCTCAGGTCGACAATTCTGTATTATAAATTCTTTATTCAAATGTTTTGAGATACTGGATTGTTGATTTCCATGAGCTGTAAGCCATAATGATCAAGATTAAAACAACAACAACAAAAAACCTTGAAATATTTCACTTTATGTGTAATGAATCTTGAATCTATGAAAGTTCCACTTTTTGAATTAAACTATGGGGGGGAAACAAACTTTTCCACGATATTAACATTTTTTGAGCTGCACTAGTAATGTTGAGTTTAAACTGCTTATCTTCATTACGGTTACAGCATTTAGCAGGTTGCATTATTCAGATCTACTCTTAGAAGTACTTTGGAGTCTCTATCAAAAACACATTGTCATGCTAGTTCACATGGTCGGGGACTACGGGTACCCTCGAGAACAATTTGTGAAAACCAATTAAAACGAATCATTCAATTATGATTAAAGGAATGGTGGCATATAAACAGAGAACTGTCTGTCTGTGTAGAACCATCCATCCATCCACCCATCTTCTACCACTTATTCTTTCTTCAGGGTCACGGGGGAACTTGGAGACAATCCCAGGGAGCATCAGGCACAAGGTGGGATACACCCTGGACAGGGTTGTCTGTGCAGAACCGTAAGCCGTAAACGAACACCTCAGTTGCCAGAATATTTAGCACTCGCTTATGAATGAAAGTATGTTAATTATATGTTTATAAGTCCCGTACTGTTTTCTTTGGAGGATGAAAGCTGGGTTATAAATCGTCTCTTCACTGGTGTCCAAAATTTACTTTGCTGTGAAATTCTGAGTTGACTTTTTTGTTCTTTCATAGACATGTTGGTCTCTTTTCACTTTGGTGGACGGTTTCCTACATTAATCACAACAGGCCTTATTTATCAATGTGACTATGAAGAAAATCAGCATCACTGAAACTTCTGCAAATCCGATGGCAAATTTTTACTCGGTTTGGCTTACGCGAATATTTACACACAACTTTAGTAAAAGACTGATACATGTGGCCCTACTGTGGTTAATGTAGGAAACCATCCACCAAAGTGAAAACAGACCAACATGCCCATGAAAGAACTTTAAATTGAAAAAGTGAACTCCGAATTTCATTATAAAATAAATCTTGGACACCAGTGAAGGTCACCTTCTGTACCCTAGAAACTCCCACTGGTTTAGTACTGATAGATGGTACTGTATTTACTAATAAGTTTGTCCTCCGTTAATGCTTTCTGAGCACTAGAATCTGTTGACATGTTTATTGTGGACTATATCAGGAGCTCCATTATAACCACAAAACCTCACCACGTGATTAAACAAAACAGTCGCAAGAGGCTCCTGACATCTAAAACCTTAAGTAAACAGAAGCCCGATCCTTCTCTTATCAGCAGTAAAGAAACTATGACACCAAACAAGCATAAACCTCTTCAAATAAGCGTGGGTATTTTCTGCTACAATCCACCACCATGCTAAAGTGCCAAAATCCTCTGCTGATTGAACTAATATGTGGAGCAGCTCTGCCCATGGTAAATATCTTGTGTAAATACTGTAGTGTCAATTACTGCTTTGTTTAAACACATTTAGGAATAATTTGAAGCTCTGTAGCACTGGGTAATTAATAAAAAAAACTATCATTATTAAAGTATGAATGAAATTGGAATGCCAATTAAGTTGTTGAGTTTGGAGCACAGTGTTCCTGCATAGGGCGAAACACCTGGGAATTTCCCAACGCGACCTGTAGCAACACTCACACCACAAATCAAATAGAGCACTTAACACTGTCCATGAGCACACACTCCCTTTTGCTTTCCTTTCTTTTGGTTACTCATTGCCTCTCTCAAAGCTCCAGGATATGCAATAGCAGTACAGGATGGTCTTATGATGGGACTCTGTGTGTGTGTGTGTGTGTGTGTGGTGTGTGTGTACGCACTCTGATAGGGAGTGGACACAAAAACAAAGCAAGATGCAAATAAAGCATTTACTCAAGTTTGCATTGGGCATTGTGCACTCCAGCTAGCAGCAATCACAGCCTGAACGATGTGTTGTTGATGTTGATGTGAACGGAAGGTGTCATGGTGTGTTCGTAACTCATAATCTCCAACCTCCGATTAAGAAAAAACAATTTAATAAAATTGGTTTTCTTTTAAGAAAACGCCCCCTCAACTTGGAATTCCTACTCAGGGACCCATAGTGCTCCAGGAGCAATAAAATAGAACACTGCTGTATCTATAACTCACCGGCGAGTCGAAGAAGGAAGTAACATGCCCACCTGACTCACAAATTCAGGGTCCATAGTTCAATCTTGAACTCAGGTTACTGTCTGTGCAGACTTTCTGTGTACATCTGCATGGGTTCCTGCACGTTCTCCGGTTCTCTCCCACCTCCAAAAACATGTCATGTGAAGTCATTTTCTTGTTTTCTTCTTAATAAAGATGCAAGCAAGCACAAACTCAGAGAAAAGGAAGAGCTTTATCCAAGTTTTATGTACGTACACAGGTGTTATCCCTTCAATGTTCAGTCCTCAACCGGCTTCCCTACATACAAAAAGCCCTTTCTTAAAACATCTGACTCAGGCTGATAACCCAAGGTCAGCACACATATAATACACAAGGTCTCCTAGGCCTTCCAAAAAAACACATTCCTGTTCACAACAGATGCTCCGAGAGCAAGTTTTCATTAACACGTGAATCTTTTAACATGAATCTTGAGAAGTGATTAAGATTCTCCAGAAAGTGTGAAAACTACATACAATACCATGCTGTTAATAAGAACAGTAAGAAGAGCTATAATAAAAAAAAACATAACTATTCTTCACAGTAGGTAGATTGGTTACGACAAACTGCCCCTAGTTATTAATGAGTATGTGAATGTGTCCTGCGATGTACTGGTGTACTATCCAGGGTGTCTTTTAGCCTCACACCCAGCGTACTCGGGATTACCCCAGGACCCACCGCGACCCTGACCAGGATAAAGCACCTACTGAAAGTGAGTGAGTGAGTGAGTAAATTTATAATGCCAATGTAGAATCCTTAGAAAGGAAAATGGCACAAAATTACACAGTTCCCAAATATGCTAAATAAATAAATAAAATAAAAGCATTACTTATAGATTTACCACAACACCACAAATGTAACATCTTATATTTGAATAGTTTTAATGGTTAATGCTCCAACAGGAAAGCATGATGACTAACATTTCATTAGCCATCATCCTGGATTTATTTATTTCATACAATGCTTTAATTAAGGTCTCCAGTTACAGAGAGCACTTTAACTAGAGAAAGAGTATTTCCTCAGTGCAACGACCGATCTCGATGTTGGAAAGCATTCTGTTGGATTCTGTTATGGATTATAGGATTATTTACATTTATGGTATTCGGCAGACGCCCTTATCCGCAGCGGCTTACATTTTTTCATTTATACATCTGAGCAGATGAGGGTTAAGGGCTTTGCTCAAGGGCCGAACGGTGTTGGTTTGGTAGCGCCAGGGTTTGAACTCCGATCAGTGTATGATGAATGCAACCTAAAACATTAAGATACATTAAGAGACTGTACAGGTCAGTATAATGTAATATGATATTATTGTAAAAGATTCTTTATTACTTTCGATCAAGGTTCTAAAGAAGCTGTATTACAATGCTACCTTCTGTGGTAGGGAAAGGGTCATGTTTCAGCTTACGGTCACAAGATGCTGTTATGGAAAGCACAAAAAAAAACAGGCATACAGTAATATCGCAGAATGGAGAAGAGGTACGCAATGGAGACTGTGTGTGTGTGTGTTCAGTAGAATTCGATTTTTAAATGAAAATTTCACATTCACATCTATCTATCTATCATCTATCTATCTATCTATCTATCTATCTATCTATCTATCTATCTATCTATCTATCTATCTATCTATCTATCTATCTACTTACTTATTAGGTGTATTAATACTATACTAATTAATTCTGTTCCATTCTAATAGGAACGAAGTAGTAGCCACTTGCATGATCATTGATCTGGGTGCAAACGAGTTTATACAGATTGGTGGTGGGGAAAACCACATCAGGTTCCACTTCCATCAGGCAAGAACAGGAATCTGACGCTACAGCAGGCATGGAAACTGGATAGTTCAAGATTGGAAAAAGACCAGGCGATGTTATTTTTTATTCTTTTCAAATCTTCATTGCTCTGCTGAACAGGATTGGATAATTGCATGAAAGTGCAGCTGCATAGGTGTTTGTAATAAACTGCACAGTGGGCGTATGTGCTTTTCACTCAGTGAAGATCATGTTAGGTAGATTAACTGTGTAATCATTTAAAACAGTAAATTTGCTAGCTAAGTGTGCTTTCCTCACACAGTTGGCCTTTGAACATGTTCTTGGGTAGGGGACTAGGAAAACAGATATAATGTCTAATAGAGTTCCTTTTCTAAATGGTATGAATACCATCAGCAAAATTATCCCTGATGCACATGCTCTAGAGATTGCTGTGTGGGAAAATCCCAGATCAGTCGTTTCTGGAATACACAAACCAGCCCATCTGATACCAACACCCATGCCATGGTTAAAGTCACCGAGATCACACTTCTTCTTCATTCTGATGTTTAATGTGAATGTTAACTGAAGCTCTTGACCTGTATCTGTACGATTTGAAGCACTGTGCTGCTGCTACGCGATTGGCTGATTGGATAATTGCACAAATGATCAGGTATACAGGTGTTCCTAATAAAGTTCAATGAAGCTCGATGAAGATATAGTTTACCAAGGCTTGGAACCCTGACCTGAACCCAACCGAACACCTTTGGGATGAACTGAAACACTGAGTGCACCCCAGGTCTCTTCGCCCGACCTCAGGCTGAATGAGCTCAAACCCCTACAGACATTCTCTGAAATTGAGTGGAAGCCTTCCCAGAAGAGCAAAGTAAACCAACAAGCATAAAGTATTTGGCTGTGATAGTCAAGTGTCCACATATTTCTGGCTATAAAGTGTACAATATGATAGTGCGTATGCCTCTGTTTCCTACCTGATAGAACACACAACAAACTGAGCTAGTGTCAGTAACCTTCCTCACAAAATGCATGGCTGACTAACTCTAATATCTATCTATCCATCTATCTCAAATCATGCTAAAACTTAAAAAAACAGAAAAGTGACATTGTAAAACAGGACCAGACAATAAATGATAATTGAAGGATCGATATAAAATTATTTTAGATTGTATTATTTTTATTGTTGTTATTATTATTAGTAGTAGTAGTAGAAGTAATAATAATAATAATAATAATAATAATAATATTAATAATAATAATAATAATAACAATAATAATAATAATATTGTTATAACATTATAATGCCCAGCGTATTTCCCTGTGCAGCTCTCAAGGTTAAATAAACACAGCAGAGTCCACAGAGGCAAGTTAATCTGAAACCTATAGCCTACTCACACCAAATGAGTCTAGATCTGTTATAGAAAGTAAAGGCCCAAATTTTTAACCCTATCTCGTTATGCATCAAGGACAGAAAATCTATACATGACACAAACACCAGCTGTATTCTTCTGCTGCTGATCAATAAAGTAAACCTGTCATGTTTATTTACAGTAAAGGCAGGTGTCTACTCCTGTAAGCCCTCACCTGCTCACCTTCACTCAACAAATACAAGTTGAAGGAGACAGGATACCCAGACACTATAGTAAGTTAGACTATAGACCTGCTAAGAGAATGCTTGTTTATAACAACACTGCTTATTTACAACAACACTGCTTATTACAACAACACTGCTTATTTACAACAACACTGCTTATTTACAACCACACTGCTTATTACAACAACACTGCTTATTTACAACAACACTGCTTATTTACAACCACACTGCTTATTACAACAACACTGCTTATTTACAACAACACTGCTTATTTACAACAACACTGCTTATTTACAACAACACTGCTTATTTACAACAACACTGCTTATTACAACAACATTGCTTATTACAACAACACTGCTTATTTACAACAACACTGCTTATTTATTACAACACTGCTTATTTACAACAACACTGCTTATTTACAACAACACTGCTTATTTACAACCACACTGCTTTATTTACAACACCGCTTTTTTTTTTAACAACACTGCTTATTTACAAAAATAACTGCTTCTTTACAATAACACTGCTTATTTACAGTACTCTGCCTAGAGACAAGTGACAAATCTTTCACACATTTCATGAACAGCTGAGTACCCAAAATGACTAGATACCTCAGAAAGTACATGTTCCGGGTGTATTTCCGGTAGGAAACAGAGGTCTAACTCACCTTTATTGGAGTTAGTGGTGTTCTCCAGCCGCCACCGTCTCACGAGTTCCTCACATGCCGCCAGTCACAGTAATGTCACCTCCACTTACTGCACACTGGAGCTCAGCTCCCTTCCGCTCTTCCACCACTAGAGGGCAGGAAACAAACTACAATTACCGTAATCGGTCATATAGAGGGTCATCTTTAAAAGAATGCACAGGTCATTGTAGTGTTGCGTTCGACTAGAGCTCGTGATTTTCAACCTCCGACCAGGAAAGAAAAAACAGAGCGTAACCAACCTCTATACTCACGATGGTCCCCTCACCCCCGAGTTCAGCAAGTGATATGAAACTCCACACGGCGTTTCACAGCATCAACAGAAACCCCAGTAGTTCACTTCTTACATTTACATTCCTGGGTGAATTATCCCTTTAAGATGCTTTAGCACTGCAGACTTTATTATTATTAAGTGAGGTTTGGTTGTAAATGTGGCTTCTGCTCATGTTTGTGAATCAAATGATTTGTGGAATCGACTCAGAAGTGTTCCCCAGGAACCTGGAACCGGAGAACCGACTCGGATCACCGTGTTGGTCAGGCTTTACGGTAAACGTTGCTATGGGAGACGTGCTGGTTTCTTGGCTCACGTGGACGCTTTTACACCGCGCTGGAGACGAATCAGTTCGGCTCAGAGTGACCCATCTGTCTCAGAACCAGCAGCCGTGAATATTAGGGACTGAATTAGTTTTGATCCGACATCTAGAGCAGAAGCCGGCGTCTCAGAAGCGTCTTTTCAGGCTAGCTAGGCAGTTAGCAGTTCTGGTAAGTTACAGTAACGTTGAGAAGAAAATATCGTGATCTTAACTAATTAAACACGCCTTTGGGTTGATACTTGACGCTACACGTGGACTGAGGTGTGTAATTTGCAGCTGGAATGTGTTTCAGAGGTGTTTTAGAGGTACTAGTGAGCTACACTAAGCTCAATAGAGGTGCACGTGATGCAGCCAGATATCATCATCAACAACAACAACAGTAACAGTGGAGCTTCCTGGAGCCAATCCAGTTCCCTTGGTCCAAACTCAGTGTGCTGTAGATTGGAAAAGTGTCCTGTTATGAGTGTTGCTGTCTCTAAAGCATTGCTGTGTGGAAACTAGGAGTCAGGCAGAGATTAGAAAGGACACACAAGAGGTCTGAGTGAAATGAAACCTTAATCCTCAGCGAGACCATTTTTTTCTGCTGCCCATGTAACAGACTTTGCGCTTAACGAAGATGGTGACTGGCCGTAGAGACGTCATGGTCTCGTCTCCATCCGATCACCATCTTGGACAGCACGTCGTTGTGCTACTGCGGTTTCTGTTTGAATTTCTAACCCCGGTTCTGTCTCGTGTCTTGTAGGTGAAGCAGCCGAGGATGACCCCATGACACTTTCCATCACGTCTACCTACAACCGGATTCCGGATAGAGATTCCCACCAGAGAGATTCCAGCTAAATGACAGCGCTTTATCAAATATGACTCAGTGGGTGAGCATATTTAATGTGCACACCTAAACCTGTAAAATATTCCAAAAACGTGCTGGGTTGAACGTGTCTCGTTTTCCTCTTCAGGATGAGGAACGGCTGAAGGAAGAGCTCTTTCATCACTGGCTCGCACCTTCTCTCAAATCTAGTGAGCACCTTTAGACCTAATCGTTGGAGTTTCGAGGCTCGTTTCTGTTGTTGTGTCACTTCTGGGAGAAGCAGGACTACGCCGATTATAAGTTAAAGGACAAGCTGTAAAGGCAACGCTGAACTCTGAGATGCTCCAGACCAATAACTACTCGCTGGTGCTTCTGATCCAGCTTTCTCTTCTGGCCTTCGACCTGTTTGTCAACTCTTTCTGCGAACTTCTGAGGGCAGCTCCGGTCATCCAACTCGTGCTGTTCATGTGAGTGTAAGAGAGTCACGACAAGTGTCAGAGACGTGTTGATTCAGATGTCTAGGAAAAAGCCGAAATGGACATTTAAAGAGGGTTTCCAGTGTCATCTTTATGCATCTTCATTTCTGCAGAATCCAGGACATAGCCATCCTGTTCAATGTCATCATCATCCTGCTGATGATGTTCAACACGTACGTGTTCCAGGTGGGACTTCTGTCTCTGCTGTTGGAGAGGTTCAGAGCTCTGCTCATCCTGTCTGCTGTCTACCTCACACTCAGCATCTGCCTTCACTGCTGGCTCATGGTGTGTTTTCACCTTCAAATGACCATCAAACCAGGACTTTTGTGTGTGTGTGTATGTTTGTGTTCCTGGGACATGCTCCAGATCCACAGCAACCTTGACCAGGATAACACAGTTACAGTAGTTGAATGAATTCCGCTGCCTTGCATAAGTATTCACCCCCCCCCTTTTTTTTTGCATGAGCAGGTGTATTTACACCCTATGGCCAAAAGTATGTAGACACCTGACTATAACACCCATATTTGCTTTTTGAACGTCCCATTCCAGATTTATTCCCCCTTTCCTGTTATAATAATCTCCACTCTTCCGGGAAGGCTTTCCACTGGGTTTTGGAGCGTGGCTGTGTGGATTTCATATAATTATGTGACGTATGATAGTAACTAGAACTAATTTTGAGGTTTCACAGCAACGGGGATAAATACTTATACAGTCACAACATTTACATGTTTTATTTGTGTAAATAATTTGATAATTATATTGACCCCCACCCTTCACTTCAGTGTGATTCTTTTTGTAGATTCTTGACATATAATCCAACGAAGTCCATTTCAGTTCGATGTTGTAACACTGCATGTTGTAAAGTTGAACCTGTTTCCGATGTAATGTGAACAGCTGCAAACACAATTTACGATATTTCTTCCACACTACACTTATTATAGGATTAAGTCTTGAATTTCTATTTGATGGCCAAAACAAAGAACAATAACCTCACTACAAAAGTGTTTATTGTACAGAATCTGAGGTGGATGGAGTCGAATGGTTTCGTCTGGACGGACGGCTTGCAGGTGCTCTTTGTGTTCCAGAGACTAGGTAAGAGTCATTAAAAAAGTCACTAAAATGCTTTACTACTAGTTTGTAAATGCTCAACTTGCATGCATCTTGTAACTCTGTACAGTCACATACAGTTAGATCCATATATATTTGGACACTGATACAATTTTAATTATTTTGGTTGTCTACCAAAACAGTTACAGTTTTATAATGACCATGGGCTTAAAGTGCAGTCTCTCTTCTTTAATTTAAATGTATTCACATCCACATTGGACGAAGGGTTTAGGAATTACAGCTCTTTTAATATGTAGCCCAATCTTTTTCAAGGGACCAAAAGTAATCGGACATTTTACTCAAAAGCTGTTTCATGGACAGGTGTTGGCGATTCCTTTGTAATTTCTTGATCAGCTATGCACGTAAAAAGGTCTGGAGTTGAGTCCAGGTGTAGCATTTGCATTTGGAAGCTGTCGCTGTGAACCTTCAGCATGTGGTCAAAGGAGCTCTCAATGCAAGTGAAACAGGCCATCCTTAGGCTGCAAAAAAAAAAAAAGCTAGCAGGAACATTAGGAGTGGCCAAATCAATAGTTTGGAACATTCTGAGAAAAAAAAGACGCACCGGTGAGCGATGCAGCACAAAAAGGCCTGGACGTCCACGGAAGACAGCACTGGTGGATATTCG